>JARVJN010001368.1:37753509-37765603 GCA_031763805.1 Argolebias nigripinnis
GCGCGCAAATTGTCATAAAAATGTAATTATGTGCAGTTTATTATTATTATTATTTTTGCAATTAACAATTTAAATGTTTTCCATTTTTATTTTATATAAATGATGCGCGTGCATTTGAGCCACAGCGCGCACATTATGAAAAAGGGAAAAGCGCTTAAAGGTTGAACTGGTTTAAAATGACACATGTTTATGAAGAATGCGTTTTAAAACCATCTCAGTCCGTGTGGACACGAGGAGGCCAAACTTTTATGTTATGACATTTGAAACCATATTTATGATTTTTGATGAAAGCAGCTGGATGATGTGACGGGAGGTCAGGGTGGCGCGCGCAGGCTGAGCACGAGCCTCTCTACAGCAACGTGGTGCTACATCCTAGTGGTGGCTGAAAGCAATGGGCTGAACCTTTTTCTTGGGGGTTGACACACACACACACACACCCGCTCACACACACACACTCACACAAGTAGAGCCATGTCCAACAGCCAGAGAGCCCGACGCTGCGCGCGCTGCTGCCAGAAGATGAAGTTGGATGTGGAGCAGAAACAAAGAGCCTGAGTGAAGTTCTGCTTTGGATCAAACCTGCTTTGTTTGTTTGTTTGTTTGTTTGTTTGTTTGTTTGTTTTAGAAGAAAGTCACTTTTATTTGTTTCTTTGGAGAGAGCGCGCACCGACCGAGGAGGTGCAGCCAGGGAGGAGGTGCTGGAGCCCGGAGACACGCAGGAGGAGCAGGAGGAGCTGAAGCTTCTTCTTCTACTCTTCATCAGGATGATGTCAGGTCTCGCGCACTGACGGAACACCAAGTTTTGGCGAAGCGGAGTTTGCGCCAGGAAGAAACCTCCCCCCGCAAAGCAAACACCGCTTTACCCGCAGACACACGCACACACGCGCACACACGCACAGTGTGAAGCTGTGAAACATCTTCAAGTCGCGCGTGTTCCAGCAGGAGGACAGTTCAGCCTCAGAGAAGTTCACCAAAGTGCGCGAGGAGGACGGACACTTTCAGAAGTTGTGCGCAAAAAGAAGCGATGCGCACCAGACGAGCGCGCGCTTTGTGAGAGGAGCCGGCCGGGCGTCCCCCCCAGTGGGAGAGCTCCCAGTGAGCTGGGCATACTGGTGTGTGTTGGTGGGGGATGAAGTGTGAGAGTGAAGCAGCTAATTGCTCATTACCATATCCAGTGCGCGTCCGCTGGACTCCAGCCAATCCCCCCCACCTTCACGCGCTCACATTAAGCGCGTGGCATTATTCACTATCATAATTATTATCCCGACATGCGCAATCCCACGCACAGCAGCAGCAGCAGCAGCAGCAGCAGCAGCAGCTGAGTCCCTCCACCCTGCTGCCGTCCTGGACACTTTTCTGAGAACTTTTTGTGCGCGTGGATCCCGTGGCTGATGCAGCTGCAAAACGCACCTCGGAGCGCGCACTCAGCAGCAGCAGCATCTTCAGCCCGGGCGCCCCCATCAGCAGCAGCAGCAGCAGCAGCAGCAGCATGTCGCGACGCAAACAAGCCAAGCCGCAGCAGCTCAAGTCGGACGAGGATCCAGCTGTGGTGGACTCCGCGCACGGTGAGTGCACGTGGAGCTGAATAAACCAGTTGTTTATGAAGCAGCAGCAGAAGAACTTGTAATATTTTCAGCTCTCACGCTTTTATTCATGTAAAAGTTTCTCAGAGAGGACAGAACATTGTCACGATTAAAGTTTGATTTGAATCCTCTTCATGTCCTGCCTGACATGAGCCTGAACACTGTGCTGCCAGAGGCCTTTTTATTTTATGATTATTTTACAGAGGCCTTTTTATTTTATGATTATTTTACAGAGGCCTTTTTATTTATGTTATTTTACAGAGGCCTTTTTATTTATATTATTTGAGGCCTGTTGCCAACTATAACTCATGTTCATGTCCCAACATCAGAGCTGGACTCTTATTGTGTTTCCTCAGACAAACAATATTTGATTTAAATGAACCCCAGCATTATTAATTTTAAATAGAAAACCTTCAGATGTGTCAGTTTCCATAAAAAACAGTTGTACTTGTTATTATTTTTGGTCTTTTGTCCTGTGGGCGCTCGCCTGGAACTCGCAGGGACAAAACGCGGAGTCTGTCGCAGGTCGAAGCCTTGTTTTGTCATGGAAATGTTTTTTGTTTACCCTCCTCACATAAATTTAGCACACTTGATTTGTTCCCTTTCGCTCAACATGGCTGGACAGAGGCTGTCCTCGCCATACGGAGGACAGGATTATTTGTCCTGCAACACAAACAGCCGAGGATCGTGACACTCACAGGGCTGGACAGAACTGATGGCAACAATTAAGATACAAAATAAAAAGTTCAATAATGAATAGATTGATTTTCAATGTTGTTTCGTGCATTTGGCTTGTTTTGTTTTGTTCCTCAGAGTTTTAGAAATAAGATTAGAATTTATTATTTTCATAAAAAAAAGGTTTTCAGCAAATCACTGCTACTATTTCATTTCATTTTAATTTCATTTATTTAGTTCTATAGCACTTTACACAACCACGGTGATGGTGACCAAAGTGATAAAAAAAAACCCCAAAAAAACAGCACAGTACTTAAAATGACAAGAGGTTAAAAATCAAGAAAAACACAACATAATAGCAAAAATAAGAAAACCTACTCACAAATACACGTGCACACACACACACACACACACACACACACTTCTCAGGGCTTCTTTAGAAAATAAACGTGTGATGTAATCTCAGGGGAGATAGGGGCTGTCTTTGCATGAAATGTTGGTGTGTCTGTGTGTGTGTGTGTGTGTGTGTGTGGGGGGGGGGGGGGGTCACATTAATGACTCCTGGCTCTTTTGTCCCATTTACTCTTCGGGGTGTTTGTAATTTATGGGCTGTTCACATGCACGGAACACAAACACTGTTTGAGTGTTGAGATCGCCCCCTTTTTTAATTTAATTCTGGTCAGAGACGCACGACATCCATCAGGTCTCTCTCCTGTTGGATTGAGGAATTCAGACACATTTTATTTTTAATAAACAATTAATGTGAGTCTGAATTAGAATTTAAAAATGCAGGCTCAAGACTCAAGAACAGGAAACATGAGGGTGAGCCCATTTAGATTATTTTAGAAATACAACTCTGGAATTTGCTCTTGTTTTCGACACACACCTTAAAACTAAACCTCACACACACACACACACACACACATACTGTAGACTGACCATGTCATTGTGCTGGTTGGAAGTTGTTGTGGAATGTTCGTGCTGGACACTGGCTCAGTGTTCACAGATGCAGCACAGCAACAACCCGAGCATGTGGCACAGCACACAGAGCCCACACACACACACTGAAGTTAACCTAATAACACCGTGTCGCATCCAAAGCTGCTTTACACGACAAGCTGTCCGTGCATGGGCGCAGCGTGATCGGATTCTCCGCTCGTGCAGCCTGTGACCAACGCCATCGATCGCTGGCTTTGACGATCTGTCGCGTTTTCAAAGGGAATACATTCAGAAGTTCCCGCCGTCAGCCCGACGTAGACTTTAGCAGAAGTAAGGCACTGGGCCTGCTGCAGACGGAGTCATGGAGGGCGTCCGGTACATCTCATAAAATGTCACAACGTAGAACGGTTTCAGGTTTTCCCTTTGATGCTTGTCGTGCTTCTCTGCAGCTCGGAGAAGTCACTTTAACTTCCTGGAAATCAAGTGCCAACAAGCTCTCATCTCCCCCTCCTTAGGCCTTCAGGACACTTGCTCCCCCCCCAGCGTAGGGGGGCATGCAGGGGTCGTGCATGTGTGTTCGCATGGTGTGAAAAGAAGAAGGCAGGGTGGGGTTGGAGGGGGGAGTCAGCTTAGGAGTGCTGCTACAAAGCCTGCTGACTTAACCTTTGTGTCGTCCCGGCCGGCCACATCCTGCCTGGAGGGGTCGAGCTGCTTGGACAATTAGAACATGCGCCGCTGACCCTGGCAGCAGTGCTTACTCGTGTCCTGGAAAGAGCAAGCGGGCTGTTCACCGCACGGCCACGTCCTCAGCTGGTGTCACTGACGGGGTGTGCAGGTGGCCGTGGGGGCATTTGTTGATACAAAACAGACTCCAGAGGATTTATCATTAGATGCATGGGGCCCCGTGCAGGAGTGGATTCTTTACTGAGAGGACGTGTCACTTCCTGTCTGTGCAGGTGAACTGTGAAACCTGCATTTTACTGTTGATATATTTAACTTTCCCGCCTCGGCACAACTGTTGATGAGAAGAAGAAGAAAAAGTAGCATTGTGATAAAATCCCTGCTGACAGTGACAACATAGTTGTGGCCCCCTCCCCCTGCTGTGGGGGGTGGGGGGCTTAGTTTGCCTTTTGTTTTAATTCCTTCTCACCACTGGGCGCAGGCCGGCGGACCACCCACGCAGCCGAGCGGAGGACGTCTTCGAGAAGCCACTCGAACACGGCTGCGTCTTAATCACTGCTCCGCTCTGCGCTCAGTGCGTTTGTGACTGAGAGGAAGGACGAGAGGCCGACAGGAGGCTCGAGCTGGAAGCTAACCTTCGCCCACTGAAGCTCCGCGTTTGGGCCTTTGTCAGATTCACTGTAGTTTAGGGGATTTTAGAAAAAAGAAATGAACAAAATAAATAGTCAGTTCAAAACAGTGTAACATTTTTGACTGTTAAATATTTAAAGAAGCACAGCTTTATTAAATATCCCCTTTGCATGAAAACATGGCCGCCCATCCGATCCGCCCCGGCTCCTCACAGACAGACATCTTGACGAGCGACAGAGTCATCTGGACAGAGTGCCGTCATCGAACACTGTGCTGCACAAACAAATCGTTAATGTTTTGGCTGCTGCACATCTGCAGGCGGTGACAAAGGCCCGTGTGTCTGTGCAGATGTGACTGTACCACTGTGCAGCGGGGCTGACCGGCCCGATGGCGCGCTCGCCGCGCTGAGGGCGCTCACGATTCACCCAGGACACGCTTACAGTTCATGTGAGGGTTTCATGGTTTAAGTCATAAATGGACATGTGTTGTTTTGAATGCAAAGCGTAATTTGCAAATTTCATGCTTTGTATTTCACCTAAAACAGTTCAAATCATGTAAAGAGTGTGTAAGAATCATTTAAAGTAAAACAGAAGTGAAATTCAAATTGCAGGTTTGGACCCTGCAGGCCTTTGTTTTTCTCAGCCTGAGCAGGAAGAGTGATGCTTTACTCTCCTCCACGGAGAGCGGCTCTGCTGCACGTGCACACTGTTCGCGTGATAAAACTAAACTCTGACCAATGTCTATATCCTGATTTTTTTAAAGTACAATGCAGAGAATAGTTTCATCTTTTTATGTGTTTATTTTAACACTATTCTTAGGAATGGGGACATTTGCACCAATTGTTTCTTTGTCCTGTAACACATTCAGTGAACATCAGCTGATTTAACATTTCATTTTTGTGATTTCAACGTAGATTTGTAGTAAAACATTAAAAACTAATTCAGAGCCTTCATCGACTGCATCCGGCTAAATATTTGCATCTGGGTAAATGAAGACTTTTAAAGGAATGAAAAACTGATTGGCTTTTTTTTTTTTGTTGTTCTCATCCTATAGGGCTGAGGAAATCAATACACCCTGTCTCACACACACACACACACACATGTACAAAACATGCACACCTTTTCACTGTCTTGCAAATAACCGTAAAACGTGGCTGTGACAGCTGCACAACGCATTCTGCTGCACTCGGATGCTGAACGCAGCTGTTTTATTATTATTATTATTATTGTTATTATGAGCACAGGCGTTAAAAACAACCTTGCATGGAGGTTCAGAGATGATCAGGTGGTCCGTGGTTCTGTTTTGTATTGCTGTAATTACCACTGACTAATTGTTGCAGCGCTCAAACTCACACAGTCAGCAGCATATTTCTGCATCTTAATGGTTCTTTTTTAATTTCCGCAAATGGCGACGCACACACGATTTCACCAGTCGGCAGCGTTTTCCAGCAATTAAGGCTGGGGATTTATAATTTAGAAAAATAAATGTTTCATAATATTCTTATGATGACTTGTGCGATACGCGTTAAAGGGACAAACCCGCCGACAGGGAAGATAATAAAAAAATCAGCTTCAATTTACAAATGTGTTTTAAAGAAGAATTAAAACAAATGCTGCTTGAATGAATTATTTTATTTCTTTCATTAATATTTCTCAATATACTTTTTTCTTTTATTAAACCAAGAAGACAATAAGAGGAATTTTACTTGTATATTTTTTTAAGGTCTAAACATTCTCTGGGAACATTGTTCATGTATGAAAATGTGTGATTGTGTGTGTTTGTGTGTGTGAGGTCAGAGGCGTACAAAGGCCCCCACTTGTAATTGTACGAATGAATAAAAGAGATTGACAGTAATACCATTCTAATAACTAATCAGCTCAACACAATGCCTACTCATTTGTGTTGACCTTTCAACCCTCAATTATGGAAATGTGTTCTGCTGTCCGCCGCTGGGTTAAGGAGCTTTTTAGCTCCACGTCACGTGTCACTTACATTTCCAATCTCTGGCTCCATTTCACTCCTCGGCTTTTTCCCCCTGTTTATTTTATTTTTATTTTCAGGAGCAAAATTAAATGCTCATATTGGAGTTGCATGACTATAGATATCACTGATGGTTAATCAGTTTTTTATTTTATTTGGCAATGTGTAGGTTTTACACTCGCACAAAGTCTGTCCAAAATGATTCTGTTTATAATTAATTAAGTCAAAGACACGGCAGAGCATCGTGTACCTCCTCCCCCACCTCCCTTTGGTCGCTGACTACAGGAGGAGAGGGAGCGGGGGGGTGATGAATTTCTTTACTAATGAGTCACTGTAATTGGCACATCCACCTATATGTCTGCTTTCAGGCAGCTCACTCCACTTTTATTCTACCTTTATAACATAAATTCGAGATTTATTTAGTGAATTTAACACTTTTTGAATGGAAATCATAACAAATAAATAAATAAGATTAAAATAAACAGGGTAACATTTTTATACTGTAACGTTTATAAATAATTCCTAAATTCATAACATTTTTGTTGTGTCATTGTTTGAGACAAATGTGATTGAGTGTACTTCTTACAGCATTAAAGGGAGTTGTATACACACAAACACAGATTTTAAAAATATAAAATAAATAAATCCACAGCGGAGGCCTTTTTTCCATGATTTTGTTCAGGTGTGAATCAGGTCAGAGCTTGTGCCGGTTTGTTTGACTCTTGAGGGCTGCCTGTGGAAGAGGAAGTGGCTCGCTACAACTGTGATTAAACATGTGTAACTAATCAGAGACTTTGGTGCCATGGCACAAGTATGTAATTTGTAGTCTTGTGTCAAAAAGCTTGGGAGAAAGACACAGACAAAGCAACACTGTATATCTTTTTTCCCCTTAACAAGAGAAACTCTGAAGCAGTTTGAGTAAAAAAAAATAATAATAATTCTCACAGTCATCTTTCTTTTGGTCACGCAGATTATAGTCCTTTGGGGTTTTAGGGTTAAAACATTAGCAGTTAGAAAAGCCTAAGCTTTTAAAATTCAGGTGGAAATGACTGAGCTTGATAGCAAAGGGGAATCCTAATGGGGCCATCAAAGTCCCTATTTGTACCCAACAGATGAGGCAGCTGTGAATTGTATGAAATATTGGAAATCAATATGTTCTATGGAATTTCATTAAGCAGCAGTATCCACAATTGATAGGCCCTCATAATTTGATGGATTGCACAAAGAAAATTATTAGCTGGCTCTATGGAGAGGGTGTGAATGCACAAATCTGGGTCTTGAGGATTGGTGAACTAGGGTAATTTGTTGAGAGTAAAAAAATAAATAAAAATAATATCGATTTTTGTTATGTTAAAAAAAAACCTCAAAGGTTAAACCTTTGCTTCATTTCACTGCAAAAAAAAACCTGTATGGATTCTTTATTGATTAATTATTCATTTATTCTTTTTATCCTCCTCCCTTCTTTCCTTGTCGTCCCCTCCCACGACCCTCTTCCCTCCCTCCCTGCCGCCCGGGGGGAAGTGCTGGATGATGCTGACAGCGGGAATGAGAGCCGCAGCGGCAGCGAAGAGACTCATGTATGTGAAAAGTGTTGTGCCGAGTTCTTCAAGTGGTCAGATTTCTGTGAACATTTAAAGAGCTGTACTAAGAACCCCCTGGTGCTCATAGTGAATGACAATGAGGACACGCCTAACCCCTCACAGGAGTACCCCTCAGAGCCCTCACCTGTTCTTAGCTGCCCCAGTGAGCAAGATGACAGCGAGGATGCACGGGAGGGCAACGAGAGTCCTGTCGGTGAGGTGGATGACATCCCAGAGACAGATAACTTAAATGAGGTCAATGTCCTGGAAAAGGAGGATGAGCAGATGGAGCTGGAGCTTTCTCCTGACAAAAACATAGAAGCCGAAGACAGAGATGTGACATCCCCTGAGCCAGATGGCTCCCTACCTCAGCTCAACGATGTGGTCCCCTCTGCTGTTACAAGCTACGCCATGCCAAGCACCAATGTTACCTTGGAGACTCTGCATGGCACTCGGGTTGCAGTTGCCCAGTTTTCACAGAGTGTAAGGGCAGCAGCAGGCAGTGGGGCTTCCACCATGGCTATTCCTATGATCCTGGATCAGCTTATGGCCCTCCAGCAACAGCAGATTCATCAGCTCCAGCTAATAGAACAAATCCGAAGTCAGGTGGCCCTCATGAACAGACAGTCTGCCCCACAATCTGCTGTTAACCACCATCACAACGTGGCTGCTGGAAACCAGGGGTCTGTATCCTCCTGTGTCCCTCCTGTTGCAAGTCAGCTTCATCTGCATAACTTCATCACACCCCCTGTCCATCAACTGCCTGTCAGGTTGCCAGCCACTCTTAGTGGACAAGGCCCTTCACCTCTGACCTCAGCAATAGAAGGGCCTCTCACTCAAACACCACAGAATACTCAGCAATCCACTTCTTCAGTTCCAAATACACCCACAAATAATTCAGTGTTTCCCCCACCAAGTGGGGCTGGACTGTCATCTCTACACTCCTCCTGCTCAGCTACTGTCTCAACTAACAACAGTAACACTAGCAGCAGCATAACAGGAGGTGGTGGCATAAGTAGCAGCTCAGCTATTCCTAGAAACTCCACTACCCCTCCCTCACTAAATCACAGCAACATCTTGAGCTCTGCCTCCAGTCTACCACTGATACCTCATAGCTCCTCGAGCAGCGTCATCTTCCCCAATCCACTGGCCAGCATAGCAGCCACAGCCAATGCACTTGACCCCCTTTCGGCACTAATGAAGCACCGCAAGGGAAAGCCCCCCAATGTTTCTGTGTTTGACACTAAGCCCAGTTCCGAAGACCCCTTCTTTAAGCATAAGTGTCGATTTTGTGCCAAGGTTTTTGGCAGTGACAGTGCTCTGCAGATCCACCTGCGTTCCCACACTGGAGAGAGGCCCTTTAAATGCAACATATGTGGCAACCGATTTTCCACCAAGGGAAATTTGAAGGTCCATTTCCAAAGGCACAAAGAAAAATACCCACACATTCAAATGAACCCTTACCCTGTACCAGAGTACCTGGACAATGTTCCAACTAGCTCAGGCATTCCATATGGCATGTCATTGCCCCCAGAAAAACCTGTTACCACATGGCTTGACAGTAAACCTGTCCTCCCCACTGTCCCTACCTCTGTCGGGCTTCAGCTGCCTGCAACGCTCCCAAGCATGATTGGAGGTTATAATGAGTCCCTAAGTCTCACTCCACTTAACAGGTCTCCTCAAAGACCCTCTCCACCCACAAGTGAGTGTGCATCTTTGTCCCCAAATATCACCACTGACTCTGGCATGACCACTACTTCACCCTCCCCAAAACCCAGCTTTGGAAGTGATGCACCTCCTCTATTGAAACCTGAAGGCCTTCTCTTGTCCCCAACTTGTTCTACAAGGCCTGGAGAAAACACAGTCCCCACAACTACAGTAACTCAAGTGCTTTTTTCCTCCACTGTCACCACCACAACACCGACAGGCAGTGGCCAAGTCACTGAGCCTATTAGTAGCCCAAACTCTGTTTCTAATTCCATCTCTCATCCAGTCCTTCCAATGCTGTCTGACCAGTTTAAGGCCAAGTTTCCCTTTGGAGGCCTCCTAGACTCTATGCAAACCTCAGAGACATCAAAGCTGCAGCAGCTCGTTGAGAACATTGATAAGAAGATGACTGATCCGAACCAGTGTGTTATATGTCATCGTGTTCTAAGCTGCCAGAGCGCTCTGAAGATGCACTACCGTATCCACACTGGCGAGAGGCCATTCAAATGCAAGATATGTGGACGAGCTTTCACCACTAAGGGAAACCTAAAAACACACTTTGGTGTCCACAGGTCTAAACCCCCACTTCGAGTCCAGCACTCCTGCCCTATATGTCAAAAAAAGTTCACCAATGCTGTTGTGCTACAACAGCACATTCGTATGCACATGGGAGGACAGATTCCCAACACCCCAGTCCCAGAAAGTCTACAAGACATGGAAACCGATGTTTCCTTTGATGAGAAGAGCTTAGATGCAATGAGCAACTATGATGATGATCTGCTGGATGAAATGGAGCAGGCTATGGATGATGAGGTGGACTTTAAAGATGAAGAATATGACCCATCTAAACCTTACTCACCTGGGAGCTCCCCACCAACTTCCATCATTTCCAGCATTGCTGCGATGGAAAACCAAATGAAGATGATTGACTCCACTGCCAACATAACCCGCTCATTTGGCCTGAAGCCTTCACAGAATGGCTGCAGCTTTGCAGGGAATACTGACTGTTTTACCGCCGATTCCTTGAATGCAGTGGGGGATGCTGAAAGTCAAAGCTTGGGGAGCCCCACTTTGTCCGAGTCTTCTGGCTCAATGCATCATTTGTCCCCAGCTCACAGCCATTCTGAGATCCAGCGGTCCAAGTCCCCAGCTACACTCAGTAATAATAACAGCAGTGCCATTATGGCAGAAGAGGGCCAGGAGAATATTGCAGCTGGCTTGACAACAGTGAAGTCAGAAAAATCAGAGACCCCGTCTCCACTTTCTGGAAATGAAGGCACTGGGGCCCTTGATCTGACTGCCACTCAACCTGGCAGGCATTTCATCAAGGAGGAGAGCCATTTCAACATGTTGTTTCTAAACAGAGATCGGGGTGAGTAGAAGCAAACGTGGCTAAAATGTAACATTTAAAATCAGTTCAGTATTGGTACAAATCTTAGTCAGTATTGTGAACATTTACACATTAAATAACAAAAAAGAACCAGTGTAAACCTGAATAGTGTAAAAAAAAAAAGATCAGATGATTAATATGGCAGCTATGAGACTCTTTCATTAGCAGAGCAGATGTTATTTATTATGACAGTATTACAAATATTAATCTTCTTTTTTTTCTTATTGTTTTTCAGGCCTTGGTACACCTAATTTAGCAAGCACTGCATCAAACATGATCAAAATGGAAATGAATGGACATGGCAAGTCTTTGAGCGACAATTCACACTTGCCTGTGGGCATTCAGATTCCAGCAGCAGCACCCCCAACCACAGCGAGTCCTAGCATCAATCCTATGTTGGCCCCCCCACCTCCACGTCGGACTCCTAAGCAACACAACTGCCACTCGTGTGGAAAGAACTTTTCTTCAGCTAGCGCTTTGCAAATCCATGAGAGGACACACACAGGAGAGAAACCATTCGCCTGCTCTATTTGTGGAAGGGCTTTTACCACAAAGGGCAACCTGAAGGTAAATAATCTAATAAAAGATTAACATCATACAACCATTCGATCAAAACCATAAAATTATTTATAGGTGTAACATATAGCTTTGGGAAAATATACCTAGAGAAGGTACAGCCTGTTTACCCTGTTATGGATATTTAAAAAGCTATTTTTTGGTTGCATGTGCAGTGCACCTCCTGTCCACATTTTATTGAGAAAAATTAATATTTTTAAAGACTAAATTTTTGGTGACTAAGTTTAGACTTGATACATGTAGTATAAAAAATGCAATAACCTTTTTTTTCCACCTACTGACTTTATGCACTTGAAAAAAAAACATTGGGTTAAATGCAGAGACGAATTTCGTTTGTGTATGGGAAACATACA
>JARVJN010001368.1:37882142-37892675 GCA_031763805.1 Argolebias nigripinnis
AACATGAAACAGACCAGCAGCAACATGAAACAGATCAGCAGCAACATGAAACAGATCAGCAGCAACATGAAACAGATGTGTGGTAGCTCCTGAAGTGCTGACTCAGCCACAGCACCTTGTGAATCTATTGATACCATCCATGTATGATTATATTTTTTTCTGATAAACTGTTTATTTTTAGATTTCCTTAGCTGTAATCAAACATCCATCAATCCATCCATCCAGCCAGCCAGCCAGCAAATAAACCAACTCACCCATACATTCAATCTTCCTTTCCAGCCGCCGGGGGGTCACTGGTGCCCATATCCAGCTGTCACAATGGAAGAGACAAGGTACACTCCGGAGAGGTTGCAGCAAGTCCATCACAAGACCACATATATACAAACAACCATTCACACTTTCACTCACAATTAAGAGTTTCTAATTAGCCCAAAAAGTTTTTTGTTTGTTTGTTTGTTTGTTTGTTTGTTTGTTTGTTTGTTTGTTTGTTTGTTTGTTTGTTTTCAGGCTGTGGGAGGAAACTGAAGTATGCAACGAAAATGGAGAGAACAAAGAGAACATGTAAACTCCACCCAGAAAGGTGGTCAGGACTATCCAGCAAACTTCTCTCTGAGAGGCGACAACTCTACAGAAAAACACAATAAAAATGTTGTGTACTGGTATGAATAAACATCCTGTAGAGCCATTATTACCTGGTCTGCTGGACTGGTGTAGAACCAGTGATTCTGTACAAACGTCATAGTGTGCAACTGTGTTGTTGTACTTTAGCATTAATACTGGAGACAGAATCCTTGCAGTGATCTAATGTAAAAAAAAAAATCAGCAAAAAGTGCAAACAAAACAACAACAATGTTTTAATGTTTATTGTTGTTAAGAGAGACTGTTTCTTGGCCAGAAACAATGACCTCCTGGAGTCTTGTAACAGGGAAGGAGGCAGGGTTTCAGGGAGCTGGGTAAGGTGTTTTCCAAGCAGCCAAATATAAACGCCAACATTTTTTCAAACAGCCAACTGAGAAATCAGTTTGTTATTAGAAGTTTTATCAAGTTTTCCATTTTGAGTTATGTCAGAACATGTTTTTCTAATTTACAATACTGACAGATGAACTACCAATATTTGGACATTCACAGTGTCTTATAATAATCTCGTTTTCATCACATATACCACATGCGGTGCGAATGACAATAAAGTCTCTCTGACTCTTCAGGTTCTCTTAGATTTTACTTTACCTCTGGTTGCAGAACACTAAATGATCACTGGACCTGAGTATGTAACATGCCCCACAGTCCATGTATTGTCTCAGTCTCTGTTCTTCATACTGCATCATTAACTGAATTCTGTTTCATGTGGCTGTAAGAAAATAGTTTTTCATCGTTTTTTATATCCCTAATGCTATAGTTCGAGTAGTGTGATCTCCAGCAATCCCAGACTGCCATAGATTTATTAGTCAGATCAAAAAATTATGTAGCATCAATGTGGCCAAGCTAAAATGTCCCAGAAACTTCAAACATATGCCCTAAAAAGGAAAGTTGTGTAGCAGTGACCCAACTTTCTCATGATTGACTCAAATGTTCTGCCTGATCTGCTACTGCATTGTGGCAAACTTTGAAGATTTGATGTGGAACAGATGTTGTCATTTCTCACCATTTTCATCCACCACAGTAGAGATTTGTATAAATGGTGTATTAATTTGTGTTCTTGGCATTTGTGTCATGTACTGGTGAATACAACAGTGTTCACCATGGCATGTGCTCACTGCTGCACACATGTGACACTGTAAGAGTACCTGCAACGCCGCACCAGTAGGGGTTGGATCAACTAGTGTACGATGTCTGAACCAGTGTGTGCAAGCATTGTGAACGTAGTGCCACTCTGGTTGAATCAATAAAGCCATATCTGAGATGAGACATGAATGAACAAACTTGGCAAAACATGTTATGTTTCATTCAACATGTAATTTATAACTACTTCCAAACCCCCACAAAAATGAAACATAAAAGCAGTAAAATAAGTTTATGATCTAGTGCTTTGAAACAACATAAATGCACAATTCTGAAAGAAACCACTTATTACATACATATTTTATTTTCATTAAGCTAAACCTTTTTAACCAACAAGAATAAATCATTTAAAAAACTAAACGCTGCTTGTTTATGTCACACACACACACACACACACACACACACACACACACACACACACACACACACACACACACACACACAGTAATTTAATTCAAGACAATCATATGACAATCATATATGGGCTTAGGTTGTATTGTTAAACTTGCAAACAATGACATTTAGTTATTAGTTAATCCTTAATCCTCCTGCTGCTATTGGTTCACAATGATCCATGAAGCCTACGGTTTAAAACTGAAGCTTTGAGTGTCCTTTTGATCCAAGGGCAGCAGAAGGATTAATTTAAATTTTGTTTGAATTAAGCATAAAAAAGTGTAACCTTCAACCTAAATAAACAACTGAACAGTAGTGTGGGGCTTTCTAATTGCGCCACTAGGAAAGCGGTGATTTTCCTCATTAAATGTGCATCCAGTTAGTATTATTGATGTATCTCGTAAACCTCCACTTCTGTCATACTCTAGTTAAATAAAATATTAGTGGAAAAAATGACCGCCTGTGACAAGTCATGTCTTTGTGTTTAGAGGAGGGGATGATTCAGGATGCATGGAGCCTGACCTCAGATGTGTGAGTGACCCGTTCGGTTAACCAAAAGCCACGGCTGTGTTGGACTATATTGTATAAATGTGTTTTAATGTGGAGCAGCAAAGCTGGAAAGCTCTATACACTTGGAATGGCCTTGGGGTAAATGTTTGGGTTGAAATCACTGCAGTCAAAGGGTAGAAAAATGAGAGAATGTCCACTCACATAATCCCATAACGATTGCTTGAATTATACCAAAACTGAGTGGATACACTTTAATGGCAAAAAGACTAAAATAAGAAGAAGAAAAAAGAGTGCTGACATCATTCAGTTTGGTTAAAAACTTACAATATGGTCCTCATCAGATATGTCATCTCTGCAATTATCTCTGTTACTAGTGGTAGAGGAAAACTGTCTCATAAGTCACGCGCTTTTGACCTACAGAAACTATTATTACCAGGGCTTGAATTTGCTAGACATGTGGGGAGGATCCAGAACCCACGGTGGAGCTCTTATCTCAACTCACATGGTCAGCAAAAGCAGCCAGAGAGAAAAGGGCTTAGGCAGACTTCAGTTTTGGATCATTAGTAAAAGAAACACTGATTTTTTTTCAATCCTACAGAGATGTTTTTAATCAAGACAGTAATGAGGAGCATTCAAAGTCTGTTTTCTTGGTAATTAACTTAAATTTTCTCTTTAATTTTCTGTGAAGATTTTGTTCTCGCTATAATTCTTGTAACATTGTAAATGGAGTCTTAAGGTGATGTAAAGTGTTTTGTTACAGGATGTCCAGAACTGTCAGTACCAACCGTTTAAAGTGGTGCAGTGACCAATGCTACCAAAGTAAAAGCATTGCAACGTCAGTTTATCTATTTATGGAAGCAATTCATGATTCATTTTGTCTTACACAGCTTTAGAAAAACACCCGTAAAAGATCAAAGCACTCATTTAGGACTGGTGTGCTGTAACTTTCAGTTGTAGTACATTGTACAAGCTTTTTGCATACACAGCAATGGAACTGTGGTGAAACAAATAAAGACATAGCCCTCTTTGGAGCTCTAAAGCTCAGGCATACCTACCAGTAAAAATATTATTAATCTTTTTTAATTAGTCACGCAAATTTGGTCTTTAAATGACTGAACTGACATTTTAGAAGTACACAATCACAATTTTTGTTTAAAGATTTTTGGAGATTTTACCATTGAATGTTCAAGCTAAATGAAAAATATGCTGGTGAAGATTCTCAGTCATCCAGGACGTGATAAAATCAAAAAAGGCGTTCAATACAGAAACAACTGTTGTTTCTGTATTGAACGCCTTTTTTGAAACTAAATGAAACTTGTTCAAAGTTCTGACTGATCTCAAGACTTTCCTTTCTCTCAAAAATCTTGGAGAAATTGTTTTATTCAATTAAATGGATTTTTGAGATTTTTTTCAGTCTGGTTTTAAACAATTACACAGCACTGAATCAGCCTTGGTAAAGGTCTGCAATGGCGTTCTTTTACCAAATGATTCCCGTCAGTTTGTGATCCTTGTACTTCTCCATCTTAAGCCCCTAATATACTCCCATGTACGTCCATACGCATAGGTACGCATGTACAAATGCAGAGGTACAAGCGTACCCCTGCAGGACATGTATACACAAAGCTCAATTTTTACAACTGTGTACACATTTGCGGTGTCGCACAATAAACTGCCCGGCGCCGGACTGTTTTGTATGTGACACCAATGTATTAAATTCCCCTTTCTTCATCCCTGATCTGGCCTTTTCTTTATTTATTTTTTTATTATTTTTTTTGCCAAAAGGCAAGTGATCTCTTCCTCCTCCTTTGATGTCATGACTGAAATGATAAGAAATGAACAAGTTTGTCATGAGTGAATTGAACTCAGGTCCAGCTTGGCTGCGGGAGGGTCTGGACAGTTCCTGGCGGGCTGGTCTGATGTGTGGGCTGCAGGACCAGCGCTCCCTTTTTTTTTAAAGAACGTTTTATTAACAACATATAAACACAGAACACTGCTGCGGCTGCAAGCACTTTTTTCCCCGACCTGCCAATCAATTCAGTAGGCGTGTCAGCAAATGACCAATCGGCAACCTCAGTTTGTCCCGTAGGTAAACACTCCTTGTCTGTGGAGCTGCGCTGAAGCCGCTCAGGGTGGATACTCGAGTATGATGTCTGAACCTTCTGCGTACAGTACACGCGTACGTACGCGTGGACGGACCTACGCGGGAGTATACTGGGGGGCTTTATTGCTGCTTTTGACACTGTTGAGTACAGCTGATACTTTTAGCATGGTTATAACACTGGGTTGGGATTACGGATGCAGCATTAGAATGGTTCTGTTCATCATATCTGAGTGACAGGAGTTTTTGTGTTAATGTTGTTTACCTGCTTCAGTGCCTCTTTCCTGCAGGGTACCTCAAGGGTCTATTCTTGGACACCTTCTGTTCTCATTGTATCTGCTCCCCTTGGGGTCTATCCTGAGGAAACATGGTCTTTTGTGCCATTGTTATGCTAATTCAGCACACATCTCATGCTATAGGTTTCACAGTCTAAAATCGTCATATTTCATGAATGAGTGCATGCCTGACATTCTTTTAGCCTAATTTTAAGTGTATTTTTAAAAACACAATAATTGCCACTTCGTTCCATAAATGTGTAAAATAAATAAATTGATGTCACTGCTCACCTTGATTTCATTCTCGGTCTTATGACACAGTCCCCTCATTGAGAGCTGATGTTTATTCTGATTTTATACTTCTGGATAAAAATTGGTTTAAGGTAGAGAAGCAAGTCCATTTAAACTCTAAATATAAGAAAGATCACTGAGCACGTGGCGATTTTCAAGGTCCAAGCTCATGACCACTAGATGGCGCGCTCCCCCATGAAAAAAAATGAGGGGCCGCCACTGACTCTCATGTGGACCAAAAAAGTCAATGCTGGTCCAGCTAAATATCTAGGTCTCAGTCCAGTTGAAGTGAACTCTAGTGCGGTTCAAATGCATTGTCAATGCAAGCCAACCGGAGACCGCTCCAAAAGAAGGAAGTGGATTACAGCGCAGGGCATTCTGTGTAAATACAACCAAAAAAACCACACATTTCTCATACCTCATACGGAGGCGTAAGCCACCTTGTATGAAAAATAACATTCTCCATGGTCTTCTGCCTCATCTTCCTCTCATGCTGAGTCCATTGTTGAAAAATGATCAATCAGAAATCCTAAAACCACAAAAAATTGAAGCCACTCTTTTTTTTTTTTTTTCAGAAGAAGAAGAAGAAGAACAGTAGAAGTATCTTCTTCAGAGGTTTTTGTGTTGTTTCCTTCAGTAGTTCTTGGTGCAGCACCTCCACAGGCGATGGGTGGTGGGGTGGGGATGGACAGTTGGCTCGATTGACTCAGTGCAGTGTGAATGTGAACCGCACCAGATGAAAATGTAAGCAAATTTTCTGAATTTTAGTTGCCAATCGAACCGAGTCTACCAGACTGTCAGGTGTGAAAATGACCTAAGTCCGTGTTGACCAGATCTAAAATTGAAAAAAAAAAAAAAATAACCCATGCATTCGTCACAACTTACTATAACTCGCTTTATGTTGGGGGCAGTCAGGCTTTTCAGGCCTGCAGCTCAGCTATTAACAGGAACTCATAGGTTTGAGCATATTTCACCTCCTTCACTGGCTCCCTGCACATGTCAGAATTTATTTTAAAATTCTCCTATTGACCTTTAAGTGCCTAAATGGCCTTACACCTGCATACCTCTCTGACCTATTTCAACCTTCTGTTCCTTCTTGGCAGCTGCTTTGGGTTGTACCAAAAACCATGGTGAAGTTCAGAGGAGATCTGGCTGTTTCAGTCATTGGCCCTAAACTTTGGAACAATCTGCCCATCAACATTCGACAGGCCACGTCAGCGCTTGCTTTTAAATCTCTCCTGAAAACACACCTGTATTAACTGACATGTAACACCGTGGGATCTGATTTATTACTCATTGTTTGTCATTGTGTTTTTGATGCTTTTAATTATATCCTGTTATTTTTACTTGATGCTGTGATTTTATTGTTAAGCACTCTGATAACAGTTGCTGTTCTCTCTCTCTCTCTCTATCTATCTCTCTCTATCTCTCTATCTATCTCTCTCTTGGCTACTCCCTTCTTCATGGGTCACCAAAGCAAACTAACAAACTTCCAATCACAGGCCCACCTTCTCTAACCTCTCACCACTACCCTCTTCAACAGTTGTCATTTTAAATGTGCTTTATAAATAAATTTGACTTGACTTAACTAAATGTTTACTGTGATGATGTCACAAACTGGACTTGCAGCCTGTCCAGGCTGTCCACGCCTTGCACACAACAACTACTGGATATGGGCACCAGTGATCACAGAAAGGAAGAGGTGGGTAAAGATAATGAATGGATGGATGTCACAAAGTAACTTTGAGTTGTCTCAACTTTAGTTTATGTTTTAAAACAAGCATTTTTATCTTATTTTACTCAAGTGTGCTTCTCACTGCTGTAGGAGTTGTTTATCTCTCAAAGCCCTGCAGAGTGCACTGGAGGTTTCTTCATGTTAAAAGGGAGTTTTTTCTTTCCACGGTCTCTGTTGTGCTTGCTCAGGATGAGAGACTGCAACGAAGTGAAGATTCAACATCATCTGCTGGCTTCCTTTGATAATCTTTTACTAACTGGCTTTTATTTAATGTTTGCAAATGTTTCTGTTCAGTGCTCTGAGATGACTCCTGTTGGGGCGTGGTGCTATACAGATAAACTGGATTGAATTGTGCACACTCAGCCTCTCATTGACTTGCATTGTACCCAAGCAGTGACTCAGTTATCTCAATAAAAAAGCAGCACATAGAAAAATAAAAATAATTTATTTACACAAATATGTTGGGGGACATTTACAGACCCTATCTTCTATCTAAAAAAAATGATTATCTTACTATAAACTAAATGTGTAGCATAGCATGATGCAACAAAAATAAATAAATAAATAAAAATCCTTGAACACAATGATACACCTTATGAAGATCATCATTGAACATACACACTCTGTAAATGGGAACTTAAAGGACTATATTTATTTTAGAACAAAAATAGGTAAATCATGTCTCTGGACCAGTTTCTTTAAGTGAAAAATATTTTGTTCCCACTTAGAGGACTTCGTCAGTCATAGAATGACAAAGTCCTCTGGATAGGGGACATATGACATGACTGAACCTTTTTTGTTGTCATCTATCTGGATGATTGAGCTTACAAACATTTTTATTTTAGCTAAACAGACGCTACATTTATGCATACATTTTTGAACATGTAACTTTAGTTCAACTATGTCATCACAAACATCGATCTTTAAATTTGAAATGGTTATAAAAATAATTTTGAAATTTAAAATGTTTATGTTAAAAATTGTTTTCATTTCAAATTTATTAAAACAACTATGTTCTTTATTGACTTATTGGCAACTATTTCACTACTCT
The DNA here is from genome assembly GCA_031763805.1 of Argolebias nigripinnis. Taxonomy (NCBI): domain Eukaryota; kingdom Metazoa; phylum Chordata; class Actinopteri; order Cyprinodontiformes; family Rivulidae; genus Argolebias; species Argolebias nigripinnis. The sequence goes on from JARVJN010001368.1 coordinate 37,890,275, forward strand.
CATTTGTTATTAGAAGGACTAACCTTGTAAACAACAGTGAAAAAACCATTACATTGCCTCTTCCTTATTTTCAAACACCACAAACTTAGTCAATGGCCGTGTGACGATGACAACGCCGCTTCTTTGGTTTGCAAGCCAGACATGTACGCTACTTCCTGTTCAGAAGAGGAATCTCTGAAAAAAGCCAGAAGCTAATTTTACAGCACTGTCCAGACATGCCCAAGATAGCTCCGAGCAGTTCTCCATTGTGGGTTCAGAAGAACCCTACTACACGTGTGCACTGACAAAGAACAAGAAGTGTGGAAGTGTGCACGAGCTGTACCCTCACCAACGAAGACGGAAGCCATTCACAGCTTTCAGCGTTAACCACTTCTTCATTTTATTTGACTTGAATGAATAATAATAATAATAATAGTGTGGGGAACTTTGGATGCACATGTATTCCCGGATACACCGAACATAGAATTATACATTGTAAAAAGAAGATATATAATGACACAGCTATGAAGGATGAGCACAAGTTTGCAGCCTTTAAGAATCATAAGTCGTCTCCCAGATTCAGACGCACTTGTCCGGGTTCACACGTCTCATTTGTGTCCGTGTTTCTATTTAAATCTGCCTCAAACTCCCCTTTCCCCAATCGGTAGCATTCCTGTTGTCTAGACAAACAAATATGACAGCACTAAGCCAGGTGCTTGGGATGGGATTATTTAAACCTGTCAACTTTTGGTTAGTCTTTTACATATAAATCTTTCAGGTGGGGAGTTCTGAGAAATGCGCTCCGACTGTGCCAAGATAAGACGGAGTCCTGTGCCAAACCACAAGTTGTAAATATTACATTTGCTGGCATTAAGAAAAGCACTCGTGCTGCAAAGATCACTCTTGTCATTCATTATATCATCAGTGATTCTGGCTAAAGTTTTTACTTTAGAGAGATGCATCCCACTGAAGCACTAGCAGGAGAAAACAAAGACAACTTCAGAACATCTGCCATTCCTGAACTGGATGATGTGTACCAAACACCTTTACTCTGATTAATGATGGAACAGGGCAATGAAGCAATGATTTGACTTGTGAAAATGTAAAAGCAATGTGAGGATACAAGAAATAATCCTTTTCTGTAAAAAGATATGAGAGGAGAAAAGCCGCCATAGATCTGAGTGAAAAACATCCACTCTAATGGTCTCTGCAGACGTGTTGTGGTTGCTCAACGCATGCAACGTTCAAGGGGCCACAGAGTAACGTTTTAAATTACAACCCTACATGTTCACAGAAATGATTCAATAAAGGCCTGTATGTTTAGAAGTTTATTGATGATGACCTTTACAATACGGAACAAACACATCATAAGACAAACTTATCTTTGGTGCACTTCAAAGAAATGACTTTAAGTAAAGTTTTTTATTAACTCCAGGCAAAATAGAGCTTTACTGAGCAAGTCATCCAAGTGGAAGCAGCTGGAGACAACAGCGGATATTTCTGTGATGTCCTCTTTATATATATATATATATTACATAAGATTCATATGGCAGTTGGTTTTTAACACATTCACACTATTTTAGATACTTTTAAATAGAGATGTTTGGTCCACAAGAGCACAAAGGTTTGGAGTTTTAAAAAAAGGACATTTTAAAAATGCTTTTCCAAAGTGGAGTTTTTTAAACTGCTTTTAGTGTTTCCATGTGGACTCAGAATATGGAGCTTTCCAGAAACACTTATGTAGAAGTGAATTTCATGAATACCACTATCACTTTGGGCTCTACAGAAACCCAAAACAGTTAAATTACTTTACAGTTTCTTTATTTAAAATATTGCTCAGCTTATCCTGAACTTTGATGGTGCTGATTTGACTGCTCTGTAAGTTTTGGAAAGATTACTAGTGAAGCAAAAAATGTTCTTTCTCTGCATTTCAGCACATCATTATTGTAGTCTGTAGATGTTTGGCTTCAGTATTTTGGTAAATTTGTTAGAATAATGTAGCCAGAGGATAAAATTAAACAGAGAAAAAGATTTCTTCAAAAAACAAAATGAAGTACTGCAGACAATGCCTGAATCAAACTGAAAGACAGTTGATTCTGGGTATCAAAATGGGGAGATATTTATGTTTGATTAATAATTTAGTTATTTCTATAGCTGATATTTACAGTCTTTACTACTATAAATAGTCTGAAGTCATGTAGCATAACCATAGGATAGACCAGAAACTGGAAACCATAAAGGATGACTGACCCTAACTCAGTTGGCTCCAGTATAATTGTAAAGAAAATTGACATTTTCCCAATGGAATAGCAAAAATACACTTCAGACGTTTTTTTTTTCCAAGTTGTAAATACAGTGGTCCCTCGTTTATCGCAGGGGTCTCCCCTGCCCCTCACGACATGTGAAAAACCGCAAAGTAGGA
>JARVJN010001368.1:37912045-37926363 GCA_031763805.1 Argolebias nigripinnis
ACTACTAGTGCTTAGTGTTTTCTTAGTTTAGCATATTTCTTAGTTCACATCTTAGATCTTATTACTGTTTTTCTTTATTTCTTATTACTTTATTCTTATTACTGTTTTTGATTTTATCATGTCCTGGACGACTGAGAATCTTCACCAGCATTTTACAATTTCTATTTTTGTTGGGTTACTGGCACTTTGTGTCTATAGTTTTGTTCCACCTCATGTACCATATGTGGTGTGAATGACAATAAAGACACCTTGATCTTATATATTTTGAACTTTTGTTTTTCAGATGCATACAACTACACACCGAACGTCAGCCTGGCCATTCCTCTCGGTATGGGCAATCCCTGTCTGCCCACTCAGTACCACACCCTACAGTCCAGCCCAGTCATCTCAGTTTCCTCTTGCCACCAGACAGGCTACGGCCTTCAAAATGACAACCACCCAGTGTCTGATTATTACCTGCCACAAGGCTTGAGACCCAACGGTGCTCCAGCCCTAGAAAGCCCCCGCATAGAGATCACTGCCTACAGCCAGTACCCAGAAAATGAGGTGGAAGAGAGCAGCAGTGAGGATCACATCATCAAACGAGGTGTCAACTCCATTGTCACGCTGACACTGCCTAATGCTGATGGGTACCGTGATCCCAGCTGTCTAAGCCCTGCCAGTAGCATGTCTTCACGCAGCTGTAACTCAGATGCCTCATCGTATGAGTCTGGCTTCTACAATTACGACAATTCACCACAGAACTCCCCTTGGCAGTCGCCCTGTGTTTCACCCCGAGGCTCTTCCTCACTTCTGTCGTGTCCACATGCAGTCGGTCCAGCAGCAGGCTCCCCTCACCATTCTCCCTCCGCCTCTCCTCAAATAGAAGCAGTGGCAGAGGAGGCCTGGCCGGCCCAATCTCGTGGATCTAGGCCAAATTCACCCTCCTGCACTGGAGGTGGTGGAGGAAACAGCGGGGGCATGGGGAAGAGAAAGTACAGTTTTAATGGCTCCTCCTACCATCAGACACCCTGCTCACCTATTCAGTCACCCACCCCTTCTCCACACGGCTCCCCCAGAGTCAGCGTCACTGATGAGAACTGGCTCGCCAACACCAACCAGTACACCAACTCTGCCATCGTGGCCGCCATCAATGCTCTGACCACAGATGGGGTGATAGACATGGGGGAGGGAATTCCAATGAAGACGCGGAAGACCATGCTGGACCTCACCCACTCCATGAGCTTGAAGGTGGAACCTGGTGGTGAGGATTTGGGACCAGATGGGGAGATTTGTCATGAGGACTATCCCTCATGCCAGGGACTGAAGAAGGAGAACTACAGTGGAGGGTTTCTGGATGTGCCCCAACATCCGTTCTCCTGGCCTAAACCCAAGCCTTACCTCAGGTATGTTGAGCTGCTCCAAGTCCTGCTGTGTCAAAAGCTTAAAGCTTGTATTTCACCGGGCTGCTGCTGTTGGAGACTATCTGATACTCAAAAGTAGAGAAAACAGGAGCATTTCTGATCGCTGCCTCACTGATTTAAGAATCTTTGTGATCTGTGAGCCAGGCAAATGTGTTTTGAGAGGATAGTGTTCTTTAACATCACAATCTGTTCTTGTGCCCAGTGTATGAAAAACTCTAGGCCATGTAAATTATTTAGTTGCCCACATCCGCCTGCTTTGTACTAACCTTAACAATTGCCCATAATTTACTCCACTAGAGGACACTTGAAATGAACAATTACATTTGGAACAGTTTATTCAGTATACAGTGTACTTGTACTATAGTTTGTCACATGTGTAGCTTTTGGACCTGGACAGGTTTGAGTCTTTATTGCTGACTAATCTTCCTGTACAGGTGTCAAAGTACAGCTCTGGCAATTACAGAAATCAAACCGAGAAGGTTTTGAAACTAGTTTGAGATACTTGCAAAATTTTTATGACTATATATAAAAATAATAATTAATAATAATAATAACTGTTGCACAATGTTTTTGAACATGCTCACATGAGTCTAAGTCTGCAAGTCTTTGCCAGTCAGGTGAGGAAACTGATCTCTGCAAACATTTTGGGACATTTTTTGAGATTTTAATGCTGCCTTCTACTATCAGTCTCAACAACATGAATTACTGATATAATAACCTTGCGTCAAAGTCCAACATATGCAGTCACAGAGGTAAAAATAAATACATAAACAAATACATAAGTAAAACAGAGTCCTTGCTTATTCTGACAATGGTTAATTTTACCATCTGCTGTCTTTTTCCAATAAACAAACTTTTTTTGTTGCCAGACGTACTTCTAGATATAACTTCTAAGACAACCCCCATCAAGCTCAAGTTCCCATCCATGCATAAAAAACTGTTTTGCCTAATCTCACTTACCTCTCACTTCAGACTATGTACCTGTTTTATTCCAACCATATACACATTTTAATTAGCCTGAGATAGCCGTATTCTTTTATTGTATTTTTGTGTCCAGATTTTGTTTTGCTTATTTTCCTATGAATATAAGGCTTTTTTTTATCTTTGAAGACCATATCAATAAACAGAGTAGCAAAGAAATAGGCTCCTCAGAAAAACAAGCTCTCTCTGAAGATCAAAACAATTCCATAAATCAAAATTTGCACCAACAACTTGCTCAGCATGTGTGTGTGCTGCTGTTACCACCCACACAGATGTATACGCTGACACAAATGCTTCAGATTTTTTTGATAATAGCTAAGCATTTTTATTTATTTTTTATTTTTTGCTTTGTGGAATTTCTGTCCAATCCCAAAACACAGTTTCCTGTTGGAAATCAAGTGTTTGATTAAGATAGTGAGCAACAGGAAGTAATGGTGATGGGCCAGCCTGAAGGGGAAGCAGTCTGTTAGTTAATCAGACGGCTCACTGCATTGGCTCGTCACGCCGTTAGCCCATCTTTTTCTCTGTGTAGCTAAGGTGATGTCATTCGCTGACTGGCCAGATAAAGCCCTGTGGGGGGAAACCAGTTTGTTTTGGGTCAACAAACAGCCCACCAGTTTTACAACGATGCCAAAGATTGGTTTCAGTCGCGCCACCTTTCGGGTCAGAGGTTTGAGTTTACCAGGCATCCGGTGCAGAGAAATATTGTCCTGCACATGTTTGTTTTGGTTTAGATATCTCTTCGCCGTTCACGTGGGAATCTCTGAGACTCCATCTGGAGAACAATGATGTTGAGGGATGCCAGCTGCAGCTCTGAGATTGAGATATCATAGTCGAAGACATGGGTGTGCTGCTTCTTTGTCTGTCCTATTAAAAACAAATGGGCCAGTGTTTGAAAATCTCACAGCTATCAATTTGCATCAAAGTGCCAGTAAACTTGAGATTTGTTTTTGTGTCCTAGAAATGTCCCTTTCCTAACTCATCATGACAGTTCCTACCTGTCAAAGTATGCTGTGAAGCACACCGCTCCCAAACAACGGTACTTTTTTCATCTCTCGTTTGGTTGTTGGGTAGCCTAGCCGTTCCTCTCCCCAGTCACAATCTCAGCTCCTCCTGAGGGATCTGAAGGGGTTCCTAGGCCACAGAGCATACATACATTTTCCAGCAAGTTCTGAATCTGCATGTGGTCTCCTCTCAGTGGGATGTGCCTGGAAACCCTCTAAAGGGAGGTGCCCAGGAGGTATCCTGATCAGAGTCACCTCATATGACTCCTTTCAGTATGGAAGAGGCCCTACTCAGAGCTACACCTGGATGATGGAGCTCATCATATTTTCTTAAAGACTGAGCCCTGACACTAAAAGAGGGAAGCTCTTTCCAGATATTTTTCTTTTCTTCAAGATCCATACCTCATATACATGAAGGTTGGAACATGGATGGACCAGTGAATCAAGAACTTTGCCTTTCAGACCACTTGTTCTTGAACTTGGTGAACCACAGTTAAACCATAACCAGTGCCCCAATCTGACAATTTATCTCTCTCTCCATCCAATCACTCATGGACAAGATACTCAGAACTTGAACTTCTCTGCTTGAAAAAAAAAAAAACTCTTTACCCAAAGGGAATCTTCCACCTTTGCCTAATTATGTTTGTCCTGCAACTGCTTAAATTATAAACTGCAATAAAAAAATAAAGAAGGATCCGACCAGGCCAGCTGGTCAGGGTTAGTTACATCTACAGTACTTAAAAAGACACTTAGTGTTTTCTATAAACATTGATCAAGTTAAAATATATTTATGAAAAGCAGAACTCGCATCTGATTTTCTTTTCATCTGACAACAATCAGTGTGTCTTGTCTCTGCAGTCCCTCCCTGCCAGCTCTCGACTGGCAGTTGCCATCCTGCTCCGGCCCATACAACCTACAGATCAAGGTGCAGCCCAAGTCCCACCACAGGGCTCATTATGAGACAGAAGGAAGCCGAGGAGCCGTGAAGGCGCTGTCTGGAGGACACCCTGTTGTGCAGGTATGTCTACACTACAGTATGTTCAGGCAACTTATATCCTTTCACTGCCATCTTTAAGGCCCATTGTCTGTTCACCAGATGTCAAATGTAACTCTGTGTTTGATCAACTCTATAAGAAATATAAAGAAGAACATCCAGTATGAGCAACAGAAGATGTTCCACTTTGATGGCTTGAATGTTAGTGACTACATGTGGTCACAGTGAAAGTCATGGTACATGTTATTAGTCTAAATATTAAATAGCTGTTTAAATGGCTACAGGGTGAAAAAAAGTTTGACAGACAGAACTGATCTCTTAAGACCAAAATGTACTTTTACCAAAAGCTTCACTCTCTTTGGAAGTTTGTCCACTTACCATATTGACAAGCTAAGAATGTTAGTCTGAGTAGACCAACCTCCAAAGTGAAATTTATCAGTTAAAACAATTCTCATTTTCAAAATGTCTTGTTTTTATTTTATTTATTTATTTGTTTTTAACAAATGCTATTTTATAAATCTAACAAAGTTTAGTCAGGTCCTCTGGTGCGGTGGTTCCCAGTCCTGGTCCCTGAACACCACCCTGCATGTTTTAGCTGTTTCCCTGCTTCAACACACCTGATTCAATGATTTAATTACTTCCTCAAGTTCCGCTGAAGCCTGTTTATCACCAAATCATTCAAATCAGGTGTGTCAAAGCAGGGAAACAACTAAACATGCAGGGTGGTGTTCCTCAGGGACTATGGTTAGGACCCCTGCTCTGGAGGACCTGACTTCACTTTTTTGGATTTATTACCTTGATTATTGAGCATGAACTTCAAAGTTATTTTATAAACCTTTACACCACTGTTATTTTTTACATTGCATGGTCATTGCAGCAGAAATTTCCTAAAATACTGGCTGGATATGACCGAAACAGTACCAATAAAGCTACAACTAGCTATGTTAAATGGCAAATGATTTAGTGATTTCACATAAACAACCGTGGAATATAAAAGGGATGACCAGTTAAAGATTTATAAAATGAAGACTACATTAATTTCTATAAAATTTTAAAGATCAGTGTTGTTTTAGTAGAGTAATCCACTACTGTGGTCTTAGCTGCGATCAAACTAGCTATTAGCTCATTAGTTCTGTTGGACCTAAACTCAAAATGAGGTTATTTAAACAGCTATGCAATAAATGATTTGTTCCTGTCTTTTTCACAAAACTCACTTTAAAATACCTGGACTTGGAAAAAGACCAGGATGACCTGTGTAAAATGATGTTTGATATTCATACAAACGATGCTCAAGATCTCTGCAGAACTTCAGACATTTCTTGTGTCCGAAAATTAAACTACTGTAGATAAATTACAACACTACAAACTTCTGCAGCAGCAGCACATTATGTTGACACAGTAGGCTTTATATTTTACCAGATGCTTGTTTGTTAATGTTCCCTGAAGCTTACAGTCCGTGCGCTGTAATCCAGCAAAAGGTCACTGTGCCCAGTTGCAGTGCATGCTGACTCAATTAGTTTACAAGAGCACCATCGCCTCTCACTATTGTACTTGGCGAACAGTCAAAGCGGACACGTCACACTCACCAGCGGCACTGGACAGAGATTCTTTCTCTGCCACAGTCAACCCCCTGCGCTGACATCTGGGTTTACACAAGGTGTGGATTTAACGTTGCGCTCTTAAGGCCGTGGGCAAATGTGACTTTCACGAAGTTAATTCAATGTAAGGCTGCATTTATTTAACCAATCGTAGGGGTGTTTACAAGTTTTGTTGAAAATTTAAATAAACTATTTGAATTCATGAACTTCATGCAGTCTAAATATACCTTGTATCTTCAGGAAATGTCTGTTTAGAGCAGAAGGCCAGTGGTCCAGCCGTGTCACACACTTGGCACTGCGTTAGCGTCACCTTGTAGCTGTTTTGTAAACAGATGTTGTCAGCACATGCTGGTCTACTCGCTGTCAAACGCTCATCAGCTGTTGGCCAATGTGGTGTTACAAACAGGCTTTTCGATTTGCAAGTTTCCTCTGTAACTAACGCGCATTATTCCCTTTTGTTTTAAAAAAACGTTCTATATCGCCTCTGCCTGCTGCAGAGAGAAAGTCAAAGTCAACTTTATTGTCAAAACTGCTATATGTACAGGACATACACAGGATTGAAATTGCATTTGCAAAAAAAAAGTGAACACACAAAGGAATCCCATACACATCTGTGAGTGTGTGTGCATGTCTTTGTTTGTTGGTCTGTTAGAAAAGTTTCTCCTGAACCAGTGGACACATTTTATTTAAACTCCCAGAAAGTAATAAATGAACAAACATCTGCAACTGATTAACTTTTGGAGTCAACCTGATTCGAGAAGGCCACTACAACTACTGAACCTTAGTAAACACAAAAATGTTTATACTTTGTAACTCAGTTTTACTGATTTAGTGCTCAGACTCGGCGCGGTAGTCACTGAGATTCAAGTCCAAAATGTGCTTTGAGCACTAACAAATCACTCAAACGTTTCTGTTTAAAAACTTGGCGTCTGTTTATTAGCAAAAAATCCCACGAATCACTCAACAAATTTTAATAAAACTCCAAAAACATAATATTAGAGATACATCAAAAACAGATAATTTTTTTTAAATAAGAAAGATTCAAATTGATCTGTTTATCAACTTTAATAAATCAAATGACCATAACACAGTCACTTTTACAGACATTGAGCTAAATCTTGATGTAGTAGTAGCTGAGTCACTCACAACACATACTCCAAGTACATATTATACAGATATTTGTATAAAACTTTGACATACAATGGGATGGAAGACTCGCGGTTCATCAAGGAATGCCAGCTTTGTTTAATGCTTATTTTGTGTGGATAGATAGAAGTTCTACTTTACACATGTTCAGTTGTTAGTAAATCAGTAACAACAAAAATTATGATGCTGCTATGCCTTCACACCTTTTCCACATGCCTCACATTTTACTATTTCTTCTTGGTGGGTGGTAATTTATGTCTGTGATATTTTATATGCAGTCAGGTGGAGGATTTTGAAGATTTTACAACACTGGAAGCCACTGCAAGTAAGGGCAGAAAAAAATAAATCTTTTGAGATTAGGCAATCCTAAAGTACAAGCTACACTAATAAATCCAGAAGAGGAACATCTGTTGTATCTTTAGGAGTTTTTAAAGAATTCTAAGTACAAAAAGTCTCTCTTAAATTTATTTATTTTACTCTTTATCACGGTCTGTGTTCCTGTTCTGTTTTTCTGTGTTGTAAAAATAGTGTTATTATCTTTAAGGATAGGGCATGCAGGGGTCCCCAGTGCCCTGTAGTAATGAGTGGCAGGCACTGGAAGTGGTGCAGTCAAGGAGAATGCGTCAATAATGATGCAGGGGCATGGGTGTAGGAAGCAGCTGAAGGAAGTGTGTATATGTTTGTGTGATTGTGCTGCTAAAGACTGGAGCATGAAGAAAAAAACGGGGTATGGATCACATTGTAGCTAGAACTCAACTTGGCTGCTGCTTAGAGATGTTCTGGATCGTGCTGATTAGGACCTGAGTAGCCCTAAGTTTGTCTGAGCATGGTGGGTGGCGCAGCGGTAGTACTGCAATGGAGTCAGAATCCCAAGGAACATCAGACGCCGCCTCCCCCATTTCCATGCACCCTTTCCTCCCTCATTCTTCCTTCTCTTGGGAGCCTGAGGATGTCACTCCATGTGAACTGTTCATTCTTCAACCATCTCCCAAATCCACACCAGTAGGCCTCCCTCATGGCAAACCCCAGTCAACCACAACTGTATTGTTGTTTTAGCTCACGCATGATCAGACACATGTGCTATGAGTGATGGTGACACGTGTGCTGGTAAGTAACACCAGGTGAGAAAACAGTGGGATATAGAGACTAAATGGAAGCACTGTTTCTGCATGGAATAGTAGACAGTCAAAACAAAAACTTGCACGAAACACAAAGCATTGTTGTGGTAACAGGTATTTCTCTATAAACCACAGAAATGTTTTTCACCAATTTCATCTGACATCACTATAAAAAGGAGCAGAATAGCTAGGCCACCATTCACCACACAGGATAGAAGGATTGTGGGATGCAAGGTCACCAGCCACACACTAGTGAAAAGCTCTAATTTAGGGGTTACCTCATGTCTGCTTCTTGCACCAATTCTTAGCTCTTTCCAATACAAATCTCACTGAACATACACTCTTTCCCGCAGTGCATTCCCTTCCTTTTGAAACAATTTTAACTATCTCAACATTGGTTCAATTTGTTTGGGGGGCAGCGGCATGGTGGCACAGTTGGTAGAGCTGCCTCCTCCTGTCAGCGACAAGGTTGCCAGCTCGTATCCTGTCTGGGGATCTTTCTGGGTGGAGTTTGCATGTTATGTCCATGCATGCGTGGGTTTTCTCCGGGTACTCTGGTTTCCTCCCACAGACTAAAAGCACACATGTTAGGCTGATTGGTAACTCTAATGTGTCCCTAGGTGTGAGTGAGAGAGTGAATGGTTGGTTGTCTTGTTTTCTTTGTGTGTCCCTGTGATGGTGTTGCGACCTGTCCAAGTGTCCCTCGCCTCTCACACAGGATATGAGCACCAGTGATCCCCACGGCCCAGAAAGGAAGAAGTGAGTAAAGCTAATGGATGAATGGACGGATGTTTGTGGGACTCTTTTCAGACTGTTCCTGACAGTACTACTGGTAGAATGAAGTGTTCAACCTGGTCTATTTTCCCTTGGACTACCATCATTGATTGCATGCTACTTCTGATTGAGAACTTTTGGGAGAAAAATATTGGTATGGTATAAAAATGGGTTCAGTCAAATATTTTGCGAAGGAACTCAAAATCACCCCTCTATCACGGTAAACTCTGCCAAGCCCTTGGTAGGAGTTTCAACAACACCTGTGAAGTGTTATGTGCAGTGTGTACCGGTACTTTTGCTTATCGTTCATGTATAGGATAATTACTGGCCTATAGGCTTCCTTTTCATACATACACTCTCTCATTAAATTTAAAGCACCAACAGACTTGTAATTTCAGACGGATGTAGCCACCATCCCTTTTAAAATGTGCATGACTTAATAACCATCTCTCCTGTTCAGCAACTATATGTAATGTGCAGCAAATTGGCCATACGTTTTTGCTATAGCAACATGAAAGACCTCGGCAACCATGCTGGGCTTTTAACATGTGTGGTTTCACCTTGGGATCCGGTGCCTACTGACTGCGTAATGTCTCAATGAACAAGCCCACCTCCATCTACAGCAAACTATACAGTAGCAGCTAATTGCTCATTAAATCTACTGTTGCCTCTTGTTTGATATTCAAAAGGTTCAGTTTACCCTGTAGTGCTGTTAGAGCTTAGTCAGGGCTATTATTCATTGCCCAAAGGAGTATTTTTGCTTCATCTCAAATTGTGGTTCTCCATTTGCATGGTTTCCCTTACAGTAGTATTGGGCTACCACTAATTACTGGTTAATAACACATGGAAAATTTTGAGAGAGATGTGCATCGTTTTCACTGGTTTGAGGTGATAACCAGACAGCCCATGGATTTATGAGGCAAGACACGAGTGCTTAATGTTGTTATTGGATGGGCACAGCAGTCATCTATGCATCATCTTACTAAAACCCTATGTAGGTTTGGATGATATTGCTCATGGCAAGTTCTGCTGGTAACAAAGCCATTTTAATATGGATTTTGGACCCTCACTAGTCTAGACAAGGGCTTGTGCTTGAAATTCTGCCCTCAATGACATAACACTAAATCATACATTTCAACAACTACTTTAGGGACTATAGAACTTTGGATACTAATAAAATGAGGCACAAGTGGGCTCATGGAAATGAAGCAAGTTAAAGGATTGCATATGTTGACATGCATATTTATTATTAGATACAGGAGACACAACTACAACTTACACTATGACTGTGTAAAGTCTGGAAAGAGAAAAAACTTGGATGGATCTGCATTTTACTGTCTAGAGCAAAGACTTGCAGCATGCATGTGTCAGCACTTGACATAAAAGGGAGGTGAGAAGACGACTGGAGGATGGCTGAATTTGCTTTTGTCTGCTTCTTCTCCCCTTAAAGCAGTTAACATACTCCCCACCACGACCATCTCCCACTCTTTCAGTTTTCAGCGCTCGTCTTCACAATTCTCTGCGCCACGTGGACGCATGTGAGTCCTGACATTTCTCCAGGCAGTGGTGAAAGAAATCACTCCAGAGGGAGAGGAGGCAGCCCACAGCAGGCCTGTAGAGTGTATTCACAATCAATTCCCAGGACAGACACAGTTAATTTACCACCAAGTCATTATTAAACGTAACATGTGCAAATACTTCATCTGAACCATTGATGCCAGGAGCAGGCAGAATTTAAAATGTCATATTTAGTTTTAAAACAAAATCTGGTACAGAGAACTGCTACTTATATGTTTTAATTATAGTAATTTTCATTTTGGTACCTTTTTCTCACTTTTTACCACCTTTCCCATTATCCCAACTGACTCATGCACTACATTTAAAATTACACAATTAATAGACCAGCTACCATAATGCATTGCCTTAGTAACCACTAGTAAATTGTCCATTACTGGATCATAAATGGATCTTGAGTTGATACTGTAACTAAAGTTAGTAGTCAGACACAACGTCAGATCAAAAAGTTAGAATTACAATTTGTTTTAGATTATCTCAAATTAAAAATGCAATGCATGTGCCAGATTGCTGCTGAAGGAAGATAATCTCATCTGGTCAAAATTAGTGGTTTGTCTCTGATTCAACCTCCCAATCACCATTAGATACAAAAAAAAAACAACTCTTGGGTCACAGGTGTGTATGTGTAGTTTCGTTCATTTGAACTAAGCCTGAACTAAATCACTAACAATTCTCATTGTGTTTCATTCTTTATACGTGATTAAAAGGAAGATTTTGCAGTGTGCAGTGTACTCAGGGAGCTTAGCAGAAGCATAGACTGAGGGGGTCAAGGAGCACATGTGCAAAAAATATTGAGGGAGTTCGTCCAGGGGTACTAGACCATCTTTACATGCTGGTGGGTAGTGTCACCAAGAGGAATACCTGACCTCATTAATCACTTCCTCTCTCCCATGAGGTCATGAGGTTTTGAGGGACTATACCAACATCACTGCACTTTACCGCAAGACGAGATAACCCACCCATTATTGCCATACCTAATCTTCTCGACTCTACTCTGTCTTGTGGGCCTCTATACAGCCACGTAGCAGCTGAGGTAATGGTTAGAGGGCATAGGGAAACCCAATTTAAAATAATCTACTGAGACAAAAGCGACCAAAGCGATAGACGACACAGCTTTGTAGTTAGCTCCCTGAGTTTTATTAAATCAAAAGGTAACGTCATGCATTTCAACACTTTGGTGTTCCAGATCTGTAACTTGTGTTTCCATCATGACCCTCCCTCAAGACAATGCGCAAGTAACTGGTAGCATGTGTGTCAATGGCTAATTACTTCTGGTGACACTATAAGTAAAATATAACAAGGAAAGCAGGGTCTGCTGGTGAGATCACCACATAGATGAAGTGGCCTCTAGGGATGCCAAGACTTCAAGAAGCTCCTGACCTCGGCCTAGCTCACTGATGACTAGCATGTGTGACTAGCTCACGGTATGAGACAGCTGCTAGAGACACTAGTGCAAGTTGAATGGAGAATTTGTTGGAAGTGGAGATGATTGACAGCTTCAGCTTTACCACTCCCAATGCCCTCCTTGATATCTGAATCAAAATACAACATCAGAAAACTACTGTTTCTTAGCTTATTGAAGCATATGGATATATACTTGACTTAAGTGACTGGCCATACTTCATTTTAATGCAAGATGATTGTTTCTCAAATTTACTATATTGTACCTGGGGAAAAAAGGGAGCAAACTGAATTCTGACTCGCCTCATTTTTTTTAAAGATGTGTCTTTAAATATGAACAATAAACACTGAATCTTCATGTCAGAGAGCTGACAGTTTTTATCATCCCAAAAAAATTATTCTCAACCAAGAGGCATTTACGTGTCTATGGTTTTGTAGTGCTAATTTCCTAAGACCATCAGTGACAGCTCCCCAGTCGTTATGCTTCGTTGCAACCCCATCCCTGCTTGCCCTCTCAAAGGTAATTATAAACCCATTAATCAGATTATGTCATAGGCTACATGTGGTCTGCATTTTCTTATATGAGTCAGTCTGTTAGATAAACAACTGGGGGATGTGGGGGTTATTCCGTTTTTACACTCAATGGGAAGCCCAGAGAAAATTGGTCTAAAGTAATGTGCTGGTGTGTGCTGGAGTAATTGACCAATTTGTGGGAGTGAGCCTTGGCTCTTGAGTAACAGATCTCCCACAGCAGAAGTCACCAGTGGTCAAGTAGCCATCTCAGTGGATCAGCAGAGGTCCCAGCTGACCGGTTATTCTCCATTTTCGGGTGTGATAAAGCACATGGATTTTGTAGCTTCTTTATGGCATTTTGGTTGGGAGAGATTTTTAAGTCTACACAACCATTCAACCCTATGGCTAACTTATGACAAATATATGACAACTTTGCGCGGAAGACAGAAAGTGTTACTGCTTAGATTTTACACTCAGTTTTACCCCAAACCACTTTGTTATCAAAAGCATATTTTAGATATTGCTAAGAACAATGTCTTTTTAATCGTTACACAATTTGAAGAGGACAAAAGTACAAATGTATTCATATTTTGACGTCATTACAACAAAGCAACTTTTTCACATTATGATACATAAAACATAGTCAGAATCTAAGATTTCCATTTGAGGACATGTTGCACGGCCACGTATAAGTTGTATTTACAGTTCAGCTGACCTCCTGATTGATTGAATTTTTTAAACTGTGCAAAGCCATGAAGTGTTTCTACACCTTTTTGTTAAGATTTGATATTTTTTATTAGTTTAGCAGTAGCAGATGATGAAGGTTTTATAGAGGAAGTGGTAGTTGTTTGAACTTGCAGCTCTGATACAGGAGTCACTTTCATCACAGTGGGGCACAGTCTCTGAGCCTTAATGAAAATCATAATACATGTTCAAAATGGGCCCAAGGCAAAGGTGCTGGACCATTATGAATGTTGCACTTCATTAAGTATGTTTTTTATTACTATTATTAACTGATATATTTGGGATTTATGTTTTAAATAGGCACTTTGTGTGTAGAATGACTGACTCATTTTGGATGCCATTTTTGAGACTTTGGCAACATGTATACAGTAGATAAAATGTACCTCTAACCCTGTCAGTTTTGCTAATTTTGAATTATCATTTTGTATGTGTAGCTAAGAGTGATGCAACAATATCTGTCCATTGGTAAAATACTTCACATATTACTGAACTGATTTTATTGAAACTGTAAATATTCATTGAAAGTGCATCTACCCAACTAGTCACTTTAAGGTGAAATTTAAATGACTCAATCCAACTCAAAATAGCTAACTTAGTGAAAGTATCAGAAATGAAGCTATAATTTGAGGTGAAATTCATCCTTTACACATATTCTGAGCTTTAACACATCTGGTAAGATCTCACAATTTAGCACGGGACAGTGCGTAACAATATTTTCAAGATTTGACCAGAATGAGTTAAATTCAATCTCTTCTTAACATAAGATTATCTTAATTTAAACATCTAGCATAAAACATGCTTTTAAACTCAAAGTTGTTTAATTAATTAAATATTTTTTAACATACAAACACAAAGGAGAACACAAAGTACAAAAAAAATAACCTTCCCACCCCTCCCACATCAGATAAGTCACAGACACAAATAAACTAAACAGGTATTGACAAGTTTTCCACATACAACATAAAAGGCTGACAAGTGTCCCAAAATCTTTTAACAAAACCCAGGGTCCATCTGATTGGGGGGGGGGGGGGGGGGGGGGGGGGGGGGGGGGGGGGGGGGGGGGGGGG
>JARVJN010001368.1:38066485-38079361 GCA_031763805.1 Argolebias nigripinnis
CTGAGCCACGAGAACTCATTTTCAAGAGAGACCTGTTAGGGAGCAGATGGTGGGGGTTAAGGGCCTTGCTCAGGGGCACAGAGTGGGGCGAATGAGGGTGGAGGCAGGTGTGGGTGTTTCACCTTTTTCCACCCACATTTTTGATGTCCGTACCAGGGCTTGAACCAACAAACTTCCGATCACAGGCCCACCGTCTTTAACCTCTGCGCTACCACTCCCCCATGTACTATGAATTTTACTAAATGTTTCTGCTAAAATTTCAGCTTTTTCTTCACCTTTAACTATTGTTGTTGTACCTAACTTTAATATTGGATAACCATATTTCTTATTAATAGGCTACTACTCATTCTTTTAATTACTTTCCATTTTTCCAATTTTGTTTATCTCCCAATAGTATCACAAAAGTTCTTCCAATATTTATTTTTTGCTTCCTTGATTATCTTCCTAGCCATTTCTTGCTTTTGTTTATATTCAATAAGATTATGGTATATCGAATTACTTTGTACTTTTATGGCTTCCCAAGATCCTTCTTTAAACCCCAGAAACTTTTTGGTTCCTCTTACTATTATTTCAATATTTTCTGTTTTGTGTTTGGCTTGATCTGTGCAATTAATAACATATGATATGAATAATATTAGTTTTTCAGCCACAGTAATGTTTTTTTCTGAATCTCTATCATTTTGCTGTTGGTTTTGTCTTTCTCTTTCACCTGTGTCTTTTGTCCTTTGTCCTTGAACACTCCCGACTGCCTTGGCATAACTTATGTTTTTTATCATTTTTATCTGCTGGATTTCCTTTGCCCTCTTCCTTACCTCACAACCCCCATATGTTACCCTGTGTTGCCCACATCACTTTTCCTGTACATCATCCTTACACTCTTCAATTTTATGATCTCCTCCACACATTTTGAACACCTTTGTTTTCCTTTGCATACAGCTGCTATATGCCCATATGTCTGACATTTGAAACAACGTAGTGGTGGCGGGATCAGGATGAAAGGCCTCACTGGGAAACTCAGGAAATCTATTTTGATTCTTTGCGGCAGTACATTCTCGGAAAACTCAACCAATACTGACATACTTCCTACTTGTTCTCCATTTAGATTTTTTTGTTAATCTCTTAATGTCTTTCACCTGAGCACCAACTATGTTTTGTTTTAATTTATCCAAATCCTCATCTAATAAGCCATGAATCACAACTCAAATTGTTTTGTTTTCACATACCTTTCTTTCCACCACCGTTTTTTTGCAAATGCTTTCAACATGTAGTGTCTTTGTTTGTTCTTCAGTTTTTCAAATCACCATTACATATCTCAACACTTTCACCATTTCTACCTTTCCAATATTTTTTATTTGTTTTGACAGAATGATTGGACTTATGGTGTTCTGTTCTTCCTCATTCCTAAACTTCAGTAGGCTATTATTTTATGTTCCCCCATCTCTACCTTACGTCTGACCACTCTCTCTTCTTCAGAGCTACTTCCATCTAATTCTCGTTTATTTTTTTGATTGTCATACACTCTTCCTTCATTCATTTTGCTTCTACCTCACCCGTTTACTGTCGTCTATCCATCATAATCCATATCGTCCTCATTATTCCCTGCCTGCATATCAATTGAGCCATTCACATACCAGTTTATGCCAAACCAGCCACTAACAAAATCCAAAAACACGTCCTCAAAGCAGTGTGTTGTTGTTGCCAAACAAAATCCAATGCTCATCTCACAACTGCTGTCAGCTTCACGCGACCGAGGTTAGCTTACGGCCTTCAAGATCAGACTTTGATAGATCCTGTTCTTTAAATCAAACAGGGTGTGTCCACTCACACCTAATCATCATCCACTGATTGAAAACACCTGACTCTAATTACACCTTCACATACTTTTATCACTCACAAATGTGTAATATTGGATCATTTTCCTCAATAAATAAATGACCAAGTATAATATGTTTGTCTCGTTTGTTTAACTGGGTTCTCTTTATCTACTTTTAGGACTTGTGTGAAAATCTGATGATGTTTTAGGTCATATTGATGCAGAAATATTGAAAATTCTAGAGAGTTCACAAACTTTCAAGCAACACTGTAAATAGTTTTACTTTATTTAAAAACTTGAGTGGGATTCTAAAGTGGGATTTTGCACAGTCTTGAATTATTATTTCTTTTTCACTGGAATATTCCTCCTTTGATATACTTCTAGGGAGTTGAAGATATTTGCAATAATTAGGGACCAATGAATATAAAGTTTGCTCTTCTTACTAGGTGCATTCCTTGCTTTGTTAATATTCCCACAGTAGTTGTTCGGTTTTAAATTTGATCACAGGTAATCCTGTTTACATTTTAACCTACAGAATAGTTTATGGTTGTCATTATTTTTTTCAGTTCCATTGATAGTTTCTTAATATTTGAAACCATGATGCAGACATTGAGACATTTCAAAAGGTCAAACATGTAAATAACGGATGTAGATTGCAGGTGTACAGCAGTGCAAGGAAAGACTTCATGGTGTTTTCTGTGGATGCCATATCCATTCATCATCTAAATAATACATTTTCAAACAATATGTTGAGGTGGAAACACTTCATACATTAACTCAAACTTAAGACATAAATATATGACGTGCAAAAACAGCTCCAAATGTACAGTATAGGTCATGGTGCATGAATGACAAGCATATCAATTTAGAGCATATTTATTTACAACATAGTGTTATGTTCACATAGAGCAAAATCCTCATTTTCAACTAAAGCAACATTTGTCCCATTGCTAAAAGATTCAGTTTATGATGCTAAAAACAGTATTTTACATGAACATCTCCCCATGTTCTTTGTAAAGTTAGTAAAACATGCAAGGCACATCCAAAACAAAACATAATGAAAACAAGATAAAGGTGTAAAAATAAAAGAATAGAACTGCATAATGAGAAAAACAAAACAAACAGCAAAATAAAACGTTAAGCCTTTTTCTGCATGCTATGGAAATCAGTGAGAAAACAACTGACAGGAGCCAATCTGATATAATACATACATTCATGCAATAAACATTTGTGACATAGGCACTTTGGTTGAACAGGAGACAGAATACAGTAAACCAGGTGACTGCAGATAGGCTGATGTTTCACTGAGGCGCCTCTAATGTTCATGTGAATATGGGAATTCTCTGGTAGTGTACACTTTAAGGCATTTTATCATAAATATCCCTATGATCATTCAAGCATTAACCCTGTGATTGAAGCAAATGAGTGAGGAGTACAAAAAATGGCATCCCAAGATGAAGTTGACTCAGTCTCAGCTTTCCAAAATGTGATGCACAGGTGAGGAAAAGAAAAAACTCAAAGGCAGATCTGGAGACAAATGAAAACAACTATGAAAACAGGCAACATAAACCAAACACCGCAGTGAAACAAACAAAAGATTTAAATTAAACAATTTAAGATAAAAAAAGGTAAAATATATTCAGTCATTCATATATATCAAAACAACCTGGGACTATACCTGGTTTTCTGTGTGATAATGACATGAACTCGCAGGTCCAGCAGTGGTGGGGAGACTACACACTCTGCCCAGCGTAGTATTTGTGCGCACATTTTGGTTTTGAAGTGAATGTTGCATCTATGAAAAAAATAAAAATGACAGAGCGAAAACGGTAGTTTTAGGATTTTTAGTTGGGTGGACACATTTTACTGATGACATGACACCATAACTGCATCTGAGATACGTATTCAGAGTAAGTTATGAGATGCCAATTAAGAAAAAACAGGAAAAAGAGGAAATTTTAAAAAGTACACGAAGAAAAATGTCAACTTACCAGAGTCAAAATAACAGGAGCAGGACTGTGGGGCGGTGGCACAGGACTGAGTCTGACATCATCTTGGGATTTAGCAGGAACACTTGGTTGATGGAAATATTGACAATTCTAAAATTTGGAGTGTGTGAAACAATAAAGCAATGACCTTGTCCACTGAAAATAAATGACCATAAGTAATAATATAAAACCAGTTTCATAAAAGTTTGAACAAATTCACTTTTGATGGTTCTTTTCTATTAAGAATTCTCAGTAGTAATTTGTTTTGAAGTTATTTAACAGAAGAAAAAAATGCCCCAATTTATTTGGTACATTGCACAGGTAATCAAACAACATGAAACAAAAAACAACAAACAAAACATGAACACATATTTTGTCTATGCTCTACACAAACATTTTAAAGTCTTAAATGTTTTAGTTAAAATCATTAGAGCTGGTGACATTCAATATTTCATTACTACTGATTATTTAAAAAAGTTATAAAACATGTTTAAACTGTCAAATTAAAAATAAAACGAGGAATACTTGAAAAATATTTCTGTTTAAATACATACAGTATATATTAGTTCCAGAAAACATGAGCACACATTGTTTGAACAGGTGTAAAATTGAAATGTTTCAAAAAGAGCAGAAATATCATGCTCTGCCTTAGTAGTTATGAGCTGACTTGGTAATTTTTACTGGAATCTTCTTTCTTTCTTTTTTTTTTTTGCAATAATTGGTTACATCCTCATAAAAGAGGCAGCCGTTTACACAAGTAGATAAAAAAAAAATCATCAGCTGAAGCAAATCTTGTGACTATATGAAATTACAAATAAATAAATTATACATTTTTTGTTACTGTATCTAATTTCTGGTGTTAGAAATGCAACTGTAAAGTGCATTAGTATTGCTAGTTTTTAGTTACAATTGATTAGGAACGGGACAAGCTCATCAGAATCTACGAGGGTAGGCAGAGGAGGATGAGTAAGAGTAGGAGGAGGAGGTGGTGGAGAGATTCATGTTAAAGCCAGAGCCAGCATCAATGCTGCCTCTTCTTGAGCCTGATCGGGATCCTGTCCTTGAGCCAGTCCGAGAGCCATATGCAGATCCAGAACCACTGACATTGTAGGGACTGTAAAGGCCTTTGCTAGACTGAGAGGAGGCCTCCAGAAGCCTTAAGCTAGATCCTTCTTCAACCATGCTTCTATCCATGGCATCTTTGAAAGAGATTTTCAATTTGGTTTTTGGACATGTCAGATATTTTGAATAAGCACCGACATCTCTCAGTTTTTGGGCAGTGCGAGCATCAATTGTTCCTTTTCTGATGGATTCATCTAAGGGTACTCTGCCCTCAACATCGGGCTCAATAAGTCCACCAGTCAAATACTGAACCTCAAGGAAACGTTGCCCAGCCTCATAGTACAACCAACCTTTTTTTAGAGCCTGGGAGGCAGACATTTTGACTTTAGTTCTGGGGTCTTCAAATCCATTGAATGCTTTTTGTGCCAGGTTGAGGCGATCAACCATGATTTTATCTACCAAGCTTTTCTCTGTTGCTTCAGCGACTGAGAATCTTTCTCCAGTTGTAGGATCTATTATCCCTCCTGTGCAGGCTTGGGCCTCCAATAGTCTCTGGCCTGTGATATTGTCTACTAGGTTTCTGTGTATTGCCTCAGTGATAGACACCTTTTCCAGCGTATCTATGTCCAGTATTCCTGCTATTGGTCCAGTCTCCTCTGTTGGATCATTCCAGTTTACTGCAGGTGGTTTAAGTGAAGGTATAGGGCTCATGGAACTGGAGTAAGTTGACCCACTAGTGGAACCAAATGAAGATGTGCGTGAACGGAAACCTCCTATACCTCCAGAAAGCATATCAGCAAACTCTGTGATTGACAGGTTTCCAGATCGGTATGTATCTAGTGTCTTCTGATCAACAAGTCCTCGTGAAAGAGCATCATCAACATCATACTGTCTGCCAGACCTTCTGTCAATGATTAGGGATTTTACAGAGCCATCAGAGGAGGTCATTGTAATTTCCTCCCATTCACACTCCTGCTCAGCTAGCTCCAAGTAAGTTTGGTGGTCAATGAGTCCCATTCTGTAGGCCTCATATACACTCATTTCTTTGCCTGTTTCTGGGTCAACAATGACAACTCTGCGTTTTCGAACAGAAGATTTAGAGGATGTCTTTCTCTCCTGGTTCTTTTCTTTCAGTAACAGGAGTACCAGGCCAGTGTCTGGATCAGTGATACATCTCTCCATCAGCTGAAGGTAGGTTAGGTTTTCTTCTGTATTAGGATCAAAAAAGCCTTTTGTGTCATCAGATGGATCTGTTAAGATCTCATTCATTTCTTCATCAAAGAAGCCACGGTTATAGGCCACCTCAACTGGTAGACGGTGACTTTCTTCTGGGTCAATAATTCCACCAGTGGCTATTTGAGCTTCTAGGAGACGGATACCATGATCTTTCAGGATGAGGCCCTTTTTCATTGCTTGGAATAGAGAGATTGTCTTGCCTGAATAAGGATCTCTATACCCAGTCACTGCTCGCTCAGCAGAGAGAAGCTTGTCCTTGAACTCTGGACCTACAATTCCCATTTTTACTGCTTCATGGACTGTCAGTTTAAGGTTCTTGATTGGGTCAATAACATACCCTGTGGCTGCTTGGGCCTCAAGAAGTTCAAAAGCAGTCCCTGGCCTAATCATGTTCTTCTTCATTGCCTGGTATATAGATAAACGTTCTTTGGTTGACTCCAAAAATACACCAGAAATACCGCCTGTGCCCTGGAGGTACCTTGATAGTCTTTTGCTGACTTCCTCCATTGTCAGAATGCCTTCATTTAATTCAGTGACAGTCTGCTGGTCAATAATTTGTGAGCGAATCAGCTCTTCCATTGTGATCTGTTTTCTCAGACCCATAAAGGTCAACCTCTTGTCTCCTAGGGAAAGGAGGCGCAACCCCCCTTCTAGTTTGCATCTCTTGAGGAGCTCTGCGTATGACACTTTTTCATCAGTAACTGGATCAACAAATCCTTTAACACTGTCGGTTAATTGCTCATTGGTCTCCTTGTTGATATAACCTCTTTGTAAAGCAATGTCTGCTGGTAGGTGGAACTGGAATTCAGGATCAATGATGCCACCAGTAGCAGTCTGTGCCTCCAACATTTTTAGGGCATAATCTTCTGGAACAAGATCTTTTTTCATGGATTGGAAAAGAGATATAATTTTTCCACTGTATGGATCTTTGTATCCAGTGACAGCTCTTTCAGCAGAAAGAAGTTTATCGTGGATCTCAGGCCCAACAATTCCTTTACGAACAGCTTCATCAACAGTGAGTGTTTCATTCTTCACTGGATCAACAATGAATCCTGTTGCAGCTTGAGCCTCTAACAAGCTAAGGCCTACTTCAGGTTTAAGGAAACCTCTGTTCATTGCTTGGTATATGCTTAGCTTGACACTTGAGTCAGTTGTGACACCAGCAACACAGCCTGTTCCATAGAGGTACTGTTTGACACTGGTCATCTCCATTATGTCACGGATATCCCTCTTGCCCTGTTTAAGAAGGTTATATGTCTCCAAATCAATGATACGAGCATTGTAAAGCTCTTCAATAGTTATTCTTCTCCTTATAGTCGTGTATGACAGTGGGCTGTCATGTCTGATTATTTCTCTTTGTTCCATTATCTCAATAATAATGATGATCATCCGCTCTTTAGTTATTTTTCCAGCACGGTATTCATCTAAAATCTTCTGTCTTTCCTGTTCTGGAATCAAATTTGAGTTCATTACATCCCACAGGTTCATTGGTTTATCAGCAAGGCCCTCGATTGGAATGTCAATTTGGGTTTTAGTCAGATCACTCTGAGTTTGTTCTTCTGTATAGAGGTATGTCTTCTCCACAATGGTCGGAGACTGAGGTTTAGAGAGAGGGAGGATGTAAAGACCTGTGTCTGGATCTTTTTGGCATTTGTCTTTAAGATGCTGGTAGGTTACATTCTCATCAGTTTCTGGATCTGAGAAAGCCTTGTTGTCATCTGATGCTACAGACAGAGAGTTGGCAATTTCTTTACTGAAAATGTTCTTCTGGTATGCAGCCTCAATTGGGAGCCGGTGACTGTTTACAGGGTCAATGATTCCTCCACTGACCATCTGTGCTTCCAAAAGGGGCATAGCATGTTCTTTAAGTATAAGATCTTTTTGCATTGCTTGAAAGAGGGAAATTTTCTTGCCTGTGAATGGATCCTTATAGCCAGTGACAGCCTTTTCTGCAGAAAGAAGTTTTTCATGCAACTCTGGACCAACAAGGCCTGCCTTTACTGCTTCGTCAACTGACAGGCATTGCTTCGTCACAGGATCTACAATAAACCCAGTTGCAGCCTGAGCCTCAAGAAGTAAAGTACCTGTGTTTTGTCTGAGAAGCTTTTTCTTTATAGCTTGATAAATGCCTATTTTCTCCTTTGTTGGTTCCAGGAAAATGCCAGCAATGCTTTCAGTGCCTTGGAGGTATTTACTAACATCAGAATTTTCACTGACCTGTTTAGGTGTTGTTTTACCCTGTTCAAGGAGGTCAAATGTCAGTTTATCTATGATTTTGCAATCATACAAGGAACTTGCAGGAACAGGAGCACGGAGCCCCTTAAAGCTGGATTGTTCTAGTTTCTTAGCTTCTTTCTCATTCACAATTGTGATAATGATCTTGATTAACTTTTCAATTGTAAATGTTCCTGACCGAAATTGTCTCAGCATATCAAGTCTCTGTTCCTCAGTGAAATATTTAGAGTTGATAAGTTCCCACACTGTCATCTTTCTGTCCTTAAAAGGTCCATATTCAAGCTCCACAGTAGCTTGTGTCATAGCCTCTTTTGTCTGGGCTTCAGTGTATGTTGACTCTTCCTTATCAGTGATTGCTTCATCACTAAGAGGAAGAAGCAGAAGACCAGTTTTTTTGTCAGTGACACATTTCTTGAAGAGCTGTGAGTATGTGACATGTTCTTTTGTGTTTGGGTCAAAGAAATGTTTAATTTCATCAGTTGGTTTGTTCAGAGTCTGTTTCATTTCATCATCAAAGTAAGTTCTTTTGCAAGCAACATCATGAGGAACACGTAAGCTTTTTACTGGATCAATGATGCCACCAGTGGCCATTTGGGCATCAAGTAATCGAATACCATGCTCTTTAGGGATTAGATCTTTTTTCATTGCCTGGAAAAGAGATACAGTCTGTCCAGTGTAAGGATCTTTGTAACCTGTAACAGCTCTCTCCGCAGACAGGAGCTTTTCATGCAGCTCAGGACCAACAACACCAGCTTTAACAGCCTCATCAACAGTGTACTTTTGGTTTTGAACAGGATCAACTACAAAGCCTGTTCCTGCTTGGGCTTCAAGCATGTTCAAAGCAACCCTAGGCCTTAACACGTCCCTCTTTATAGCCTGATAAAAGGACAGTACCTCTTTGGATGAGTCAATGAGTACACCAGCAATGCAGTTTGTACTCTTCAGTGCCTTGTAGACAGGCTCCATTTCAGAGATTTCCTTGACTGACACATTTCCCTTCTGGAGTTTATTGTGAAGGTCTTTATCTATGATTTTTGATTCTACAAGCTCACTGGCAGGGACAGGTGCTCTTAGACCATCAAAGGTAATTTCATTCTTCTTCTCCTTCTCCTCAGCTACTGTAATGACAATTCTAATTATCTTTTCAATTGTGATTTTGCCTGTCTTGTACTGGCGAAGAAGATCCTTCTTTTGATCTTCAGTGAAGTACTCAGAGTTGATTATCTCCCAAATGGTAACAGTTTTACCAATGAATCGTCCAAAAGGCACAGACACAGTTGTTTTGCTGAATACATCTTTTGTCTCTTCTTCTGTGTAGATACTAGAACAATGAGCAGCTTTTTCAGTGACTGGCAGGAGTAACAGACTGGTATTGGGGTCAGTAGTGCATCTTGCCATTAACTCAGAATATGTCAGTGGTTCTTGGGTGCTGGGGTCAAAGTATCCCTTTGTGTCATCTGAGGGTTTCTCCATGATCTTATTTATTTCTGCATCATACTGTCTCTGCTTACAGGCTGTTTCATTGGATACACGGTGACTGTTGATAGGGTCAATGATGCCACCAGTAGCAAGCTGAGCCTCAAGCACTCTGATGGCATGATCACGTTCAATTAGACCCTTCTTCATGGCCTCAAAAACAGAAATCTTTCCACCACTGTATGGATCTTTGTAGCCAACAACAGCCTTCTCAGCAGATAGCATTTTGTTATGCAGTTCAGGGCCAATCAAGCCTTCCTTGACAGCCTCATTAACATAAAGTTTCTTGTTCTTAATAGGGTCTAATATGTAACCAGTGGCTGCCTGTGCTTCAAGAAGGATCATTGCTGTCCCTGGGGTAATAATTTTTTCTTTTGATGCCTGGTAGATTGACATTTTTTGATTAGCAGGGGTTAAAATACCTGCAATTGCATTGTTTCCTTTAAGAATTCTTTTAAGATTTTTAGTCTCCCCAAGCTCTTCTACAGTGGTTTTGCCATTTTTTAGCTGATCAAACTCATTTTTGGGTAAAAGACCAAGCTCATAAAGCCTGCTAGCAGGTACCTTTTCACGGATGCCATCAAAAGCTAAGGGATCTGGTCTCTTTTCTCCACCATCCATTATGTCCCTACCATTTTGACCTATGTAAACCTCCTTTGTCTCAACAGTTGTCACCTGGATAATTTGTTTGTTTGAAATTTTATCAGCCTGATTGTCAATTTCTTTAGTTTGCTGATCTTTCTGGGCTTCAAGCTGCTGTAGTTTTTCACGCAACTTCTGGTTTTCCTCTGCAAGAACCCTTTCCTGTTCTAGTCTCTGTCTTTCTCGTTCTTGCATTTCTTTTTGCTTGTTAAGAATTTCTTGTTCTGCCTCTTTCTGTTTACTGACGGCTGCATCCATGGTGGCCAGAAGTTTCTTTTTCTCCTCCTCCATCAGCTGTTTCTGGCGTTCCTGTTCATCTTTAAGAGCCTTTGCCTTTCTCACTTCCTCTTCAAACTGGCTCTCCAGCCGTCTTTTCTCATCTTCAATGAGCTTCTCTTTCTTTAAGAGCAGTTCTTTCTCTGTTAGGAAAGTCTGCTCAAGCATTATCTTCTCATGCTCAATTTGTTTCTGCTGAGCATCAGCCATCTATTGGGGAAAAAAAAGAATATGTTACAAAAGGTTTGTAGTTGTTGGTCTTACTTTTAATGTTATATTTTATAATGAAATAAACTTGCACAATGCACTCTGCTTATGCATTTGGTTTTACAAGTGCCACTAAAAAGTATAACTTTTTTTTTACTGTATGTGTTTGTGCATTTAGTGAATGTGCAGTACATTTGTATAAATTACTATCCTCAACATTCTTGCTATACCACATTTTTGTAGTGGTATAACAGTTTAGTGCAGAAAAAATATTGTACCACAACTCTTTAACAAATACTGCTGAATATTGTTAATAATGTTGAATGACATTACACATTAATGTATTTATTTGAGCTAGAGTAAAGAGGTAGTGTAAAGGGTTTGACACTTGTAAAATGTTTAGTATGCCTTTGGGTAAATGTTTTAAAGTAATAGCATGTTTTTGAACACACATTATGAAAAGTAGATAAAGAAAACCTCACTTGGACACCAGTAAAAAATAATGGTTGCTGGACAATTTTGCCTGGTTTTTTTTTTTTCCTTCTTTCTTTTTACATCAGCCTGAGACAGATAATTACAAATGGGGGAACAGATTTAGTATTTTTTTTTAAATAACTCACAATTTTAATTAAATACCAGTCAGAGCAAGTATCTCTAAACTTTTCTTGCAGTAGGAATCTGATCCTAATCATCCAGTTCTGTTCCCATTAAACATGATTTGGTTCATTCATAAAAGTTCAAATTTAGTTGAATAAATCTAACTTTTCAGACTTGCCAAGTCCAAGTCATCACCTTAATCCAGCAGAATATTAAAAATGTTTTTATGGAGTCATGGTTCCAAGTCCTCTAATCTGATGTGCAGGAACACCTCACAAAATACAAAAAGATGCAGATATTGCTTGAAGGCACAACAGATTTCTGTTAACCACAGATATTGAATACTGTACCCTAAAGCATCCTCAATAATCCAGGTAGAAAAATCTGAGCTGAATACAGCATCACGGACTGAAGAAGTCTTTCGGACGAAAGACGAAACGTTTCCACAGTTTTTTTTCTTCCTTCTTTTGTTTTGTTTTTTTGAATGTCCAGAGGACCAGACTTAGCTTTTTTAGATAGATATTCAATATTACACCACTATCACTGTACCCATAGATTATGCAAAAAAAAGTGTCCTTTGTATTGTGAGTATTCTTTATTTACCTTACAACTTGTGGGAAAAATCAGTCAGTGTTAGTATAATGATTTTCCTTTTACTTAATTAAAAAAATAACTACAACTGAGGGACATGGAGCAAACAAACACTATACTCATTGAATCTATTCAAGTTATTTATCTATACAGTTAGCAAATAAATTAAAATGTATACTTTAGGGTTATGACACATAAATGATCTAATCTGTGAAATTAATTCAATAAATTGTGGAAAAATACATTGTGACTGAAAACTGTAAAATATGTATGCAACAATAATATCAGTACTGTATTTATTTTGTGCTGGTTTACACATTCTGATTCTCTTCAGTGAAAGACTACATTTTTAGTACAACTTTTAGAGAATAGTTTGGACATTTTTCAATGTGGTTCTGTGGAAAAATTATGAAGAAATAATGTTTTAGCTTTTGTCAGTACCAGTAGCTCCTTGAACAGCCTCAGTTTAAATAAGTAAACTTTTAAGTCTGACTGAACTGATGAGATAAAAGTCTGAACCCAGCCAGGACTGAAGCAAATTCATATCATCTTCAAACAACTCCAGTTTAAAAAATGTCATTGGTTTTAATAAAACAAGTGTACAGTAGTCCTTTGTTTATCGCGGGGGATCCGTAAGCTGAAGCCTTGCGATAAGTGAAAAACTGCAAAGTAGGAACAGTAGTACAAGTAGTAAGTAGTAATTTGAGTATACACAGATTCAGTATATATATACTTTGTATAATATACAAAGTA
>JARVJN010001368.1:38080577-38092609 GCA_031763805.1 Argolebias nigripinnis
AAAAACGAACATATTTAAATGTTAAAATATATATATTTTGAGCAATTTTATGAATAGTAAAAAAAATCATGTCAGTGGACCTTTACGTTAATCTTTTAAATATACCAGGGAAACTGCATGTTTATTGCTTTTAGATTTAATCTGAGTTATGAAATGGAACAAAAAAAAAGAAGGGATGTGTTGAAATGTGTCAGAGTGGAGAAACATTCCAGGATACGAGGCGGCATTCAGGATATGATCTGCATGAACAAAGTGCACTGTAAGGAAAATAAATGTAAAATGATGTTCAAAATGAAAACAGATTGATGATTAGTATAATCAGAGACAGAAAGAGCTTTGGAGAGGAACAGGGTTAGTTTTAGACAGTTCTCAATGGCATGAGCTGCTCTGCTATGCCATCTTTGACACAATACCTCTTGTGACTTATTGTGAAGGTCTTCAGCCTCTTTTTTCAGTCTAGCCTTCTCGTTCTCTAGGTCTGCAATAGCTTTGCGTAAACCATCAGCTTCTTTGCCGGTGTTTAGCCTCTCAGACTCCAGCCTTTCAACTGCAGTCAGCTTTTCCTTTGTGGCCATCTGCGTCTCGTGAAGACGAGCAGAAACGGTGTCAGCCTGTTTCTTGAACTTTTTGGCTTCTTCCTCAGCTTTGGCCTGGGCTTCGCTGAGCTGCGACACCTGAAGTCTCAGTCTGTCCGCTTCAGCCACGATCTCCAGCTGTCGTTTCCTCTCGGCGTCCAGCGAGCGCTGGTATTCCTCCGTTTCCTCGTTCAGACGCCGCTGCATCAGCTGCTTATCCTCCAGAAGCTTCTGCGCCTGCTCCTGAGCCGAGTCCTTTTGCCTCTGAAGCAGCTCCGCCTCCGCTCGCAGTCTGGAGGCTTCTTGTATGGCGTGCATTTTCTCTCTGAGCATGTTTTCTGCGAGAGCTCGTTGATGGTTGAGGTCTTCTTCGGCGAGTTTTCTCAAACGGGCGGCCTCTTGGGCTTCAACACTGAGCCGAGCGGCGTCTTCTGACAGCGTTTTCATCTTCTCTGCCTCGTCAGCAAGCAGCTTCTGCGTGCTGTCTTTGTCTCTCCTGATCAGGCGCTGGTTGTCCTCCTCAATTCTGCTCTTCAGCTTGAGAAGTTCCTCCATTTGAACCTTGACTTTGAACAGCTCCTCCTCCACTTGGCTCTTTTGCTTGACGGCGTCGTCCACCTCGTCTTTCAGGCGCTGCAGCTCGTCGTCCAGGACGCACTTCTGCTTGTCCGTTTCATCAAGTCTGAGCTTGACCTTGGTGAGCTCTTGCTCCACCTGGAACTTCTGCTTCAAGGTTTGCTCCGCCAGCTTCTTGTGCTTGGCCATGTCCGCGTCCGCTTGCTCCTTTTGCATGAGTGCTGCCGCCTCTGCCTGTGCTCGCCTAGCGGCTTCGAACTCGGCCTCCTTCCTCAGCCTCTCGGCAGCTTCCTGAGCTTTGGCTTGGTTCGTAGCTTCCTGCTCCGCAGCAGCTTTTTGCCGCTCTGCTTCTTCGGCTTGCTGACGAAGGAGAGCTGCCTCCCGCTCTGCCTGCTCCTTGGCGGCTTCGGCCTCTTTGGCAAGTTTCTTGGCTTTCTCGTACTCGTCCTTCAGTTTCTGCTGCATGATGCCGTCCTCCTTTTGTTGAGCGAGAACGCTTTGCACGTGCTGCTCGGCTGCGCTGCATTTCAGAGCCGCCTGGTGGGCCACCGTGATCTGCTTCTCCGCTTCCTGGTCAGCCTCGTCTTTCTGCTTCCGGGTTTCTTCGGCTCTCTTCTTCAAGCGCTCGAGCTCGTCTTGGGCCGCCCTCCGCTGCCTGGCTGCCTCCTCCTCCGCAGCAGCGATCTTCTTCACCTTCTCTTCCGCCTCCTTCCTCCTCTTCTCCTCCTCCAGGGCGAGCCTCCTCAGCTTCTCGGCCTCCTCCTCCGCTCTGAGCCTGCTCTGTTGAGTTTCCTCGGCGATGTTCTTCAGCTTGTTCAGCTCCAGCTCCAGGTCCAGTTTTCCAGACGAGGCCTTCTCGAAGTTGAGCTTGAGGATTCGGATTTCTTCTTCCACGACTCGCTTCTGTTTGAGCGTGTCGTCCACCAGCGCGCGTTGTCTCTCCATCTCTGCGTCCGACGACTTTTTGAGTTGGACTATCTTTTCGTCGATGTCTTGCTTGTGCTGGTTTGCCTGGTCCTCCAGAGCTTTCCTCTGATAAGCTTCGTCCTCAGCGTGACGCCGGAGCCTCTCGTTTTCGGCCTCCTTCTCCTTCAGGGCGATTTCGGCGTCCGTCTTGAGGCGAGTGGCATCGCTGATGGCGGCGAGCTTCTCTTTGAGAATCCTCTCAGCCTCTGCTCTCTGACGAGTCGCTTCTTCTTCTGCAACCTGCCGCTGATGCTTGGCCTCCTCCGCGACGGCTCGGAGCCTGCTCGCCTCTTCGGCCAGGTCTCTCATCTTGCTGGCCTCCGCTTCAAGAAGCTGTTTGCTTTTCTCTGTGTTGGACGTGGACTCTTTCTCCGCTTTGGACTTCATCTGGATGAGCAAATCCATCTCGCTTCTCACTTTGGCTAGTTCGTCTTCCAGCTGTTTTCGTTGTTGCTGAGCAGCGACGACCTCGTTCTTCAGGCGGTAGAGTTCGTCCTCGAGCAGGGACCTCTGTTGCTCTGCGTTGTCATAATCGGCCCGGAGTCGGATGAGCTCCTGCTCCGCAGTGAGCTTCTGCTGAGAAGTGCTCTCAGCCACTCTTCTCTGCCTCTCCAGTTCGTGCTCGGCCATGTCTTTCTGTTTCAGTGCCGACTCTTCGGCTTTGGCTCGCTTCTTCGCCTCCCGTTCGGCCTCCTCCTTTTGCTTTTCGGCTTCTTCTTGGGCGAGGCTCTTTTTATGCGCCTCCTCTTCAGCCTGGAGCCTCAGGCGAAGGGCCTCGTTGGCTTTCTGTCTCCATTTTTCCAGCTCCTTCTCTGCCTCCTCCCGGGCCTTGTCGGCGTTCTCCTGTTGTTTCTTGAGATGCGCCGCTTCTTGTTGCAGCTGAAGGACAGCGCCGTGCTCCTGCTTGAGCGACTCCTCCAGCTGCGAGGTCTTTTCCACGTAGGAGGTGTGTTTGCTCTGGAGCAGGGCGGCAGCACTTTTCTGGGCTGCCTCATGAGCCACTTGGATTTGTCTTTCCTTTTCAACCTCGGCTTGTTTGACTTGCCTCTCGGCCTCCTCTGCCTGCCTCCTGAGTTCCTCGAGGTCTTCGAGAGCTTTCTGCTTCAGCTTGGCAGCCTCCTTCTCGGCTTCAGATTTCCGTTTGAGCTCCTCTTCCGCCAGACGCTTCTTTTGCGTCTCTTCGTTGACCTGCTTGCGGAGCTTCTCTGCCTCTTCTTGAGCTGCCTTCCGGAGTTTCTCGGCTTCGGCTGCTCTGTCGCGAAGTTGACCGAGTTCAGACTCCGCAGTGGCCTTTTGCTTTATGGTCGTCTCCAGTTGGATCCTGATGAGGCGGATTTCATCCTCGATCTTGACTCGGCTGTGGAGAGCGTCGTCCACCTGCTGACTTTTGCTTTTGATCTGCTGCTCTGAGATGTTTTTGAGCTCGTGCAGCTCCTGCTGAATGTTCTGCTTTTGGTTTTCTGCATCTACTGCAGCGTTCTCTCTCCTGCTTACTTCTTCCTGCATTCTGAGCTTCAGCTCTCGGGACTCTTTTTCGGCTTTGGCAATGGCCTTTGCATGAGCTTCAGCTAACTGCTTCTGTTTGTCTAACTCAGCCTGCATCTCCGCCATCTTTTTCTGCTCTTCTGCTTTGAGTTTCTGTGCAGCTTTCTGCATTAGTGGAAGCAAATGGTAAAGAAAGGATTACAATCAAGCATGATAGGATAAAGGTAACATGTTACATTAACCAGCTCACAACAGTGTGGGTTAAAACCGTTAAAACTTTGGTCATCACAGCCAAAACACACTTGTTTAGGAGCAAATTAATGTAATCCATTACCATGGCAATGTTAATGTTAAAATTAGCTCAAAGGAAAATTCAATCACTAGATGCAAATTAGATGCACATTCAATTAGGTGATGTTAAATTCACAATGCAATTAAACAATCATGACAAGATCATTCAGCAAAAACAGAAAATATGAATGTGACAGTTAACGTATGGAAACAAAACATCACTTCACAACACAGCAAGAAAATCATGGCATGCATCTGTAGCTGTAGGACAAACTCACTTTTATATATATATTTTGTGGGATCACTACTGAAATATACATTTAGCAGATATTTTCAGTAGGTAGGTGGGGTTCTGTTTCATGGAAACAGCTTTATACCCCGTAAAGTCAGTGGTTATAAGTTTTATTCAAGCAGAGTTAGGACTGTTTTTACACCATTTTATCTGTATAGTTATTAAACCATCCCTTGCACTGAGGGTTCTTTAAATCACCGTTTGAGAATAAATAGAATTGAAAAGAAAGGAAAAGAACAAAAACAAGAAAGAAGATTCAAGTGGTGTGTTAGTCAGGAAACTTGTTCACGACTGAAAAATGTGAACATTTAAAATTGATGATGTCAGTCAGGACATTAGAAAATGTAGGTGTCAGGAACATTAGCTGTTTATGTACAGAAAACTTGTGAAAACTGAAAATAAACACAGAGTGAAAAGTCAGAATAGAGTTCGAGACAAACAGATGATAGGATGAAAGAGGATCATGAATTAAACATGTACCTAGGACAGAATCATTTACCTCTTTTATGCTCAAACATGGCAACGCACTGGCAAGCAGTTAAACGAAGCAAGGACACAAAAAACACTGGGTTAGAAAAGGATGTAAGAATTTTAAATTTGTGTTATTTGGGGAAAAACAAAAGATTTAAATCCAAAGATGATCCAAATGTCCAGCAGAGATATAACGTTGAGTTTGACCTCCAGAAATCAGTGGGTGGTAAAAGAAAGAAAGAGACGATTGAAAGAAGTGAAAGAAAGAACCCCTCGTTCTAGTTTGGCACAACACAAAATGAATGGAAATGAAGCAGCATGTATGGATGCACACAATGCTGGAGCTAGTCACTCTACACAGGAAGATGTTTCACTAACAGACTTCCTGATTGATTACAATTCTGTAGAAAAGTGACGGGACACTCCTCAGATCTTTGCCTTCTTTTTTTAAATGGTCTTGATAGCTCTCCAGGCTTTCTGAAATTCTTTCGGTTTGCCTTTTTCAGTTTAATTCTTGCTCAGGAGACAAATTTATGTTTGTTACTTTATGCTGGTCCATGAATCATTCAAGGAAAAATAAACTTATTTTACCTCTTTGGCTTACCTCCACTTAAGTCAGTGCTTCTCAATTATTTTCTGTTACCGCAACAGCAGAGAAGTCGCAAAACGGGCAGAGCGAACATGCTGGCGTGTGCGCGCGTGTGTATGTGTGCTATGCTTGAATGTGCTCACAAGTGAATAGCCCAACTAGTTGTTTAATGACATAAAATATATATTGTTAGCAAAGAATAGCGTCCTAACATCCATTAAATGTTACTTCTATATGTTCAAATGAATTTTAAAAAATTGTGCTTTGACAAACTCATCGATACAACAACAAAAAAAAAATGTCAACGCGTAAGAGAAAAAGGGGGCAGGTGTCGCTCTTGCTGTGAGTTTATACTCTTTGTTGCATGCGTGCTGTGGGTGACAAGCATCCAAAGCGTCATAAAAACAGCAGCGGTGGTGTCAAAGTTATTTATTTATCATCTCGGCAGCAGAGAGGAGAGACACAGTTCAAGCATGGTTCCCAAAATGACAAGACAGTCATATTTTAATTTTCATTTCATAAATTTATTATTAGTAAGCCAGAGATTTTCCAGATCTGAGCAAACCGTTGCCACACGCGCCCTGACAAAATGAGCATGGTGTAAATAAATAAATAAGTAAAGAAGGAAAACTACTCCCTGTGCAAAAAAATAATAATAAAAAAATAGCAACTTCCACGAGATCACACTCGCCCCTGCTGGCATCGCCCTGGGCCCCCCCAGGGGGACACACCCCACTATTTGAAAAAGACAGACTTAAGGTAAGCCAAAGAAAAACTTTAAGATGTTCAAAAAGCTCGGAGAACATTGTTTTAAGACCACTTTAAAAACAAACTAGAAGATCTGGCTTCCTGGAAGATAAATATAAAAACAAAATTGAGTCCGTAATGTACGTTGGTCCCGTTCTTAGTTGAACCTCAGCATACTTAAAACACATGCATCGTTTGAATTTAGATCATTTTGTATGAACGTTACAAAACCACTTGCTTCTCGAGCTCATGAGTCAGCTACAGCATGCCAATGTTTCATGCATATCCAGTGCAAAGGGATTATTTGTCACCCATACAATAAGTGTAATGTGAATTAAAGTGTGACAGAAAAACAGAAAACAGTGTGGGTGGTGGGTGTCGGTGGGTGTATGCACTTCCACAGATCAGTGTGGAATCCATGTACTGTATGTTTTAATTGGTTGGTTAGTTAAGTAATGTTAGGGTTTAGTTTGTTTGGGACCCTCAGCCAGTTGTCACATACCTCCTCGTCCTCCAAGCGGCGCTGCGTGTCCATGATGAACTTGATGTACTGATTAGTCAGCGTCATCAACTCACTGTACTTGGCCCTCAGTGTTACATACTACAGTAGGAGAAACACGCAACATTTGGAAATGAAAACTTTAGGCCGACGATACATAGTCCATACTGTTCGTACAACTATTAAACTTTCCACGGCTCTTTAAAAAGCACTTTGTGTTTTTCATCCACACAAGCAGTCAGTGCTTTCATTATATCACAAACTATACATACATAATGTTTGTAATTGTAAATAAACTGTACAATCTATATAAAAACACCAATAAACATATCAAGAACTATGTATGGTTTAGTTTCCTAAAACATGAGTATTGCATTCAGCATATTACGTCCCTCTAACTATCATACAGATATCTATAGCAAAGGCTCAGACAAGCAAAGGCCTTGTGAAGTGTTTTCCATTACCATTATATACCGAGGGCTCTGTCTACCGCCCCCACCCATCAACAACTGTTGACATTGATATAGCAAGGGGTGCAATACAAATGTGCTAGAAAAATACTACTGATGTACCACTTTGCACCCCCCACCGGCAGCAAAGTAGCTCAAAAATATATCTATACCATGAGTGCCCCATCAATGGAGCTAATCTAGGGGAAACACTGATTTGACCTTAATTTGTGACCTTGATCTTAGTGCTGGGTTGATGAAAAGACTATGTAACATGCTGTCTAGTGGTGGTATAAATGTGTATCAAGATTTATTCAATTATGCCGAACTAGTCAGAAGTTATGAGCCGGTCAAGCAAATACCTTGTTTTAACTTTGACCTTGATTTGTGATCTTGAAGCCTGAGTACTGACAAGTGTGTGTCACTTGCTGTCTAGTGATGCAAATTTGTGTGACGTTTTGTTAAATTATCTTGAGCCTATCAGAAGATATGGGCGGGACAAGAGAAAGTTCATGGATGTACAGATAGACGGACTGAGTCTACATCATTATACGTCTGCCTATTGATGGGCGTAAAATACATTTAAATAATAAAGTTCAGTTCTTATTCTCGTTCAGATGTGGTTCTAGTATCTGCCCGACAACCACCATATTTTTTGCCCCTCGTACTGCTTTAAAGTGAAGAGGTTGTGCATACGAATATGCATCACTTTATAAGTTATCTCTTGTGCTGACACATAAAAACACACCTCCTGAATGATGTTGTCAGAAGCAGAATCCAGTTTGGTTTTCTTCAGGGGAGCACTAAGAGGCTCCACCTGAGCACTGTAGGCCACCAACTGCAGCTCATAATCCTGTTTGTATAAAAAGACCATCAGTAACGCTCAAAGTAACTCTACTCTATATGTGACGTGCATGCAAGAGTTTGATGTTTAAAGCTCACCTTAATAGTATCAATGTATGCTTTGGCATAATTTTGACACTCGTCCACTTTGTCTTTGTTCTGTTCAACCTCATCCAGAAGTTTCTGTTTGAAAAACATGTCACAGTTGATCTAAGCGGTTTACTCGAGAACAAAATAAAAGTGACACTGACGGTGTATAAGTACCTTTTCCTGGGCAAGCTGGTCTTTCAGCGTTTTGCTGTCGGTGATAGGCATAGCCTGGATCTTCTCCTGCCTTTGCTTGGCGTCAGTTATCCAGCGAATTAGCCAATCGTAGCTCTCCCGATAATAACCGAGCTGCCGGCCGAGCTGCTCCAGCTCTCTCTGGCGAAGGTCGATCTGGGTGAACACTGCTTTCCAGCGGTCCTGGAGGCTAGACGTGAGCTGGCGGTAGTGGTCCAGCTCAGCATCTCGTTCGCTGTGCACGCGGGACATCTTGTCGCTCACAGCAGAAGCTTTCTTCAGCTCCTCCTCCATCCTTCGTCGGCAGCAGTATGATTATATTGTCCTGTCTGAGCACTGACAGGTGGTGTTCTTACATGTTTAAATCAAATCCACAATGCTTGAAGAACCTACATTAGCTTGTACTGTTCACACAGAAACAAACACTGGTTCTGGTCCACACCGGAAATCATGCCCATAAGTCACTAAAGCAGCATGGGAGCTAGGAATAAGGTGGATTAAAAATAAACATTTATTTTTTACCCAAACAATTGAGACACTTAATTTTGGTAATAGTGTTACTTTTTGGAACCAGATGTTGGGAGGAAACATGACAGCTTAGTGGTTAGCACTGTTGCCTCACAGCAAGAAGGTCCTGTGTTCAATTCCCGGTTTGGACCTGGGGTCTTTCTGTGTGGTTTGCATGTTCTCCTAATGTTCGCATGAGTTTTCTTTTTGCCGGTTTCCTCCCAGAGTCCAAAAACATGCATGTTAGACTGACATAGGCCTCCCTTGCAAAAGAGATCTGTGATGTCAGTGGGATTTGACTTGTTAAATAAAGGTTAACACATTATTAAGTCAGTACTGAGACAATGTACCTTTGCAATCAGGGTCCTCCATCTCTTCTGTGGTTTCATCTCTGCCATCCTGCAAGGCACTGAAGTCAGCTGAAACACCTGATGAACCGTTTTCCACTTCAATGCTGCTGTCGTTGCTGACTGAGCTCTCCTGGGACGTCTCCAGCTGGTTGTCAGCAGCAGGCACTTTATTCAGACTGTTGGATCTCTTGGGGGAACTATGCAGAATGGGAGGGGTGGGACACATTTCGTCTTCAGGCGGTTCACTTTTATGCTGCAGTGAGTTCCCAGAACAGGTAGATGTTAGCATTGACTCTGTGTGCAGCTCTCTTTCAAGACCAGTGAGTGTTTCAGAAGCAGTTAAACATGACTCTGAAGTCTGCCCATCAGCTGTTGGGATCTGTAAAGGAGCCCACTGGTTCTGGCTGTGTCTGTCTTCAGTCGTGAGCTGTTCATTTGAGATAAACACATATTCACTTGACTCCTTTATGGATTCATCATGATGATACAAGTTGTGCAGAGGAAGGTCCTTGAGCTCCAGAGATTTATTAATAGTAAAATACTCAGCATGGCAAACTGTTCTGTTTTCATCCTGCTGTTCCTTACTGGCCGGTTGAAGCTGGACTGATTGCAGCATAGAGGGTGTAATGGACAGAGTGTGGGCACTAAACATCTCTACAGGTTTGGATTTGACTCCACCTTTTTGCTTTGTGTTTTCAATGTGGATACTGTAAGCTGAAGCCTTGTTGGTAACACTGTGGATGGAACTTAGATCCAGGTGAGAAGGAGGAATCACCGGCAGCTCCACATCTCTCTTTGAGGATGCTACATCCTTGTATGACTGCAGAGACCATGATGAAAGAGAGGATTTTCTTTCTGGAACTTTAGGCTTCCTCTTGCCACCCGCTGGAGACAGCGGCCCAGGAAAAAAGGCTGACGGAAACAAGGATGTGGGGGTTTCTGATTGGCTAGAGTAGCCGCTGGACGGGCTTGCCAGGCCTGCCAGTTTCTCTGGAGAGGTCAGCTTCAATTCTCCTTCTACTGATGGGAGTGAGGGGGTGGTGGCTCTGGAACCGGACTGTGATGTCTGGGACTCCAAGCCTTCCTGTGACTTGATGCATTCAATCACGGTTGTACCGGTGGCCGTGCTGGAGTTTGACAAGGATCGGTAGGGATCGCTGGATTTTAAGTCATTAAGGAGCCAGAGATCTGCATAGTCTGACTGAACAACACCATCATTCTTAAACGATTGTGTATCTTTGGAGTGTAATACACCTAAATGAGGAAGATCAGCTGAGGCCTCAACTTCCCAGATCACTAAGGGCTCCCTGACTAATGAAGAGTTTTCTATGTAACCTTGTGAACTGAACAGCGCAAGTTGCATTTTCCTTTCCTTGGAAGACAGAGGAAGCTTCTGACTGTGTATAATCTTTGGTTTATTCTTCTCACAGATGTTTCCCTCACTGCATATTTTTCTTAAAGAGGAACTCCTCTTTGGTGGAGATGGCTTAACCTTAGGTTTTCTTAAGGAGAGACAGCGTCTTCCCAGCGTCAGTTGACTGCTCATGTCAGAGAGAGTGTAATCAGAGCCAGAGGGTGCATAGTTATAAGTAAAGCTTCTGCTCCCTTTCAGACCGCAGTCAAAATGCATGGACGTGTAGTAACCTTCAGTGTCTACAGAGTAGTGTGAGACTGCATCTGCTTTCTCTGATGGTGGCTTGTCGGAGAAGCTGCTCTCACAGGTGGCCATGCTGGTGAAGCTAGGACAGCCCAAGCTGCTCTCAACCTCTCTGCTCAGCTCAGGACTGAAGCCCTGAGAATGAGAGGCCTCAGAGGGGTAGCCCCAGTCTCCTTCCACAGCTGTGCTAACTCCTACTTCTTCTAAAATATCCATAGCTGTTGAGGAGAAGGAGCCCACACGCTGAGTCCTGAGGCCCTGGTAGTAGTCCAGGCTGGTCTGCTCATCGTTGGCTTGATTGGCAGCATTAAGGGAGAGCTCAGAGTCACAGTGTGAAGAGCCAGTCAGCAGTGGGGAAGCTGCAGGAGGTATAGTTTCTGATGTCTGGGATGGGCAAGTCGAGTTACTCCCACTCCAGTTCCCACTGGAGGACTGGTGTTCATCTTTATGATCCATCGGACCTGCCAGGCCCCCTGCAGCGGACACAGAGTGAATGGGGCTGCTGAAGGTGTCAGAGCTTGATGAGATCTCACAGCTGCCCATGTTTCTGGGCAGCTGAGCTCGTGTTCGCTCCATCCAGCTGCGCTCTGGACTCTCTGACAGCTGCTTGTACTTCAGCTCCAACATAGCCTGATCATCTGTACTCTCTTCTTCATCCTTCAGGATCCTCTCCCTCTGTCCAGGCAGGAAGTCCTCTGTGTTAAAAGGGGAAAGCTCCTCCTCATCATCGCTGTCATGCTGCCTGTTGTCCGTCATCCGGCTGCCGTCTCTGGGCAGACTCTGTGAACGCGAGTGAACTGCCACAGAGGCTGTGAACATGGTGTCAGCGCTGTCAGACAGGCCTGTGATGTTGCCTGCTGAGTGGGACAGTAAGAGGGACCCTGCCTGGCCCTTGTGGCCCCTAATCCTTCTCCGAAATGGTGCTCCCGGGATCAGGAAATCTTCTGTCTGGCAGCCTGAGTCTCTGGTGTTGAGATGGCTCGACAGCTCCTCGTTGGAAGGAGTGATATCTGG
This sequence comes from Argolebias nigripinnis, assembly GCA_031763805.1. Taxonomy (NCBI): domain Eukaryota; kingdom Metazoa; phylum Chordata; class Actinopteri; order Cyprinodontiformes; family Rivulidae; genus Argolebias; species Argolebias nigripinnis. The sequence continues at coordinate 38,092,171 of JARVJN010001368.1, forward strand.
AGAGACGTGAACTATCACTGTCCGCTCCCTGGAACCAGGAGAATCATCAGAGTCTGCAGGAGGGAAGAAATGCACAGAACTGAGAAGGTACTTAGATCATACCCTGATGCATGCTCAATAATCCAGATAGAAAAATCTAAAAAGGCTAAGTCTGGTCTTCTGGACATTCAAAAAACAAAACTTTGCTTCATTTTGTTTTTTGAATGTCCAGAGGACCAGACTTAGCCTTTTTAGGTACTTAGATCATGTTTCCTAAACTCGTAGCAATGTATTGAAAGTTTTCAACAACTTTACACAAACCATTTTTTATTATGGGAATTTAAATGTTTCACATGTCATTGTCTGTCTTCTCACAATACAGGTCCTTCTCAAAATATTAGCATATTGTGATAAAGGTCATTATTTTCCATAATGTAATGATAAAAATGAAACTTTCATA
>JARVJN010001368.1:38199262-38211593 GCA_031763805.1 Argolebias nigripinnis
TTGACTTCAAGCTCAATATTTGGTTGCATGTTTTAATCTCAAGCAATGCTTGGATTAAAACAAATGAGTTAATTAGGATTCAATTCATCTTTCTTCATTTTGACTAAAATTGGCATTGTTGACTTGGCCTAAATGGGATGAAACAAACAAACAAGGTCCACTGCATACTTCACTCAAGTCATTTATTTGTTTTTAGCACATATGCCTTTTCAATCATCTTCCAAAGCAGAACTCACCTTTGTGTGCATGTTCATTAAAGCACCAATTAATAGTCTCTTTCGTGTTTAGAATATAAGAAACAAAGAGGGGGGAACTAAGAAGCTAAAACAACTCACAAAGTCCAGTTCATGAAACATAAGCAACACAAAGAGCCACTAATCTGCTGACTAACTTAACTGCAAATTAAATAAACAGCAACATTGTTTTGGCACACTATGATTTATTAGGAACAAAACAAACAAAACTGCAATTACCGGTAGTATGAGTTCTACTTCCTTTTACAACAATGTACAAAAATTACATTTTGTTCACAATTTACCAAATGTTTGACCATTTATACGTCCATCCTTCCATGCTAATATTTCCTTGCATATCAATGTTGAATATGTGCTCAGTGTTTCCGTGTGCACCAAACCAAAGAAAGCAAGTTAATTATGCCAGCTTACGGAGAACTCATTATTTCAACACGTTTCCTTGATCTTGTCATGCGAGACGTGTGTTCCCACTTCTTATTTTCAAAATACACTCAAGGGTCTGTATTCTCTGAAACCAAACCTCACACAATACAATGCGTCGAAGTTGCTTTCATACTTGAAAGACTGTAGGGGATTAAAAAGCTGGTTGGAAGCCATGCAAGATAGCAAAAACAAAAGATAAAGGCACCAAGATGGGTGAGTGGAACTGGGAGGAATACTGTAAGGTTCAACTGTCTTCATCACACATCTCCTCTGCTGAGTTTGAGTAATCTGTCCATCACCTGCCATTTTCCTAATGACTTTCTATTTATGGCTGCATAGACATGAAAAGACTTGCTTTTCAGTAGTCCTCTATCCCTAGCTGCTGAAAGTCTCTGAGGACATTTTTTTCCTCTCAAGTTCATTAATAGTGCATAAAGCTCAAGTGGTCCTGCAAGTCCTACTAGAGGGGTTTGGTGAGATGGGGTTGAGACAGTAGGGGAAAGATGAGGAAACCAAATTTTATGGGAAGCAGCACATTTTTGCCCCATAAAGTACTGCCAATGTATCTTTAAGGGATAAAGAGAAAATAATCTGCTGTCTAATTATGACTGTGGCACCTTCAAGTGTTGCCACCAAAGCAACACTGCATATAAAAATCTGCTATGCTTTTGGCAAATGCAAATTAGACACAAATTGCACTAAACTTTGCTACTGCCGTCGACAGAAATCTAGGTCATATTGTTTATGCGTTACGTTTCTCACCTAGATTGAGCATCACATGGCTGGACTATGAAATGGGAGAGAATATTGTTGCATGTGGTTGGCACACTACCACCACTCACAGCACTGCAGCATCATCAGGAAGCATGCATATTGATTGCTGGTGTAAATCTGCCCAGGGTAACTGTATGAATAGGTGACCTTGTGGCGGATGCAGTAAGCACATCTCCCCTGTGGGAAAGTGCACTTACTCATGAACACATCACGCATGGATGAAAACTGTATGCACTCAGACGCACAAGTCATATAAACATTTTTATGTTTATAATAGCACACAAGCACAAACACACACATATACACACACACACGGTTAATTTCTCATCATACTTTTTCCTGCATAATCACACATTCCTGCAGGAAGACACTCAGTCGTAAAATTGACATTTTCTTTCCATTACAACACTTCATTGGGTATCTTATTTCATTCTTAAATGGCCCTACCAACTGCAGTCCTAGCTTGAAGCATTTGACTTCAGTCATAGAATGATAAAAACGTTATGACATTTATTTCTATCAGCTAGGAATATTTTTTTTGCTCACAGCGGGGCAGAACATGTCTTTATATTACCATATATTAGAGGTTGACCATTATGGGCTTCTCAGGGACTGGTGCTGATGGCATTCACTAGAAATTAGAACAGCAGATGGTCAACTAATATTAGAAACCATATTCTCATGTTTGTTTACTTTTGGCCTGTAAACATAACAGCTTAATGTTTATGCAACTTACAATCAACAAGGGAAAAAGTGATTGTAGAAACTGAGGCTAGGTGAAAAACGTATTCAGATATTCTAAAGTTCTGAAAAGTTACAATCGATGAATATTTTGCCTGTAGAACATGGCATTTTGAATTACCTCATAGCTTCATTATGACTGGATTGATAAACTAATAGCTAGTCCAGACAGGACCAAGCTCAAAGTGGCCAGGACCATTACAGCCATCTAATAAAAACCCTCTAAACCAGAAATCCTCATAGATATTCATGCAAGCAATGTTTCATAATCTTAACCTTCAGTATTCATGCAGTCACTTCGGCATTACTTAGCAATTCTTGCAAAGTAAGATATTCCAGTCAGGAGTTCCACAGACTACACTGACAGTACTTTAGCTAGCTGCTGCCATAGTTTGTATTTCCAAAATAATAGATAGAAGCCTGTGAAAATAAGCATATAAAGCAAACCTGACGGTGGCATGGAGGTTTTAAAGTAGCTCTTTAACTTGGAGTTGCTTTATGGTGAAAGCTATCCACTTTGGTTTTGGCCCCAATTGGACTAACTTTCAGCTAATTTCTTAATTCTATAAACTGAGGTTCTTCGAAGTACTATACACATCAGACAAGATACTAACACTAAACTTCACTTCAAAAAAATATGAACTAACTCTTCAAGTGTGACAGTCAGTAAAGGGATAGGGTTCTAAACGTTTCAAAGGCCTTACAAGCTTTTTAAAAATAAAAATTATACCACTTTCTATGATAGTCATGACACTGTTCTATGAAATGCTAGCATAATATTCTCTTAAGTACTCTTTTCATTAAGTCACCCAGTAACAAGAAGTATTGTTTGTCTGACAACGGATGTAGTGCCACCCATAACAAAACGGTGCTGCTTACAGATGTGCTTAACTGGTAATTAGCCTGGTAATTAATCTACAGTAAAATGATCCTGGTTGATTTTGATTACAAACAAACAAACAAACAAACAAACAAACAAACAAAATGAAGTAAATGGTATAATTTATTGAAAAAGCAATTAATTGGTCTGCCTCTTGTCGAGGTGGTGATGTCGGAACCCACAGGCCCATGTCTGGTGAGATGGACATTGAAGACAACAATCTCAAAAGTTTAATGCATGATCAATAAAGGAGTTTTGTGGGTGTGTTGATCAAAATAAAGATTTTATGTGTGTCTGTCAAGGTGTTGAAACAATCAAATGTTTTTTTTAATAATATTTTTAGAATCAAAATGTCCTATCTAATCTATTTTGTGATCAGCTCTGACCAGAGTCAGAGACACAGGGTGACAGAAACACATTTACCCCTGTGTGCAATGCAAGTGAAATTCATTTGCTTTCATTGCTGGCTGGATTTTGGAAACTATAAATCATAACCTTATGCGTATTTATGATTAAAACCAAAAAGCATGAAACTCAGTGTTGGAATCATTTACCGGATAGCATCTGAATGATACACACTCATTGCTGAACTTAGTGAGGAGGTGTGCTTGGTTCTGAGATATTTTTTATTTTTTTACGATTACTTAGTTTTGGATTGTTTGACAGTGCCCCCATGTGGCCAACTTCTCCTGGCTGCTGCAATCTTTACTTGGCCAAGTAACAATTGCAAATGACATATAGAGAGAGACCAGCCGTTTAATGTGGGGTACCCCATGGTAAACTAAGGGTCACTGCTAACTGACTCTAGGAGTTGTGAAGTGAAATAGGGATGCATCCTGCAGATGAAGGTTGTTAGTGCCTTGTTGAATATTTCTCTAACCCAGCCTAAGAGGACCGTAGTATTGTTTGTGTACTATTCAGGATTCTAAGGGCCCCCAATTACTGGTACCCTATTGACAGAGGGCTGGAGGAGTGATGCACCCTGAGACGAAAATACTCTAATCAACAAATCCTAGTCATTTAAGATAACCGCTTGTTCCTATTTGTTTTACCACTGTCAATAAGTGTGTGCTTCATTTTATTAATTACTCTTTGTGTCCCACTGTTGTTGTTTTGTTTTGTTTGTTTTCCATTTAGGGACATGGCACACCATCTTTATTGATATTCTGCCACCATACAGTTCTTTGGTGTAATATCTTATGGAACAGTACCTTCCGGCAAAATTGTTTTGTTTGTTTGGGTCTAAACATGCTTGCGTGCCGATACAAAGTAATAAATAAGAAAAAAAGAAACTAATCTTGGTTTTATTTTAGTATGTCTTTTTTTTCTTCAAACAATATAAAGAGAACATGTCCAATGCAATAAAGCAGTCTCTGTGCACTCAGTCTGTCATTAAGTCAGTCCATTAAGTTGAAAGCAGCTGGATGTTGTGTAGACTGCAAAGAGAACAGAAATTTTAGGAAGCAACCCACTTCTGTCCAAAGCACATCTCATATTTAACATTCAGACCATTACAGTTTATTAGAGAACTGTATTTCATGGTAAAATGAGCACTCCTTAGTTGAATGAATGAATTTCATATTCCACTAAGGTACTGTTGCAGTATATTATGTGTTTTCTGCACTCTATTCATTTCTGCTTGAACAGCATGTTTAACTGTTGGAGTCCAATAACAATCAAACAATTGTTTGTATTTTTATTTGGTGAAAAAAAAAAAGCATTTCTAATCAAGAAGATTAGTAAGAGATTCTGCACAGATGTCTGATGTCATCAAAGACTGATTGTTACACACCCTGCTGGTTGTCCTGATGTTCGTAGTGCTCTGCTGCCTCATTAGTTGTCAGATAAAGACACAGGTAATCAAGTAGAGCTTGGATAATTATTTAGTTTCAATTAATACAACTTGTATTTTGATTCATCACAAAATATTTTATTTAATTATTTGTTTTATTATTTATTGGTGATTTAAAATATAATTTAAAACAAAAAAATCAATTCAGATGATTTAGGAATGTTACTTGAATTTCTTATAATTTTAAACCACATTTCTTGAGCAGCAACTAAACTCAAAATTAAATAAGAGTCTGTTTTGGGTTAATTTTTTTTTTTTTGTATTTAATTTTCTTTGAATAGTTTTTTCACACATGTCAAGTTTGCACCTAGTTTTTAACCCAGTTTGCTGTGAAATATCTTTAGTGTACACAGTTTTATTTTTTTAATATTGGAGAAATAGTGTACATATTGCAATCAGACAAGCAGTACCAGTCAAAACTAGGCCCAACTAGTTCTATTACTTTTGAGTCAAAATAATCCACAAGATCTCACTTGCCAAAACAAGGCCTCATGTTTTTTTTTTACCAAAAGTTCAGCAGAAGGCTATAGGATGATCAAATAGTCAGAGTCAGAGAGAGTCAGGAAGATTTATTTGCCATACACACCTCATGTGGTACATGTGGTGGGACGAGATTATGTACACAGGGTCCCAGTTTCATCCCACAATAAAATGTAAAAGAAAAACAGCAATAAGATCTAAGATATGAAGTAAGAAAGAAAAAAGAACTAAGAAATAGTGTCCTGTCTCTCATAATCATAACAATATAAGGCTCATTAATGAGTCTACACTTTGTCTTATTCTGCTTCTTTCCCTACCAACCATGAGAAAACATTTAAAACACTTATTTTGAGCACAAATTAAGCTCTCCATAGCACACATTTATGTATATATTCTTCACTATTGACTGGCAGGCACTATAATTGCCAAATCATTTTTAATTGTTTAATTTTGGTATTATTTATACTATAGTTATTGTGAAAGTTCAGTTTTTGGGGGACCACACCCTATTGTGGTATTTGTTGGAAATATTTCTTAGCAATATTTTGTGTTTCGTCAACTACCTTTGAATTGTAGGCAGTCATATACAATATTGTTTTTTTACTTTTAATCATCTATCCATTATCTTTTACCCACTTCTTCCATTTTGGGTCACGGGGGTCACCATTGACCATGTCCAGCAATCCCTGTGCGAGGGGCGGGGTACACCCTGGACAGGTCGCAAGTCCATCACAGGGACACATAGAAACAAACAACCATTCACTCTATCACTCACACCTAGGGACAATTTAGAGTTGCCAATCAGCCTAACATGCATGTTTTTGGTCTGTGGGAGGAAACCAGAGTACCCGGAGAAAACCCATGCATGCAAAGAGAGAACATGCAAACTCCACCCAGAAAGGCCCCCGGACCAGGATTTGAACCAGGGACCTGCTCGCCGAGAGGCAGCAACTCTACCAGTTGTGCCACCGTGCTGCCAATCAACAAACCATTATACAGCAATGGCCTACACCTCAAAGACCTTGGATAGTATTTGACCTTGACTTTGGAGCTGGGGTGATGAATTGGAGACATGACACTCCATCTAGTGATGAAGCGTAAGTGTGTGAAGTTTTGTTATATTATCTTGAGCGGGTCAGAAGTTATGGCTCGGAGAAGAGAAAGTTTACGGACGTACAGTACTGTACATACAGACAGAGACTATCTAAGATAACGAAGTAATAATTAACCAAAAGGTATGCAATATACCTTCGATGAGCATACAGCAATGCTAGTAAGATCTCAAACTAAAATTTTGCTGATTGTAAATCTCAGTTTAGAATGAAAACAAAATACAGGTGACAACTACATGGAGACCAACACTAAGGTGATACAAATGGGTGGGTATTAGTGGTCTGAAAAACATGCTAACAAACACACAGGTTGCTTCACACCAGACAAACACTTCCATTGTGCACATGTGCCTCCCTCTCACACATTTTTCATGCTAGCATAAAGTTCTGCTTTGTAAGCAGAGTTTTTCAACTTCTCACCATGCTGTCACCAGACCATGCACTCATAATCCCCTGCTGTGGTGCCGCCTCATGTCTGCCAGCAAACACTGTCCTCAAATTGTCCTAAATACAAACAGTGGTCTGTGTTTTTGACAAACTGGTGAGAAGACCACCCCCCCCGGACAATTAGTTACTGCCACTGACACCGTTCACCTGAACCTGTGAACACAAATACTGCAAGTTATCACCATGAGAAAGTGATCTTTTTAAACATCACTAATGTTGTCTTTGTTTCTACAAACTGTATCACATACATTTGAAAGTCAATCAAATTCAAGATGGCCACCATAAGTAAGCAAATTTAACAAACACAAAAATAAAGTCACAAGTCACAACAGAATCAGGGCACTGTATGAAAACATTCAAATACATAAAAATGATGTGATGAAAGGTATATATCGTAAGTGAAAATAACATAAATGTGAATTTTCATTCTAAAAGACTGGTATTGCTAGTCTTTAAATGGTAGGACAGAGTATGTTAAATATTTGAAATTTAAACTATTTCTATTTTATCACACTGCTTGAGCAAGTTAATAAAACTGAAAAGGGACTAAATTCACTAAGTCTTTGTTTCATAATGCACAGCAAACATCTAAAACAAGCCAGTTCCTTTAGATAACAGAGGTAATGGTTTGTAGAAAAGGGTGGTGTAGAGAACAACACCCTGTTTATTATTCCACTGTGTTGATATATTAAATCTGCCAAAAATATGATGTTAGCTTATAGCACTATATTCTTGTGACTTGTCATATTTTCGGGATTAAAAATCTTCAGAAATAATCAGGTGTTGTGGTGGGGTACCGATAATAAAACATGCCTATAAGATATTGTAATAGTCATGTGACTGGCAGTGTTTATTCGAATTAGTCATGTCAATAAAAAGTGGAAGCTATAAAGTTCAAAGCTTCACTAAAACTATGAAAAAAAATGTATTCAGGATTGGGTGATTACAAGAGTTTAGTATTTTCTTCTGACATTAGAAAACATTCAATGAAGTGAAGTCTGAGTATTTAACAGTTTGTATCTAAATCCACTGTGTAAAAAAAAAACATATTTTTGGTTAATCTGTGCAGTTATGATATATAAAATGCAAGTGTCTTCCAGTTTACTGTATTTGTTTTATTTATTTTTTATGTATCCAGTCATGACTGCAGAGTTTGGGCTTTTGAAAAACAAAGTTTACCTCCTATAATGAAGCACTTTTTGATTTTCTTCTATGTACAAGACACCTATTTGCCTATATGTAACTGCAAACTGCTGGTTGAATGTAAGATAGTGTAGCTTACCTCCAGATGAAGACCTCAGCGATCAGTGATTATTTATAATATGCTATGTGCCATGTCACATGTTGTCATTTATCATGAAGTAACAAATGGGAAAAGACTGAACAGAATCGATACAAGCATTAGATGAGGAGACACGGATGCAGACAAGAGGAGGAAAAGGACAGAGTGGTAGATAAATCACACCCATCACATATCCAACACATCTGACAGCTTTCCAGAATGGTCACCTCATCCTGCTCCAAGCTTACATGTTGTGGTGCTCCAAATAAAAAGTCCAGTAAATGAGTCTCAAAACTCTTACGCTCTCTACAAATGCCTGCCCAAGTCACTTTAGTGAGATCTTAACCGATCCTATTAATGTGAGTGTGTATAAAGTATCACCACAGTATCTCCACCAGTGGAGGCTGGAAGTTGAAGTCATTTATGAGTTGTTATCTGCAGTGCAGGCTTTAAAGTCCCGTACTCCATTTAAGCGAATGACACATTTTCCCAACTAAAAATGAAAATAGGTCTACACTTCAACATTTGTTTCTGATCTTCAGTTTCATTTATTCATGTATTTCTTAACTTATTGCTGTGTGATTCCAATAAGGACCTTGAATACATATACAGTAGTTTAAATTGCTTGAGGCTTTAAACAGTGCCATAATGCACTATGACTGAAGATGTGACAGCCTGTTGGAGAGTTTGGTTGGGTGTAAATGGGACTTTTATATCGAGGGCAAACCCACACAGAGTGTGCAGACCGACTGCAAAAGAACAACATGACAACCACATATTTCACTTTTAATGTTAAACAATTGAAGTTAATGGAGTTGTTTCAGCCGTCTTTCTTTATGTCAATAGTTTAAACTAAAACAAATCATGTACTTTGTACTTTAAGACAAAATGTGGGGCACACAGATGCAATTCCATTCTTGGACACTGGCAGTGTGAGGCACATCATATTTTGGGCTTTAATCTGTGATTAATTCAGTAAAATCACATATAAAAAATTAATACTTATTCTTTTTAAACAGCACACAACACTTTATATCAACAAACATATCAGTCTTACTACCAGTCTAACCAGACAGCTCACACCAGAAGTAACTCCTGTTGAGATGGTTACTTTAGAAATGTAAGAAGCTACAGCTGTGAGTTCAGATTTAAATCAAAGCTCCAGCGTTTACCATTCAACAGCACTCAGTTAATATCATCAGAACAGCATGAGGCACCTGCACTACATGGACAAACAAAAAAACTAATTAAAACGGGTTCCTTTACAAAAATAAATCCTGTTTTAACTTAATGTGAAGAAACGTCTCAGTGCTGCCACCCTCTCACCTCACGTTGACTGTGGTGATTACATGAACACTTGTACAGAGCGTTGGACGCCGTTTTGAAATCCAGAACATTCAACTCTCACCGGTCGTCACTGTCCTACACTCAGTCTTCACTTTGACCATACCCTTGGTACACAGTATACTGGTACACAGAATACAGAGGGAAGTACAGAAAAGTGACTTTCTTCTACTTTGCTCTTTCTCCTTGGAATAAACTACAACAGGACCTGAAATGGACCAGTCCGATCAAATGAAAGGAATTTAAACTTTCAAGGACAATGAAAAATGCAGCATTGAAAACGTGTACCGGTATTTCATATTCTGTCCTACTTTATTTGAAACATTTGTTCAAATGCAGCATGCACTTCATTGCATTTCTATTCATGTATTTATTTGTGCATCCTCTGTTCCCTTGAAGCAAGTCTCTCATATGATTGTGATCCAGTGTCTGAATGAGCTTACTTGCATAAATAAAAATTACATACATAAATATCTTAACAATAAATACTGTATAATCATGGATGACAATAATAAAATGTATGTTTTATTTTTGGATAGACTAAACATTTCTACTAATTATTGCTACTTAATGACTTTCGAGTCCGTATCAGAGAAAGTTCAGTAAAGTTTTTCTTCTAGTCATTTTCGTTTTTTTCTTCTAGTCATAACCATGTGCTATTACAGACCAGCTCTCGGAGAGGATCTGAGTTTTATGATCCTTGTGTCATCTGTCCTGCCCCTCATGTGATCAGCTCCTGCCTCACCTGTTGTCCTTCCCCAGGTGTTTGTGTTTATCCCCTTGTAAGTGTCTCTTTATATTCTGCATTTCTTTATTGTTCCCTTGTCCGTAGATTGTCCTGTACACGGCCGTGCTCTTGTCTCCCTCCGTGCCTTCTCATCATTTATGTCAGTTTTGCTGCCATGTCAGCCCTTTTGGTTCATATTAATAAATATTCTTTATCTTAGTCTCGAGTTCCAGAGTCCTGTCAGCACCTAGGTCCAACCACACCACAGAACACAATACAGTACTCACATTTTCAATCGCATCTTCATCCATTTTCTGCTCCTGCTTAATCAGACTCAGGTCCAGGTTGGAGGAGAGCAAGTGTCTACGTCCAGAAGTCAACAAGCAAGAACTGAACAGGACATGAGTCCATCACAGAGTCAAAGAAGTTTTTTATACCTCATGATGTGAACCCAACATCATTTATCTGCTAATATTAGGCGCTTCTTTAAACACTCATTTTAAAAATGGCTTCAAAGCATGTCTCTATTCTATGACAAACTGAAACGTTGAAGTAATGGACTATCACCTTAGTGACTGCTGCTGCAGGGGAGGTAAAGTGAGCTGTGAGTCCAGTGATAGAATTGTGATACAGACGTCATTCTTCTCATTGTTCTGTCATCCTATCAGTATGCCAAGACCGACAACAGAAACTCCAAGCAGCACGAGCGCAGATACAACAGAGATACTGAAACTTGACAGGTCGCATGTCAAAGAGTTGTGGAAACAGTCAGTGTGATGAAGAAAGAAGTACTGAATGAAAATAGAAAAGATGTTTGGTAAAGAAAATGTACTGATGCTGGTAGTCCTTCTATTCTTGGGTTAGTGGTACCATTACATTCATACAGTCGGAGGTGAGGGAAACTACATGCTGCACATCATTAAACACAACCTTGCCATTTATTTTATGACAAATAACATAACATAATTGGTTTGCAAGACTGGTGTGGGTCAGTTGAACTCTAAGATGCCTTGCTCCTTCACTTTCAGTTTTACTTTCACAGCCTAAAGTTAAATTGTTATATCTCCTTCACCGATCAAAGAAAGGTAAAGTAAAAATTATTTAAGGTGGAGCAGACTGAACTTCTACAACCTTTAAAACAATGTGTGTTAGACACCCCTCCCTTCCTACGCAGAAGCAATAAATCCAATAAAATGTCCCAAAATCTATGATTTTTAGCAGATTAATGTGCCTCTAATCTCATAATACAGTATACTAATTACCAAAGTCTCTATAAATAAAAGCAAAAGCATATATAAATATGGTACCTTTTAGTAAAGCAATCTCATTGTTGATGGAGCAGGAGACTTTTTCCATTTTCACTCGTTGGGCTCCTCTTGGAGAATGATTTTAAAACAATGTTTTGAATGGATGACTCAAAGTCTGGTCTCCTTCCCCTTACGAGCTGACAGAAGTGTTGTCCTGTCTGAGTGGATTACTGTCTGAAGCCAGTTTGGTCACCTTCCTGACCGGGACTCCACTCTCTGTTGGTTCCTGTGATACTCTATGAGTACCCCCCCACCACACCCCCCACACACAATGCAGAGAAGAATTGTTCGTGCAGCGTTCAAGACTCCTCCTATTTCCCTCCTCTTCTGTCTCAGCCTCCTCATTTAAATAAATCTGACTTTTTGACCCAGTGTTTTTACTGTACAGTTCACTGAGCGTGTCAATCATCTGCTCAGACATGAACAACCTCATCTGGTCACAGAGCAGAGTCATCGGTCTACAAGGTTAGTGGGACGAGAAGAACTCCAGAAACAGAAACTAAAATTAGAAGCAAGGTCAGATGAAAAAAGAACAATAATAAATGTGTTCATGTGTGTGTTTTCTTTTTTAATTCTTTCTGGTGTAATCATATTTTTTCAAGACCAGTAACTAGGTATGCCCAATGGTAGAGGCCGATATTAGCAAAAAAGTTAAATAACGAACATTGGACATTCCATCAAAATAATTCACCAATATAAAAGGCACTG
>JARVJN010001368.1:38331190-38341912 GCA_031763805.1 Argolebias nigripinnis
TGGCTGTGAGGTGAGAAGGGAGGCCATCTATAAAGGAAAAAAAAGAAAGAAACTCAGCTGCAGTCAGAAGCAGGAGGAAATCTGGAAGGCCAAGGCCTCTCAAAGAAACACATGACTGTAATCATATCAATCAAACCTTGAGGATAAATAAAACTATCTATTGCTGTCCCTTTATTGTCTGGTCACATGAAGACTGATCATTTTAGAGTCAGGACCATGGAACATTTTAATATCATTCACAATAACAAAAAAGAGCAGTGAAAATTATGGAGCAAGGTGAGTGAAAATAATACACATTGCCTTGACAAGCTTTTCTGATGTGGTCCAAATTTAGCCGTCACAAAAACTGTCAAAATAATTCTGTCTTAGTCCAAATTTGACTTTTCAACCAAAATCAGATATTAGTGGACATCTCCATGAGGACATCTTTACTAGTCTGTGATATATTTTCACCATTCGCTTTCCACCAAATTTTTGAAATTGTTTAGATAAAGGCTAAGTTGTTTTCCTTGTTCTTTACAAAGAAATTGGGGAGGTGGGGTTAGTAGTTAATGTGTTTCACTTTCGTACGACTGAACATGGAAGAAAATTTAGGTCACTTCTTCACTTCTTGTCCAACCTCTTTGAGAATGAAAATAAGATTCTGAGGCAAAAAGAAGAAGACAGGGGAGAGAGAACAATAAATTGAGCATGAGGAAAGAAAATGGTGGGGGGGGGGTTTTACCACAGGACCTGGCCTGATCAACTGTCTCTTGTTAAGGACAACAGCATCAACCAAGAACAAGTGCAAAGCAGGCTTGATGTGATCCCCAAACAAGGCTACCAACACCTAACTACCTGTCTGGCCACCGAGCAGCAGCCATGCCATGTTTGCTGCTTCTTTGCTCCTGCCTAAAGAGCCCGATGGAAGATTTGGAGTCACTGAACTCAGAGTGGGAGTCTATAAATGCCCTGGCCTTCCTCATCAATGATGTAAGATACTGGAACAGAGACAAGCTAATCCTCTTAGCCACTGTGCAGTATGCGTGTCAGTGTGTATGTGTGTGCACATGCGAAAAAAGAAGGAAAACCAGACGAAGAAAGACACTGAAGCAGAAAGAGAGACAGGTTTAGGCTACGGGCAGCTCTTAAGAGTGTGTACAGTTTTGAGTTGAGCCCTGGGAGGCCAGCTGTATTCCTCCCCATCACTTCCACTTCATTACTCCGGGAGCGGCCATACATTATTCAGCTCTGCAAGCCTCAGTCCACTGGGACCAATAGACCCTTTAACAAACACTTTAACCTACCTTAACTCACACATCGATCCACTCAAATATTGGTCCATCATCTGTCTAGATCCACTTAGATTTCAGCTTGTGTGCACACTGTCAAAATAAATGTTGGACCTATTTAAACTATGTCCTACTTTTTAAGTCTTTTCAAACTGTTGTGCATTTTTTGGTATTCTATGAAGTTGATTTTCCACAATGTTAAAGACTGATGTAATTAAAGTTGAGAACAAAACAATTAAACCAAGATTAACTAAGAGCTAAAAAAAAATCAAAAAAACTACCTGTAGTCATTTTGAAGGTTGTCAATGCAGCTACTGCCTGAAATTTCAACATCCACCAACAAGCCCAACAGTAATTTGAGACTTACTCTTGTAGCAATCTAAGATGTTACAGTTTGATATACTGTATAACCTATTTAACAGAGAGAAACTTTTTTGTGCGTACTGGAGCTGTTGAGTCCTCTGTAGCACCGCTCACATGTGGAGTGCCTCAGGGATGTATACATGGCCCCTTCTGTTTTCTCTTTATTTACTCCCTCTGGGATATATTCTCCAGAAACACTGTGTTACTTTTCATTTTTATGCTGATGACAGCCAAATTCATGTTCCATTAAGACAACAAAAAACAGTACTCCGTGAACCAAGGTCAACCTATTTCTGTCACAATATAATTTTGAGATTTTAATCCATCCTTTCATTACAACTTATCTAAACTACTGTAATTCACTTTATGTCGGTCTAAGCCAGTCATTACTGACTCAGCTTCAGTTGGTTCCGAATGCTGCTGCTCGCATTTTAAATAGTACCAGAAAATGAGAGCACATCATCCCCATTTTAGAATCATTACATTGGCTCCCAGTTCGTTTCCGGATTAGTTTTAAGGTTCTTTTATTTGTTTTTAAATGTCTTCATGGTTCATTCAACTCTTATTTATACAGGTTAGTTTCAATTAACCTTGAGGACTCATTTACAAGAGAGACCTGTTTTAAACAAAGAACACAGATGAAATACAGACAACAATAGACAATCATATAAAAAAGCATATAAAATGAAAAGTAAATAGAGGAAATTATATAAAAATGACACAAAAACAGCTACATTATAATGCGATGCAAAATACTAAAAACAGGAACATGTCTGCATTGGGTTTTTTACCATGACCTTAACAGTTGTTTAAAATCCATTATGCCCCTTTTCCACAGCTCCTACTCAGCCCTGCTCAGATCAGCTCTTTACACGTAGGATTTCCACATCACTTCAGGACCGGTTCTGGAGGCGTGTCCAGAATCCAAAATCCTGCTAATGAACTTTTAATGAACTATAGTTCACCATTAAGAGTGAGAGTTCTGCGATGAGTTAATCTCAAAGCAGTATGTTCCTCAGATAATGTTAAATTATTATTTTTAATTATGCATGTTTCTGTTAATTTATTTTAAATACCAATGTTTCTGTTCAGTGCCCTGAGACAACGTCTGTGTTGACTTGTCACTTTACGAATAAACTGAATTCAATTAAATCTCTGATGAACCAGATTCTACAAAAACATCTATATGTAAAATTCTATATTTTTCTTCATCATTTGATGTATTTGCACTCATTGTGTCTATTTTATTGTTCAATTTAGATATGTGGTTTTGTTTCTTGTGTACATATTTTATTTTGGCTTTGATTTAAAGTGTAATTCTTGTTTTGTGATTTGTACATCTGTGGGTTAGAATAAAATTTAACTAAAGGCTGTATCTCTTCTTTAAACATATTTGAGGGAAATATTCCTGAGGGATCCAATAATTTTGTCTTTTTTATGATTTTTCAGCTGAGTTAACTTTAACTAACAGATTATTTTAAAAAGTCAGAGTGAAAACAGGATTTCATGATAAAGCCGGCACCGTTTGTTTATTTTTATTCTTCAATGATTTTTAAAAAATTAATTAAAAATTTTTAATACATAAAATGTAAAAAAAAAAAAAGTTTCCACCCTCCGCCCAAACCCTCCAGGTACACCTGTCTGCCAGGGCTCAAAATCCGGCCTTTGTGAGTATGAGAGGCCCCTGGCCTCGTGTGCTTCAACGGGTCATCAGCTCGTATGATCCTCCACGGTGATTAGCTCACTCTGAATTTTGTCGTCGGGCACCAAACACAAAACAACGCCTGGACTTCAGTATTAAACACGGCATTGTCATTATTATTTTAAAATCTTAAAAATAGATCCAGCTGCTGCTCTGAGTTCAGAGAAATTGCAAATCAACCTGGAGAGACTCACAGAGAGAGAAGAATACAATTAACAGGTTTTATTGACTAGGCTTGGGCCTCGACGGAGGGCATGCATGCCGGATCGCTGAGAGCTTGAATGTCCAGCATAGGGAGATAGATTATGGATATCCCCCTCACCTGACATCACGTTTAGGTGCCGACTCAGCTTGAACGGTCCCACCAGAGAAGCAGGGACAAAAAATGGGGCCGAATCAGCCTCAAATCAACTAAAAAGTACTGGTGGGACAGCGCTCAAACCGTAGCAAACTGAGCAGAGTTGGGGCAGAGTAGGAGTGGTGGAAAAGAGGCATTAGAGTGGTCTAAGTGAGCAGCTTCAGTTCTTTTTGTAAGGTGTTCCAGGAAACAGGAGCAGAGTAAGAGAAGGCCCTTTTGCCAAGTTCAGTCCACACTGAGGGTACACTGCAGGTAATGATGTCTTGAGAGTGCACGTTGTAGCTGCATTGATGAAATGACATGTAGGAGGAGATGTATGAAGGCAATGGACCAAGAAGTGATTTAAAGATGAAAATGTACTGGCGGTGAGAGAGTCTGCGTGAAGTTAATGATGTCCAGTTAACCAGTGAATACAGGGTGCAGTGGTGGGTACAGTAGTTACAGCCAGTTATGAATCTTAGTGCACCGTGATAGACAGCATCCATCCGTGTTCAGTCCAGAACTCAGTCTAGCATTCCACATGCTTAGTTTTCTGTTTAACTTAAATAACAGTTTACTGTTGAGCTCCTCGTGTCTGCTTTCCATTTTGGGTCCAAACCTCCTGTAAACTGGGATAGACTGACAGGATAGTCTGAACATGTTCACACAAGCATCAGTTTAGGACTTTTACCTGGGCCCTGACTCCTCCTCAAAACCGGAAGTCAAATATTTTCTAACTCATATTCTGACATAAAACACTGTCTATGTAAAACTTTAATGTGATGACTGATAAACATGGCCCTGTGATGGACTTGTGACCTGTCCAGGGTTTACCCCACCCCTCGCACAGTGATTGATGGGCATGGGACCCACGTAACCAAAAATGGAAGAAGTGGGTAATGGATGGATGGATGGATGGATAGATGGATGGATGGATGGATGGATGGATGGATGGATGGATGGATAAATGGACTAATAAACATCTAGTTCAGAAATATATTCAACATGACAGTTTTCAAACTGTGACTATTTGAGATCTTATTATATTCTGCCTGTTTTAACAAGAGTTCTGTCAGGGAGTGACAGATGCAGGTGTGTGGGTACCATGGTAACCACAATGAGACACTGGAATTTATGTCTTTTTTTTTTCTCTCTCTTTTTTTTGGTCATCTCTCCACTTTTACAGTTTGAACATCAAAATGTAGATGGTTTGGCTCTGCCAATTTATCATAAATCTTTGAATTTTGGGCTAACAGTCAAATTTCATCAGAATTTTTCTACTTTTTCTTATTCCACCTAAAAAGTCATGATCATTTTGGATATTCCTTCAGGTCACTTTCATTTTTCTGTGAAGCAAACAGAATTTCTCTGTTTAGTTTCACATCATAGTTTTAATTTTTTTTTTTCTCCACTTAATTTAATTTATTAATACACTTTATTCTGTTTATTTAATTTGTTCCTCTCAAACATTTAGGCTGTTTTTGGTGTAACCGTACCTTTCGTCTTCATCTGGACTCCGCAGTGATTTATTTCCTCGCTCATGTTTAACCAAAATGCAAAACATGTTATTATGCTGCTAATACTGGAGTTTTTCAACCAAATACTTTTAAGTGTACTTAAAAGTGCCAACAGAAGTCCATACAGTGACACTTCTAGAATTTTTCCATCTCTTCTATTAACATAATCAAAATTTCCCCTCTAATCTTTTACAAGATATCCACATATATACTCAACTCTGACTGAATTCTTCCTATTGTAATTGTTTTCTAACAGCAATAAAACACGAAGCATGCCTTGATCCACCTAAATAACTGGGGACACTTAAAAAAAGGCATCTCAGCAGCAATTTAGGACAATTTTCAAATCCCAGTCTCAACACTGACAGCTAGAGGGCAACCAATATCCACGCAAGCCCCCTTCTCCTCCTTCAGGCCCAGTTCGATTGGGATGTTCTATCATATCTGCCCTGTAAACTTCCATTTAGCCTTTCTCCAGATCACTGCATGCTCCAAACACTGAGCTTTCATCATCATCATCTCATATTTACGTGATGTAATCACTTAAGCTGATTACCAAGGTTCACAGGGGAAACAGTTTAATTTCCCCTAATTGCTTTCAAAACCAAGAACAAATTCATAAATCTTGGCGCATGGAGAGATAATCTCATTTTGGAAGGTTCAGTGGGGTTCACATCCCGTCCTTGTCTTTGTTTTGCATTGTAACTGGCATTGCAGGGATGGAATCAAAGGATTGTGGCTTTTATAAGTAAATCACAAATCCTTCTTTATAGTTTCTTTCCATTCCGCCTGCATTTACCATCACTACAACAAACCACAGTTTTACAAATGTTTGGTCGTCCTTCGTAGATGCGGTCTTCCTTTGCCCGCTCCACGTTTTGTCCGACTTTGAAATGGAGAAATAAATCATGCAAACAAACAAAAACAAAACTTGAGAGCAAATCAAAATGTTTTGTATTGCTGAACCGGAGGCAGAGCCTGTGGTGAGATGGTTGCTTACCGCTGTCATAACTGAGCCTGTTGGGTTTATTTTATGTAATGTGTATCTGTCTGCATGTGCGAGCGAGAAAAATGAGAAATATTAAGACCAACGTCCTTTGTGTCAGTCACTGCGAGCTCCAGTATCACCTATGAGAGCTTGAGAAATACTTAGTGTCATTTCCAATCTTTTCTGTGTAGAAAAATAAAACATATTAAACTGATCTGCACGCAATGCAGTGGACATTCCCCAGTAACCTTAGGAAGCCAGTACACTGCTCCTGCTTCTTTCCCCTGTTCATCATATTGCTTTTTTCCCTCTCCATGTCCTTGCAGTGCCATTAGAAGCTCTCAGCAATTACTGAGACGAGTGCATGTTGAAGAGCCAGCTAAGAGTTGATTGCTATGTGATGTATCATGTTATTAGGCTAGAACTCCAGAATTATATCTCCTCATGGAACGACAATACAATGACTTTTCCAACTGATGCACTGAAAAATAATCAGTCAAATCCACATCCAAAAGGAAATAAGCCAAAGCCAAAGCTCTCTTCATCTGTGTCAAAACTTTTGGAAAAAGGGGACCATATTAAGAATATGTATAAGTGGTGTATTCCCTGAGGTGTGGATTAGATTTTACTTTGTCACCAGAGATGACAAAGTGGAATTCCTCTGCTGAATAGGGGAAAAATACTGTTTACTAGATTTCTGGCTATTGTTTGGCATTCTTAAATCACCATGTAATGACAGAGGCCATAACCTCAAAAAAACAGGAGCCAAGACTGGATGTTGGACTACTGACACAGGCCAACAGCCTTCATCCACTATCGCTCGAGCGGCAGCGTAGGAATCAGAAGCCTAATCTTATCTCTGTTGCCTTGTGGCTAGAGAAAAATCTATGGCTGACTTCAAGAAAGCATTAAGACATACGGTAAATGGGATCATATGCTGCTGAAAACGTTCCCTCACTCTCCTGTTACTCCATCCTTCCACTCGACGCTGACCATCAATTAATAACTTTCTAAGGACACGAAGGAGACATAGGAGGCAGAACGACAGCAACAATAAACAGAAACAAAACATCCAAGCCCTTCTGAAGAAGAGTCCCGTGGCCTTCCATAAACGAGGTGAGGTCGCGATTTGGGGTCTTTTGTCTTTTTCATAAACAGACCAAAACAGAGGCCATTATTTGTGAGGGAAGGAGAAAACTACTGGCGCCAGTGAGATTTGATTTCAGTGGCAGAAATTGGATTAGCAGCCATTAAGGGCCTCCTCACACATACATTTATAATGTTGTGAAGGGGGAAGGATCCGCAGCCAGGCTGTGCTCTCTTTACCCACACACTGACAACTCCTCTGTCTGGGAAAAGGTTACGGATGCTGACAGTGCCCCGCATTGCTGCTGAATGCAGTTTGCAGTTGATTTATAGAACAGAGTAGTATGACCTCAAGTGACTCGTAGTTCATTAAGGCGTAGACCTGAGGAAAGCCAAGACATGAATGCTATGCATTTTGGTTTGCTTGTAGGTATGTGCAGAACTGATGATTGATATTAATGATACTCATGAAAATACATGCAAAACGACTAAAGATTTTTACCAAGTATCAGACTACTGTATATAGATTTAAATGTTTGGTATTTCGAACAAAACTAATGCGGTGAATACACAGACACAAGATGTAGCTTTTGATTAAGGACAGTCACTACAAGAAGCGAATCTTACCCAACTGACACGAGGCTCTCTGCACAGTGTCACTTAGCCTTAACAAGGTTACTCCAGATGACGTTTTTTCATTCTCTCTGTCCTACTCTATCCTCACACTCTGTTTACTATCACTGTGCCACTGGGTGAGAATTATTTAAAACATAAGTAGTCTGATTCATATAGCTAATGATAGAGAAAGGTTGCTTTTAACATGGTATTAACCAAATTTAATAACAAATTATTTGTCACCACTGGCTGATAATACTTCATTTGGTGCTTCATTCCACTTACTTTATGTTAAATCAAAAATAAAAATCAGACATTTGAATGGCTAAGAACGGAAGTCTCAATAAAACAGGCATGATAGAACAGTGGTGCATGCAGGACGTAAGGCCCTTGAGTTAGCTCATCGTTACAATAAGAGGCAGCAACAAATGTTCTAGGAAGCTAACAGAGCAGATGATGACTCAGAGTACTGAAGAATACAGAGTCATGTCCACTGCTTTACAACACAACAGCTCTTCCTTTGTGCTGTTTGGGTTATCACCATTGGCTCAAAAACCTATCTAGAATTTTTTGACAGGTGTTAATCCATTTATCCCTCCATCCATTATCTTCAGATTGTTCCGGAGTTGGGTCGCGGGGGCAGCAGCTAAAGCAGGGAGGCTTTGGGTCCAATAGGACCTAGAGGAGGTACTATTGGTCCAGTCCTCTGGGGCTCTTGGGTGTTCCCAGGCCAGCCAAGAGACAGACTCAGCAGCTTTTTCTTGGTCTACCCCAGGGTCTCCTCTCATTCAGACTTGTCAGGAGCACCTCCCTAGACAGCTGTCAAGGGGGCATCCTTACTAGATGCCCAAACTACTGTACCTCAACTGGCTCTACTCTGAGTCTCTCCTAGATAATTGAACTCCACACCTTATCTCTGAGGTAGAGTCCAGCTACCATTCAGCGAAAACTCATTTCAACCGCTTGTATCCATGATCTCGATCTTTCGGTCACTACCCAGAGTTTGTGGCTACAGGTGAGGTTAGGAACATAGACTGAACAGTAAACAGAGAGGTTCACTCTACAGATGTTATATTAGGCCAAAGTTCAAAAGATAAAAACTATATATGAATATTGGCATTGTATTATTCATCAGCTGCCCGAATTTCCAAAGACTGGCATCAGCCATAGAAAAATTTACGTTTATGTATATGCAAAAGTTACATGGAAGAAATACTAAAAATGTAGGGAATTAAATTGGAAATTGCACACTGGTGCCTTATTTTAACTAAATAACTTCTGTAACAGATTTGGTTTATTTAAGCAGTTGATTTTTCAGGTTGTTTATTTACGCTTTGCATTATAACATAGATACACTTTTTTAGTGAAAAATGTAGATGCCTAAGTCAAAGATAACAAAATACAGCAACAGGGGGAAATATTTCCTTGTCTGATGTGGTAAAGAAGATCATTCGTTATTCCTAATTGTCTGGTAGGAGGAGCAGATAGACAAAAGAAGCGATTAGGTCTGCAGTTAGATCACATGACGTAACACAGTGTCTTGTTTGTGACATCCTGCCACCTGGTACTTCCTCCTTGGGCTGCCTAAACATAAAGACTTCTAGTTTAGCTTTGAAGCATAAACAAATGCACACACTGGCAAACCCCCCCCCCCCTCCACACACACACACATACACACCCCACTACAAGGAGACATAATATGAAAGAAACGTGGTGTTTACATGATGTTTGCACTCTGTGCAAAACTTAGAATATAATCCAGTTACTGAAGAATGATGCTCAGTTTTCATTTTTCACTTTTGAATTAAGATGTATTCCTTATTGATTTCTTTCCAGTAAATGGACCCTTGTATTACGGAGCATCTTCATGTGGCTCAGTGTGTCATGAAGGTACTGTCAGCAGCCAGGGAGCGAGCCCAGCCGACCAGTGTCGTCTGATGATGCGTCTTCGAAACCGCAAGACTCAAAGGAAAGAGAGCAGCCCCCTCTGTGGTCTGCTATCTCCCATCTCACTCGTCAACACATCTGGGCCTAAGTATATGAAGTCTCTCCTGCCCCATGGGAACATGGGTAAATGAGGGATAATTAGACTTTAATGAATGGCTTAATGTTGTGCTTCATTTTTGATGAGGAAAAAATATAAAGTGCAGCATTTATCAAATGGTGGCCCTGCACCGGTGATCGTGAAGACCTGCTGCTGGAGGGGTTCTGCTCGTTTGTGTTTTTGTTGTGTTGTAGGGACAAGACACTGCAGGGTGCGGTTTGACATGCAACCACAAATCCAAAGATCAGGAAACGTGCTGTGATGTACAGTAGCAAATTCATCGTTCTAGCTGGTAAGTCACTACAGATGTGAACTCTGTTTGTCTTTTACTTGAAGATAATAACAACCATAACACTCCACTTTAATTCCCATGCCTCCCATAGTGAGACAAGATCTCTTTAAAGTCTTTGATTTGTGTTATAAGTTCAACATGCTGCAATATAAAGCAAGAAATGTCTTGTAGACTTATGATAGTTGTCTATCTCAGAGTTTTGATATGTATCTTGTCTTGAGCTGTTAGTTGTGATTTTTAACAGATTAAAGATTCAGTGTTGATTTATACATCCTTTTTAGTCTTTAAAGGTGCTGTATGTAACTTTTCTAAAAATATATATTTTTAACATATTTCTTCACTCTGTCACTATCTCCTGACAGTCTGATGTTAGACAAAGTAATCTCTGAAAAAAACTATAGTCCCCTTGTTTATGAGCATGCATCAGGGTATATAGTCCCCTTGCTTCTCTAAAAGCGTTTAAAAAAACACAGCGTGACCCGTCCTTAACCAGCCAATAAAAACAGA
>JARVJN010001368.1:38529221-38539708 GCA_031763805.1 Argolebias nigripinnis
CTCCACATCATTGCATTCAGTTTTTATTCACAATTTGTTTAGTGTCCCAACTTTTTTGGAATCCGGTTTGTATTTAGCAGTCCTACTTTTTGTTGAAAACCCTGCACTCGGCATCAACTTTTCTTTTTCAGCATGAGTGGACATTTTTGAGGGCTAACGTAATCATTTGGTTGGCTCGTGACAACACTTCAATCATGCACATTGCACATGTCTTGATTTACGTATTGCGTCATGTTGTACTTGAATAAAAAAAAAACTTCAAAATAAAAGCTACGTAGCTTTAGTCCACGCATGAGTAAATGTGGACATGGTGCAGTCAATTGTGTGTTTTTGTACACTTGAGTTTAAAGTTCAATAACTTGAGGACCTGGTAAAGACCAGATCATTTGTATTATGTCCTGATACAGAAAACCCTCTGTTTTCTCATCATTTCAAAACATTCAGCAACTGTAAGGAATACGTACAGATAGGAGTGTTTTGCTGTGTTCATCTCGACAATGTGGACAGTAGCTCAATGTAGTAGGCATCTTTTATTGTATGAATTTTTAGGGCTGCATCTGCATCATTTGCTTAATTTTTAAACTATTATTTTATGTTAAAAAATGGTGTATATACATACCATTGTTCTTGTTTTTTCATTCTCATTTAAAATGTGAAAATCAGGAATGAGTCCCGATGTCATGGAGGTGACTGTTTCTTTCTCTGCTGTGTTTTCAGACACAAGATGCAGTGTTTCGAAAGACGCTGTACGCCAACACCACTATATTTATGAGGTGTAAGTAGTCTATGTTCAAATGTAATATGTGGTAATATTCTGGTGAAGCTTCTCAGTTGTCCAGGACATGATAAAATCAAAAAAGGTGTTCAATACAGAACAACTGGACTTGGGTCACAGGTACGTCTTATCCCAATTATGTATGTGTGTTAGCTTCCAATTTACATACCGTAGTTTGGTGTGTGTCAGTGGCTCAGCCTGTTTTATAACTTCACTCTCTCACAGTCTGCTCATTGAATTGATAAAGCTCCCCGGATGGGAAGCGAAACGTCTTCTGTTACAAAAAAAGTCCAGTTGTTCTTTATTGAACGCCTTTTTTGAGGCTCATTATAGTCCACAAATCTTCGGAGTCCGACATCCTCACCAACGAATAATAAAACTTCCACACCGCCGACATTTTGAACTTTTCCTCTCCGCCGTGAGATCGGGTGATGTCATTGTGTTGTGTTGCCGTGGCAACGTCATCACGTAGTGCTGTCAGTGCAGCAAAAACAGCGCCTTTTATATCAGCGAGTTATTTTAATGAAATGGCCGATGTCCAATATTGAAAATTAATGTTGATTTCGGCCAATACCGATACCAGGCCGATAATATCGTACATGGTGCATCCCTAATTAAAATGTATGCTGATAACTATATTTTTGCCATAATTGTTCCATCCATCCATTATCTTTACCCACTTCTTCCTTTTCGGGTTGCGAGGGTCAATGGTGCCCATGTCCATCAGTCACTGTGCGAGAGGTGTGGGGGCACCCTGGACAGGTCTCTAGTCCATCACAGGGACACATAGAGACAACAGAGACAAACAACCATTCACTCTCTCACTCACACCTAGGGACAAATCAGTGTAACATGCATGTTTTTGGTCTGTGGGAGGAAACTGAAGTACCCAGAGAAAACCCACACATGCACAGAGAGAACATGCAAACTCCAAACAGAAAGGCCCCCTGGCCGGGATTCGATCTGGTAACCTTCTTGTTGAAAGGCGGCAGCTTTACCAACTGCGCCACCATGCCACATATCATAAATGCTGAAATAATTGAAAAATTTAGTTCAGAAATTTATAAAAAGTAGTGTCTATGAAGCTGTTTGTAGTGTCATTCTGTTCTTGTTTATTAAACGTTGTTAAACTTGAACCATGTAGTTAGGGATCACAAGACTGTTGCTGCTATCTTGTGGTTAAAACCTTAAACAATGTTGTCTTGTTTTCACTTAAAGTTGATTTTTGTTTCAACTTTTTGTTGCAGGCAGAAATCTACATACTGAAAATGTATTTAGATATTAACAAGTCCCAAGTTTCTTTGGCATCACCCTTTAAAGATATTTGAAGAAACTAAAAGGGTTACACAAACACTAATTTGAAAAACTAAGAGTTGGATTTATGTAAGCAATTTCAATGCATAAACTAGGAAACCGGTGTAAGAATATACATTTAGTTTTTGTTTCCAGTTCTTCTTAGCAGTAATCACATGCTTTCATTTATGCTGATGTTGTCTGAAACAGTTGCCTACAACTAAAGTTTCATAGCTCTCTAAAACATACTGTATATTAAGTAATAATTCAAGTTTGAAAATATTATCATTCATCTTGGACTCTTCCTCTCTAATCTTGTTTTTCAGCAACTTTATCTTGACAGTTGCTGCACTCTGCAACAAAATTTAGCCGAGCATCCATTTATTGTTTTGACAAAGGGAGTAGTAAATTAATTGAATCCCATGGTTCTTTCCAGATGTGGCACAGATCTGCAGGGACAACTTCGGAAAGGGAACGGTCCATTTCCTGGTCTCTGCATGCTGCAGACAGCCACCCTTTTTAAGCTTAGTCTGTCAATCAAACCTGGGACCGGGAATGGAACAAAACACACAAATAGGTTTCCTGTGCCTGGGATGTTAACTTTACACCTTTTTCCCACAACCCTTCTTCTAAGTAGGAGTATTGGTGGAGTGTGGTGTAAATATAATGACATCATTTAGGCCACCTGTCTTGGGGTAAGACAGTTTCCTCCCTGCATGCTGTCCACATAGCAGGAGATTGGGCTGGAGATGAGCCTGAGAAATGGCGGAAAATTGGCAACCACGAGTAAGACTTGCGAGGCATCTCAGCATGTGAAGCAGAGATTGGAAAGTGAGCTGTTGTAATTACAGACTGTGGAATAGATGTGGTACACATTAACCAAAATCGTTGAATCAACAAAAAATTGCTCAAATAGTTTTTTTTTTTTAGTTTTTTTTTTACCATGGAGTGTTCCAAAAAGCGTTTCAGTCTCTTAGCTCTTCCATTGCTTGCTATGTTCCAATACCTACATCAATGTGCTGGCAAAATTCTTGTCTACTTATATAAAATGCCTTTTTTCACTACATTTTACATCACTTTCTTTGAGTATGTTAGAATATCAGAGTCAAAGTTTCTTTATTGTCATTTGCACCACATGTGGTACATGTAGTGGAACAAGATTGTGTATGGTACTCAGGGTCCCAGTTACATCCAACAATAAAATGTAAAAGAAAAACAGTAATAAGATTTAAGATATCAACTAAGAAAAGTATCAACTAAAAATATGCTTAGCACTAATATCATAAAAACAATATGCTAAACAGCAGCACAAGCATGAGTCTGTGTTAGTGGATGAGCATGTATGAACACAGCAACATGAAACAGATCAGCAGCAACATGTGATTTTTCACAGTGATTATCCTGGTTAGAGATTCATGAGTCTAACAGCCTCAAGGTAGAAGCTGTTCCTCAGTCTAGTCTAGACTCTGTGGCAGGGACTTAAAAAAATAGTAAAATAGCACAATCTTTGTTTTATAGTCAAATGACATTAATGTAAAAGTAAATAACTTTTTATAGCTTTTTCTGACTTGATACATTCATAATGTGTTTAATTATTTTGTCTCAATTGCCCTTTTGACTCCTCTTTAGCTAAAAGCTTTTACAGTATATTCAGCCAAGTTTGAATGTATTGGAAATATGAAGGTGAAGGTAGAAATGCATACTGGAAATGTTGGTGTCTTTTTTGTTTGTTGGGTTTATGAAGACTTTATTCTGTTGCCTGTGTGCTATTTATCGTTTTGGGTGTAATATACTTGACAATCTATCCTATCTTGACAGATTAGTAAATTTCTTGTGATAGCATTGTCAGAGCAGGTCCAAAATTTACAGTCCTCCTGACATCACGCAAACTCAACCCTTAATTGTCTGGTTAGAGTACTGGAGAGGAAGTCCCACTCAATCAAATACCAGTTCATAAATAAAATGGGTTATGGCAAAGCACTGCACCCCTAATGAAGCAGCAGCTTTCCCTTAAGCTTTTCACTTACTTTCAAAAGGAGGAGAAGTTGGGTTAAAAAAAAGGAGTCAAACATTTGGAAAAGTCAGAGCAGCAGGAGTAATACACTAATTCAGATTGATGAGAATCTAATCCACCTTAAGGTCAATTCAGCTTCAAAACGAAGCGGAAAGCAATTTTCAGATGATGTAAATCGGGCTTGTGCAGCAGTAGATGCCAACAGGAAGACAGACATTGGGGTTTGAGGGAGTGTGCCATTTTCTCCACTTGGTAAGAGGATGACTCATCACTTTATCTCAGCCACTGAGCTCATTCTAGCTACCAAACATTGATTCAGAATGTGTGCCCATCTTTAGCTAGACATGACCTCCAACTCTCCCCAATTTTGCCCATGTTTTCTTTTAAGCCCAGTAGTAATGTTATTAGTAATTAATAAAATCTACTCTTATTTTCTAAAGTGTCTGTGATTTTGTGGCTGTTTAGGCTAATCTTATAAAAGATTATTTAATGTCATGGTAAAAAATAAATAGAAGTGGTTGTAATGCACTGACAAAACAAGACTTGTTTGCTTTGTAGCTCTTTACCTCCTCACACAAACACTTGAGGTGTTGAGTTTCTACCGGTAATCCTGTTTTTATTTTCTCTACAGGCAGCAAGGAAGCGCAAGATTTCTATACTGAGGGCCCAAGGGAAGAACACTGAAGCCATAAGGGAGCTCAATGAGTACTTGGAGCAGTGAGTATTATACCTAAGGAGGAGAGGATTAGCCAACCCCTTTTATTTTATTGAAAATGAGTAAACTTTCAGTATAGCTAGTTTAGTTGTAATAGACATCGACTTCATTAGATTATTTTATATCAAAAACATTCTCTTCACTGTGTTTCAGGAGTAGAAAATAATGTCAATTTCTGTTTGCAGGTTTGTTGGGGACCAAGAAGCCTGGCATGAATTATCAGAACTCTACATCAACGAACATGAGTAAATATACTTTTATTGTTTGTCAACAATAAGTGTAGTTTTAGTATCTTTCTAAGAATATACTTTTTACTTCCTAACAATGTAAATAGCAAACACGGTTTACCATCAGAAAAAAGAAATTGTCTGAGTTTATGAATTGCATAAAATGTGATTGGTTTTGTTTTACACTGTGTTCTTTCAAATGAATTTAGGGTTACTGCTAGATAGGATTCATGACAAAAGATCTTCTAATATTAGGGGGCCAATGCATAACCACTGAAGCACATTTGTTGTTCACATACCCTCTTAAAGCTTTGAAAAACCCATACAAATTGTTGATCAAAATGTGTCTCTCAACTGGAAATAATGTGCTATGACCTTTGGTAGTACCCTGCATTGTATGACAGACAAAAAAAGGCCAAAACTTTCCACATATACCTGGTACATACACCAAAGGGATTTTGACAAACAAAAGTGAGAAAACCCAGCCCTGTAGCTCTGGCCTTTGTTAAACTTCTAAGATGGTGTTCAGTCTGAATTGGTGGCATACCAACTGGTCATTGATGGTGAACTGGTTCCATTATTGATAAATGCTTATTAGAAATGTCACAAGGTCAGATATGTTATGGTTGTACCTGAAATTTTGATGTAGCTTTGTATCAGACTGATGGCTTGATTTGTGGAGGGTTGTTGGATGGTTACAACAGAAGGTTGAGGAGATGCCAGCCTTGGCCAGAGGGCCAAAGAGAGCCCTGTCCATGTGTGTCATATAAGATTAGTTTAATAGGATTTTGGTCGTAAGCCCCCCCTCTCAATGTATGGAAGCAGTACAACTCCTTGACCTCCCACTGATATCTCAGTTGTGTAGAAGAATCGATTGAAAGATCCAGCATTGCAACAAAAAAGTTATACATTTTGTTTTACTTTTAATTTGTCTGCGATTGTTTGGGGCTCAGAAGTTACTGAGGCAGTGCCACCAGTTTAACTCTGCATTTTGTATGCTCATTAATGGTGTATTCAGTTGAGCACACCTCTATGTGGTTGCTCTGGTAAGAACGCAGAGGTAGCAGGAATGTGTAGCACAGTAAGACGGCTACTTATTGGATATTTCATGCTTTTGTCTGGGAGGCTTTATGGCTGTAGTAGCCAGAGGAAATCCAAGGGTGAGACCATTATCTCCCAGCTAATCCTAACACTTCTAATATCACACCATTCACGCCCACAGCCCCTTATCTACAGGCGTGTCAATTTCTTTTCATTCTTTTCTTTATTTTGGGTAAAAACTCCTTGTTTCCCTTCCTCCTCTTCCGCTGAGCCTGGCATTATCACCACTTGTTTCCAGAGGGACAGAGCAAGCAGCAAAGGGAGAAAACGCTGTGAAATTCCCAGGAGAAGATAGTGGTGCTCCTCCCCCTCCCAGTCAGAGAAAACACTGGTTGGGGCTGAAGCACACAAGATAAATAAACTGTCTTCCCTTCACCGTGCAACACCCTGGGAGCTAATAATAGGCAAAGCCATGGTATAAATGCCTCTTTGTTTTTATTGTAGTACCAGCACCAACACAATAAGGATGTAATCAGTTGTCTCTGAGCTGACACCGTTAAACAATCTGTGTCTCAGAGGTGTGTAGACTCAAAATTATTTACTGTTTGCAATGGCTTTGGCTTGAATCTGCTTTTTGCTCTGAGTTTGACCAACATTTTTTTAACTGGCCATCTTAAATGGAATGTTAAATAGCAATGAAATGTTTAACTATATTTTGCCAAGTCTGATTTCCTTTTCATCTTCTGCACAGTCCGAATGTGGTATTAAAATGTTGGGAAACCACCGCTAATGGTTTACTACCCTCCAAGAGAAACGCATACAAATCTACAGTCTTGCACATCACAGCGTCTACAACTGTGCTTGAACGGTTCGGTTGAATTAGCTTAGGAACCATCCTATAGAGTAGCTCTGAGGTAGTAGTTTTAGATGGTGCAAACAAAGTACAGAAGGAAAGGTTCTGGATCTGGTACAAGATTCTGGTTGATGGCTGATAGCAAGCTCTGTTGCAGGCCACGGCTGTTGCACGTGCACATCTGAAAGTCTTTATGGAAAGGAAGTGGTAATCGTAAGCAGTCCCCCAAACCCTTCAAGCCCTCTGATCTCGCTCCTTTCTCAGCTCCTTCCCGGTGTTTGGTTCTTTCTGTGTCCTAACCTTCCTTCCCGGGCTATGCTGTTAATCTTTCAACTAGTTACCATAGATCACTTTAGGTAAACCGATAAGCTTGCCTTGTTCTGGTATTCAACATTTAGGTTATTTTTCTCTCCACAGAACTGAGCATTTTCTTCATTACTCAAAGCAATGTGAAAAATTGTTTGCTCAGAAAGGTATAAATGTTGCATAATAAAATTGAAATACAACAAATTATAGTAGAGATGCACAATATTGGATTTTTGGCTGATATTGATATGTTAAAACTTATTTGGCCAATAACCGATACAGATATTGTATATATGTTCCTTTGTCAGAACATATCCCTCTTATTTAGGCTTATTTGCTACAAAAAAAATTGTGCAACAGCTGTAAGAGCTGGTGACATATATTCAATAACAACCATATGATATGCATAACACTTTAACTTAAATAAAATGAAAAGTGTTAAATGTTATTTATTAGCATTAGGTACCCGCAATGCTGTCTCACTTGTGAAGGCTTGTTCTGGGTTCCTAGCTGCAGTGTGAGATCCTCTGCACTCCTGTGCATGAAGGACAGACTATTTAAGTTCATAAATTTTGTCTATCCATTGTGCTGTAAGACTAATCATGCTAACGGGGCTAACATGACGTCCAAATGTCTGTGGTAAAACTCACAAAGTGCTATAGGCTATTAGCTTCTCAATGACGGCTTATAACTTGGGTAAGGTACATCAGAAAAATACCTCCGACTGCAGACGATGTAACGAGGCTCAACATAGTCCATAAATCTTCGGAATCTTACGTCCTCAGCGGGAAAAAACTTCCACACTGCCGAAATTTTGCTTCTTCCTCTCTGCCATGATCAGATCAGGTAGGTGCGTGTGACGTCATCACGTTGTGCTGGTGCTGCAGGCATCCTTGTCACCGGGTTGTTGTACAAAAACAGCGTTTTTTTATATTGGTGAGTTATTTTGATGGAATGGCCGCCGTCCAATATTTAACTTCAACTATATTGGACAATACCGATACCATGCTAATAATATTGTGCACTCCTACTTTTTTTATTTATTTTATTTTATTTACCTTTTATTTATACAGGTAGTCTCATTGAGCCACGAGAACTCATTTTCAAGAGCGACCTTAAGATATAGAAGGTATCTTCCAGGTTTTAAAAAGAAAACGATTTTCCTTGGAATTGTATTATCCAAATACTACGTAGATTTTAGATGGGGAGATTTCTAGTAATTGAGAATAAAATATTTGAAAACCAGTAAAAAATAAGTTTCCAAATTTTTCAATATAGAAAAAAATGTTTTGGGTAGAAAGGGGTATGCCATATACCGTGCGACTCAGCAGTATGCAAGGAATGTAAATGCAAGCCATAAAACTTTGCAACTTACAGTTTAGAAGTTAGACAACCAAATGCAAAGTCCCCAATTCTAGCACCCCCTATAGGTGAGCATGTCTGTGTATTTTTCTCTGCCATACTAACATACCATAGTTACTACGCTGTAACTACCATTTTAATACACTCATAGTTTGGACTGCAGCATAACTTTTATTTACAGAAGAAAAAGAAATTAATTTCAATTGGGTTCAATGCTCCTCTGAATGTGAGGTAACACTGATGCGTTGCATCCATATTCCCAATCCCATTAATTCATAAAGAAATTAAGATTAATCTAAAGTTATCAGGACAGAGCTTCAGAAAGGACGGCTTCTATTTTAGACTGTCAAAACATTTGTTTCTATTTACATATTGTTCATTAATATGCATTTCTGTGAAAGTCAAATATTTAGCTCTGAAATAGATTGAAGAGAGAAGGGACTTATTGTGCATGCACTGCTGTAAATATATTTAATTTTCTGAAATAATCGATTAGTTGGAGGAGGAGATGTGTTTATGTCTGACCTGTTATCTTGAAACCTGACCAATTCTGGTGCAGGTTATGTTCTCAGCACAAGTTGCCATGGTTTCAATGTCTGATCAGTAAGCCAGATTCTTGACTCAGAAACCCCAGGTACCAATGTGAGTTTATCATTCTAAACAACTGATCTTGTGTTGTACAGATCTCTAAAATCAGACTAATTCTGGGAGAGAAAAAAAATAATGTTTCAACTGAATAAAAAAATAAGTTGTTTGGATAATGGTGCAGTTGGTCAGCACTGTTGCCATCCCCTGTTTCCCCAGTTTCACCTGGTTGTGGATAAAATTTCTCCCTACCCAGGCAAGGATCTGTCACTCTGCACTGCCTCTGACAAGAAAAAAACAAAACACCATTTCTCTTACGCACAGAGTAACCCCTATCCACTTGCATTCCCTGTTCAATTACAGTCCAGAAAAAGATTCATTTTCAAAACCAAGCATTCACTAATCAATTCCCTCAGCGACAGGGTACATTAGTGAACCACTTGTTTACCTTGACAACTAGATGCTTCTTTGTGGGAAAACTAAAAGTCTTAATCAAATATTAGACCTAAAGATGTAACTATGACAAAACATGACCAACACAAAATTGGTACATAGCACTCACAACCAAATATGTTGCTTACACAACACTTCTACACAACCTGAACAGTTGCTAACAGTCAAACCAAAGGGAAACTGCTATCCCCATAACATGAACACAACTAGTACAAGCCAGTGATGCTACACCACAGTTGGTTAGAAGAGCCACAAGGTGCAGTGAGGTGAACATATTAGTGAGGGGCCTTAATTAATAGCACATGCACTCTCACACACACACACATGCACACACGCACACACACGCACACACACACAGACAATTAATAGATAATAACATGCATAGATAATCTTTAAAAAGTGAGGAAACCTTCCTACAATAAATTCTGGTCCGAGTTCAATAATACAGGTAAATCTAATAAGGTTGAGTCAGGTCCTCTGAACAGATTCTTCTTTATCGAAACCAGAAAAAGTGTTCAATACAAAAACAACTGGACTTTATTTGTGACAGAAAACGTTTCACCCTCTATCCAGAGGGCTTTCTCAATTCAAAGAGCAGGCTGTGTCAGAATAAAGTTATAACAGGCTGAGATGACACACACAAACCTATGTAAATTGAAAGCTGAGCTAACAACCACATTTGAAATCTCCCCACATGAAATACCTGTTGTAGAACTAATCACAGCCACTGAATCCGCGATTAGGAACAACAACTTGACAGAAGCAGAGGCGGAACAACTCCGAACAAAAATATCAGCTACCCTCTCCAGTGCCAAACTGCCTCCTTCAAATCTTACACCACAGGAAAGGAAAGCTATAACATC
>JARVJN010001368.1:38641519-38653048 GCA_031763805.1 Argolebias nigripinnis
GTGCCTCGCAGATCTGGTCTTGGAGAGTAGTTTGATGTAAGATTTGTGGCTCAAATCATGTAAAATATATTATTTTTGTTTCTAAAGAGTGACGCGCTCGAAAATTTGTTGACGGTCCCTGAGTGAACCATGACGTCTCTGAGTAGGAGCAGACAGTGCGGCTGCCCGAAATTAGACTCCATTAAGCGGACTGACAAGAGCACCGCACCGCTGAAGACACGGAGCTCGAATATCCAACATCCAACTTGAAAATAACTTCATTGCGATTGCCTCTTGGTCCGTGGAGAGCCCTTACGTATTACGTCATGAAATTAGCATATCATGATATAACTTTTTTGCCCGGGCAAGCTATTTTTTACCGGTATTATCGTTAACAATATGATATGGCCCAGCCCTAATATATAGATAATCATGTCATTAAAACGGCAGCACAGTGGTGCAGTTGGTAGAGCTGCTAACTAGCTTGTCTCTGGGTGTGAGTGAGTGTGAATGGTGGTTTGTCTCATTTGTTTCTGTGTCCCTGTGATGGATTTGAAACCTGTCCATGTTTTACCCCACGTTTTGCACAGTGACTGCCGGACATGGCACCGGTGATCAATCTATAATGGACAAGAGCACCACTGGCCACACCTTGGCTCTGCCAATGTTCCTGGTGGGCATAACATTTCTCCTTTTGCTCACCAGGTCCCGTCACTCTGCACCACTTTAGAAAAAGGAAAGAAAAAAACTTCCATTTTCATACGCAGTTTAACTCCTACCCTCTTGAATATATTCCACCAAAAACATGGTTTACTTGCATTCCCTGTTCAATTCCAGTCCAGAAAATCACTCATCCCCAAAACTAGAAACATTCAATATTCAAATTTCTCAGTGATGGGGACATCGGTGTACCGCTTGTAACTATATGTTTGGTAGAGTTTTCTTAAAATAACACCACTGAATGAGAGACATGACAATTATAAGCCCAAAGCTCAATGAACAGAGGGAGGGAAGAGCCACCCACAATTTTTTTTGACCATCATCTATGAGGCAAATCAGCTTCTGGGGGAACTGATTAGACCAGGCGCACAACTGTAAGCTACTTAGTGATTGGCTGAAAGGGCTCATTTGCATGCTTCTCTCATCTCCAGCAAACTCTCAGGAAGCACCAGTGGATAAGGTCACTGGTGTCAGTCTGCCTGTATGCCAGCTTAGTACGTAAACAGATCAAATATGGAATAGCCATTTAGGCAAGTCCACAAGGTGACTGTGTTTCTAAACATCTGGACAATGATAACCTTAAATGTAAGACTGACTTCATCACAACCCTTTTTTGTGGATCATAGTTTTCCAATTTGTGAAATGACAACAGCTCTGACATGTAACCAAACCTTTCAAATTAAAGTATTTTTAACATTTCCACTGGGACAAGGATCAATATACTTTATCAAGCGTCAATGTCAAAATTCCCCTGAGCATAACTGAAAATAAGGCACACATGATGTTTGTACGTGTGTGTGTGTGGGTGTATTTTAACAAGTAATAATAGAAAGCTTTAGAACACTTATGAGTATCCATCCATCCATCCATCCATCCATCCATCCACCTACTTTGTACATACATGTTGAGTAATTAATTTTTATTATTATTATTAAAGTGGTGCAAAGTTACGGGTCCTTGTGTATTGTTATTATTATTGTTGTTATTATTATTGTAATTATTATTATTGTTGTTGTTGTTGTTGTTATTATTGTTGTTATGATGATGCATGATGATGATGATGATGATGATGATTACGATGATTACGATGATTACGATGATTATGATGATTACGATTATTACAATTACGATGATTATGATGATTACGATGATTACGATGATTACAATTACGATTACGATGATTACGATGATTATAATTATTACGATTACGATATTACAATTACGATTATTACGATTACGATGATTACGATGATTACGATGATTACAATAACGATTACGATTATTACGATTACGATAGCGATTATTACGATTACGATTATTACGATTACGATTATTACAATTACGATTACGATTATTACGATTATGATTACAATTATTACAATTACAATTATGATTATTGCGATTACGATTATGATTATTACGATTACAATTATGATTATTACGATTACGATTACAATTATTACGATTAGCATTTTTACGATTACGATTATTACGATTATTATGATTATTATGATTACGATTACGATTATTACGGTTATTACAATTATGATTACGATTATTACGTTTACGTTTACGATTACGGTTACTGTTGTTGTTGTTTTTGTTGTTGTTAGTGTTGCAATTACTGTTGTTGTTGATAATAATAATAATAATAATAATAATAATAATAATAATAATAATAATAATAATAATAATTGTTGGACTATTGTAGTGGTTTGTTATTTGGGTGTCCAAATATTTCTATAAAGTCTTCAGTTGATTCAAAATGCTGGAGTTAGTGGTAGAGTTCATATCTGTCCAGACTTAGCTTCTCTCCTTTGACTCCAAGTCAAATCCAGAACTGATTTTTTTCCTAATATACAAATCTCTCAACAACATAGCTACATCGTGTATTTGAAATCTTATTGGTATATGCTTTCCAACAGAGCACTTCGTGCTCAGACTGCAGGCTTACTCACGGTTCCTAGAGTTTCCAAAAGCATAATGGGAGGAAGATCTTCCAGTTATCAGTTCCCTTATCAGTCATGTCACTTGGTGCAACATAATGCTATCGGAATTGCGCCCCGTGCGATTACCTGAAGGAATACAATCACGCCTTTATGGCAGGGGCGTCAGCGCCACGCCAAAGGCCCCGCCCTCTGGGTACTTAAGGCACTGACACCCATCCATCTTTCTCTTATTGCCATTCACCTCGCTTAAAACCTGAACTTCGTAGGACTTCTCTGTTGTTGTATCGCTCGATAAGAGGTGAGCTTGCTCCCTACACTGAGCATACAGAGAAATGTTCCTGCATGCTGCTGGGCTGGCGGAAGCTAGTCCAACGTTTTTCTACTTACCTCAAAGTTTTCTTCTCTCTCAGCAGCTGCTTCGCTCAACGGCGCTAACTGTGTCACAACACTACCTGCTAACCATTAGCAACCTAGCCAGCAAAAGCGACACGACAGAGAGGACGTCTTCGAACAAAGGAAACTAGGAACGGACTTGACACTTCTCATCTCCGGACATGGCTCTCGAGAAGGGAAAGCGGAGGACAAAGGTTCCGAAGAAAACCAGCAGGACGACGAGCCCTCGCTCGCGCCCCTGCCCCAGTGGCTGCGACCATTCCCTCTTGGCGACGGACACCCACAAGGCCTGTCCCGTCTGCCTATTGATTCTGCACGCAAGAAGAGCGCTGGAATCCCCCAACTCCTGCTCCCACTGCTGTTGAATGCCGGCGGTAGTGAGGAAACGCCGCACCGACGCGTTGGCTAAATCCATGGCGAAGGCCGCGGTGCTGAAGGCCGCACACCTCAAAGAGCTGCACGTTCCCGAACCAGAGCTCGAGAACATGGACCTGGAATGCAGCGGTCAAGTCGGGGATGACAACGTGTCGGACTCCTTAGTCCCCATCGAGGACTCATGTCTGACCTAGACGAGAAAATGTAGATTCCTCCCAGAACCTGGTGCAAGCTCTACCGGAACCAGACGTGTCGGTCCCTGCTCTGTTCGACCTGTGCCATAGGGCGGCGGACGCCCTGCAGGTTGCGTGGCCAGACCCCACGCCTCACCAACAGGTTACGAGGCTGGCGGGAAATTACTTCTATGCAAAGCAACCGACGATGTCGCAGAAAATGCCCATTTTCCCGGACTTCCTCATGGAGCTCACATGCTCCTGTGCGGAACCCGGAGCTCCCATGACGCTGCCATTATTCTGACTCCTGGAAGTCGCTAGAATGGAGGCAACAGGCCTCGCCAACGCACACCAGATAACGGAGACCCTGGTGGCTCATCTGGCCCCCGCGGCTACGGGGGCGAAGCCAGCGTTGCCCAGCAGGGCCTGCCGGACTTCGGAGAAACAACTTGAAAAGTGCTACAAGGCTCAGGGCCTTGCGGCTCGTGCGATGAACGCTTCGACCATGATGCAGGTGTACCTGGCAGAAAAACTGCAGGAACTCTAGGTAACGAAAAACAAACAAGCCGCAACAGAGGCCATGGAGAAAGCCCACCGTGCCTCTGACTTCGTACTCAACATGATGGGGACAATAGCCATCACACAAGGCAGAGCAATGGTGGAAATGATTGTTGCCCAGCGCCATCTTTGGCTAACTTTGACGGACCTCCCGGAAAACCAGAGATCCCCCTTCCTCCAGCACCCGATTGAGCCAACGGGACTCTTCGGGGGAGCCTTGGAACGCATCCAGGCCAGGCTGGAACAAAGACGCAAACAGGCAGAAGCCCTCCACGTGGGGCTGCCGAGGAAAAGCTTTGCACCCCCCCAAGGGAGACATGTGTCACCTTCCACAGAAGAGACCCGCTGGCAACAGTGAACCTTTCCAGTACCGGCCAAGGGCCTCTTCAATAACCCCATGTGGAAAGCAAATTTGAGCCTGATGAAACAGGACGAACTCACGATTTTACAGGTTTACCCACCCAAGTGGTACGGGAACCTAACCTTTTGAGCCCAGTATCCACTTGTAAATCACTACAAGGAGCTGGTGACATGTGTGTGCGCACTAAACATGACTCGCCTATGGTATGTGTAATCAGAACAAACACTGTTTCATGCATATACGAAAATAAAAGTACCAAAGCACAGACTGCCCTGGTTCTTGACTCGAGTCCCACTTTTATAAAGCACAAACCACGTGGTCAAACTATGAACCGCAGCAGGATACACGAGCTCTGCCTGAGGCAGTCAGATCTCGCGATATCTTCTGTTGGGCTGACCAGCCTGCTCGGGAGCTCGCGAGAGGGGTCAAAGGCCACCCCTCCCGCTCTCAAACATGACAGGCAGCAATTGGACATGCCTTCCAGGCTCATGGCGCACGCGCAGGCCTGGAGGGCATGTCTACCAAATGAATGGGTCATGACAACGATATGTCATGGGCTCAAGTTGCAGTTCGCCAGGAGACCGCCCCCCTTCACAGGGGTACTGCAATCAAATATTAAACCCTGCACGCGCACATGTGCAGAGGGAGGAAGTTTTGACAATGTTACAAAAGGGAGTGATAGGTTTGGTCCCGAAATGCAAACTACGCTCCGGACATTACAGCAAGTACTTCCTGGTGCCCAAAAAGGATAATTCCCTAAGACCGATCCTGGATCTCAGGACTGTGAACAAAAGAATAAAAAAAATTAAGTTCAAGATGCTTACACTATGGCAGGTTCTCCAGTCTTTAAGACCAGGAGACTACGCTTGTACATTGGATTTGAAAGATACCTATTTCCATGTAGGCGTGTGGAGGAAACACAGAAAGTTCCTCTGTGTTGCTTTTGAGGGTAAGGCTTATGAATTCAAAGCCTTACCCTTCGGTTTGAAGGCGGCTCCTCGTACATTTACTAAATGTCTGGACGTGGCCCTGTCCCCCCTTAGGAATCAAGGACTCAGGGTTATGAACTACCTGGATGACCTCCTGATTCTGGCTGGAAGCAGAATACAGGCCCGGTCACACTCCTGCAAGGTGATCTCTCACCTGGAGTCTCTCGGTTTTGTCATAAACCTACAAAAGAGTGACCTAACTCCATCACGGGTTACCGTATTTCTGGGAGTACAGGTCGACACCATCCGCTACAGAGCATGGCTCTCGAAGGAACGAGTTTCCTCGATTCGCCACTGCCTGGCAAAATTCAAACTGGATCAGCGGGTCCCTATGAAAATGTGCCAACGCCTTTTAGGCCTCTTGGCAGCAGCCATACCCTATGTGCCACACACATTACTGAAAATGCGGGCCCTACAAGTATGGCTAAATCAGCAGACACAACCCGCCCTGCCTGGTGGAGCAGGAAAGGTTAGAATAGATTCAGAGTGCCTGAGGGCCCTGGAACCTTGGAGAGACTTGTCTGTTTTTACGGAAGGTGTTCCGCTGGGTAGGGTGTCATCTCGTGTAGTCATCATGACGGACGCCTCGAAAACAGGATGGGGAGCGATCTGCAGTAATCAGAACGCCTGTGGCCTTTGGAATAAACAGGAAGCGAGATTACATATCAACTTCCTGGAATTATTGGCCGTATTCCTGTCAGTAAAATACTTTTTTGGCAAGGGTCTGATTGCAGGACAGCACGTCCTGATAAAATCAGATAACAGGACCACCGTGTCCTTCATCAACAGGGAAGGGGGGACAAGGTCCCGAGCCCTCCTCGGCCTGACGCGAAAGTTGCTCACATGGTGTGCTCCAAGAATCTTGTCACTCAGGGCGACTCATGTTCCCGGTGAACTAAATTATGGAGCGGATGCCCTCTCGAGAGGGCCTCTCTTGGCGTCAGAATGGAGACTGAATCCACGGGTTGTGGAACAGGTCTGGTCACGATTTGGGAGAGCTTCAGTGGACTTGTTTGCCTGCAGAGCTAGCTCACAGTGTGACCTTTACTTCTCTCTGAAGGAAACAGATGCACCGTTGGGAACGGATGCTCTGGCCCATGATTGGCCAGCAGGGGTGCTGTACTATGCTTTTCCACCTGTCCCTTTGATTCAAGTGACACTGGAACGTGTACGTCAGGGAGCCCTCTCCCTGATTCTGATAGCCCCCAGGTGGCCGCAGAAACCTTGGTTCCCGGAACTAATCTCAATGTTATCAGGGACACCATGGCAGTTGCCTTCTCACAGGGACCTGCTGAATCAGGCACGTGGGCAGCTTCTACACCCGCGTCCGGAGTTGTGGCGGCTTTCAGCCTGGCCTTTGAAGGGAACTGGCTGAGGGCCTAAGGCTTTGATTGCTTTTTTCAAGTCAATCAGCAACAGCATACACAAGGGAATCCCTTGGCGTTTATGTTTGCTTGGGAGATGTTCAATGGAAGGGTTCCCCTCTCCTTTAACAGGTCTCCAACATCAGGATGGGCCCCACTTTGACAGTCCTAGTGAATTGTCTGTTCAAGGAGCAGATGAGGGACTCGTGCGTGCCCCTTGTATATGTAAAATTTTTCTGTCCCTTACTCTTGCCTCCTGCTTTTCAGGATTTCCTGACAAAAAAAAAGGAGATGATGGGTAATCACACTAGTGGAGCACACTTATGCTGTCTCTAGTTGGTGTTTCATCTATGTGTTCAGTAGTAACATCAAGCTGATGTTTTCTACATGAGGCATTTTTTCCTCCCGGTCTGTGCTCTCTCCATACCTTAAAGAGAGCAGTTGGGAGATGCCTGTCATATTAAGGCAGATGTTCTCACATGCATTTTGCTGAGCATTTCAAGGGCGTGAATGAATTACGTTCCCACAGCATTATGTTGTACCGAGTGACATGACTGATAAGGGAACTGAAAGTTATGCACCACAACTCATGTTCCCTGAAGGAAGGGAACGAGGTGCAACATACGTGGCCCTTTCAATGCTGAAAGCTCGGTGAAGTGCATTTTGGAGATCGATGCATCAGTCCCTTAAGTACCCAGGGGGTGGGGCCTCTGGTACGGGGATGACTCCCCTGCCGTAAAGGCGTGATTGTATTCCTTCAGGTAAACCGCGCAGGGCGCAATCAATTTCCCATAGCAATATGTTGCACCTCGTTCCCTTCCTTCAGGGTACATGAGTTATGGTGCATAACTTTCAGATGTTTCCACTTTATTAGACATATTTGGACAGATGTGATTTTTAAGGCGGTGCAATGTGTACAGTAGAAAATTCGGTAGTTGTTGCATGAACTACTTTGCCATTTCAAACAATGATGTTAAGCAATCCACTTTGTTCTTGTGGCGTTCAGACTAGCTATAAACTCATCAGTGCTGTCACACATAAACTCTATTTCGCCAAACTGAGGTTGTTAAAAGTAAGACGTTAATAGTTTATAACTCTTCCCCAGAGTCACACATCTAAATGTTCCAGCAGGTGTGCTAAAATGCTACAAGTGGTTCCTAAAGCTAACATAGCTGATAACTGCAAGTAGTTCAGTCTGCATTCTAGCAACTTCTTTCTCATGCACCACATTGCTGGTGTCACTGGAATTACAGGAACTGTGAGCACAATTGCTCTGCATAGATTTCTTTAACGACTCTCCTGACTAATCATCGCCATTATCATTTCAAATCTCATGTTAGCTCCATGGCTACACTGTTAATCGGAAACAGAACTGAGACGTTTCCTGTTACTGCAGTCCAAAACAAATTGTCGCTTTAATTTTGAATGTTAAGGCATGACAAAAGGGGGCCAACATCTGTTTTTTGACCAGACACACATGGTTTGCGTTGTCAAAAGGAATAATAGGACACAGCGTCAATTAGCAGAGGATAAAAGCTTCATCAAAGCAATATCATTAGGAGAGCAGAGACACCCCCAACAATTACAATCCCTGCTTGGCAAGCTTGTTGGCACATTAATTTCTCTTAGGCAAAATAATTATCTGCACATGTATAGTTTTAAATACTTACTCTCACCTCATTCACCCACACACATGCACACACACCCCATTTGATTTTCTCTTGCATCAGTGCAAGGATGAGGTGGCATGCATGAGTTATCTGAAATGGTGCAGGAGAAAAGTGAATTTGAAGGTTAGGATGAGGGAAATGCACAGCCGCCCATCTGTGCTCTCTGTACCATTGGGTAACTTGAGATGCGAGCAGATAAGATTGTGTGCTTGAGTTTCCCGCAAAGAGCCCCCTTCATAGCTATGCATCGAAGTAGGGGTGGGGTGGAGGGAGGTCAGGAGGGTGGAGGTATTATCTTGTTAAGACACCAGATCCGGGGCAGAAGAATCTTTATTTCAGTTGCGTAACACTTGCAGTGTCATGGCAGAAAGCTAGTTAGAGCGATGAAATTGCAAAATAAGAGGCGTGAAGCTTGAACGAAGAAAATATTCATATATTGCAGCATAGCAGCCAAAGAACCAGAATATGGTACGAGAAAGTGAAAGATCCATGACAACAGAGGGGTGTTTTAAAACCACTCATCCTCCCAGGCTTCTGGTGCTCCAAGGATTTAGCCAGGCCAGGATGAATTATTCAGCTTCTGCCTAGTGGAGCTCCTCCGAGACCGACGCCTGCTATCCTCCAACGTTAGAGCACCACTTGACGGTAAATGCTCCCTGGGACAAACAAGAAGTCCTGAAAAAAAAAAAAAGACTAGTGCACTTAACTTACACTGTAAAACCCACCCTCCCCCTTCTTTCCTTTGCCCCCACCATCTTGACCTTAGCCAAGATCAATCAGCAGACGGAGCCAGATGTTGCTCAACCCCACACCAGGAAAGGAAGGTTTATAAGAAGAAATCTCCAGAGGAAAATGTGTGCCTGCATCTTAAAAACATTCATTGTGCAGATTAGAGTAGAAGGGAATACATTAGGGAAATAAGATGTTTTTATTTTATTCTTTCATTTGAGCAGGTACAATTTTAGTTTTTATTTCACACATCCTATACACTGGTAATCTGTTGCAGACACAACAGGAGAGGTGACATTTCCTCCCATGGAGAGGTCTGATGCTGCCATCTTCAGGCATCAAAGGAGAACAACATACTCCATATGGCAGCAATATTACTGGATATGGTTGATTGTAACTCTAGTCCAGAGGTTTTTCTTGTGCATGTAAGTGATATGACTCTGAGGACTTCAAGGCATGCACAT
This sequence comes from Argolebias nigripinnis, assembly GCA_031763805.1. Classification (NCBI taxonomy): domain Eukaryota; kingdom Metazoa; phylum Chordata; class Actinopteri; order Cyprinodontiformes; family Rivulidae; genus Argolebias; species Argolebias nigripinnis. Next base: position 38,651,244 of record JARVJN010001368.1, read on the forward strand.
ACTGGCACCGATACAAACAAAGACAATGAGCACAAGAGATGCTTCATCAAGATTCACCGTCTCTCAGCTGCAGTTAGATCACTCTGACTTCATCCAACATGAATACAAACAGCAAGCAGCCTGGTTTGGAAATGCTTAAACATTCTTTTATTGCAGCTATTTAAAAAAAAAAAAGATGGGTTTTTAATTGTTTTTGAGTTCATCTCTTTGTATTATCCAATTGCATTTTACTACCTTAGAAACATATTTAAAACAATTCATTTTTATAATGTTTCTGAAAAGTCTAAATTTTGGAACAATGCCATCAAAAAAAGGTTTAAACCACTAGTTGAAATAATTTCTTGCCTGTTTTTGTCCAATAACATTTTAGTTATTTATGTTTTCCATGTTGTTTTTGTTTATTTTATCATTTCACATTTTTGTAAACATTACTTTATATCAGAGTCAGTGAGTCAGAGTTTCTTTATTTGTCAGGCGCATTACATGTGGTGGAACAAAACTGTGTACACAGGGTCCCAGTCACATCCAACAAAAATATAAATTGCAAAGAAAAACAGTAATAAGATCTAAGATGTGAACTGAGAAAAACGTTAAACAAAAAATTTCCTACACTAATAGTACAAAAAATAACGCTGAGTCTGAGTGAGCAGAGGAGTACAAATGGGTGGGTGGGGGGGGGGGGGGTTCCATCTGAGACCACGATCCTCTCCTTCATCTTCTTCACATTGATGTGAAGGTTATTCTTCGTGCACCAGCTCTCCAAGTGTTCCACCTCACTAGTTTCAAACAAAATATAAGATGTATTTTGTGGGTATATGGGTTTGAAAGTAAATTATCATTACTGCAATGTTGTGTCCCTTTGTGTGATTTTTTTAAAAAACAAATATTTGATGGCATTTTTAACTCTTGTTGAGAGAAAACAACTTTTTTAAACATGTGATTTGTAACCAAAGCTTAAGATTTCTTGTAAAATACACTTGAAATTGGTTGAAATGTTCATATGAGTCATAAATATATTTTGTAAACAACTCTGTCTTACAAATTATCAGAACATTTTCACTATATTGCTTGAAAAGGACTAATAGAGAGATTCAACAGTTTATCATATGAAACTTATTAATCTGACACCCAGCTCACTTTAAATCAAATGTTCTATGTTCACATCAAACAGTTAATTTGAAGTACAATCAGTGTTTTTCCTTGAGGCAGAACAGACAAAATCTTTAAGCTTTGTTCATGGTTAGACAATGTTTTGATTAGATGTTCCTGCCTCAACAGAATCCTGACTCCAGTTTTATCTGTAAGATGTCAGAGTTTGTGTAACTTGTCAAACCCCACCTCTTTCTGTTATAAATACTCGGTGAGACCAGCACAAATTCGGATATGTGCTGGGATGTGTTTTGAGACTAAAACTAAGTTTCAGCAGAACATTAAAACGCATATCCCCTTTGCAAAGTTCATGATTTGTGTCTAACTTATTTCTTGTTTCTCCTGTGTGGTTTTTATTAAGGGGTTTAAAATTCCTATCAAGGACACATTTATCAATCTGGTCTGTTTTTGGGGCAGCACGGTGGCGCAGATGATAGAGCTGCTCTCTCAACAAGAAGGTCACTGATCAAATCCTGGCATGGGGGGGGGGGGCATTCTGGGTGTAGTTTGCATGGTTTTTCTCTGTGCATGTGTGGGTTATCTCTGGGTACTCCGGTTTCCTCCCTCAAGTCAATTCAAAGTTTATTTATATAGCACATTTACCATATCAGCTGACCAGAGTGCTTCACAATAACAATAGACCAAAAACATGCATG
>JARVJN010001368.1:39360287-39370927 GCA_031763805.1 Argolebias nigripinnis
TTGCAAAAACGAACATAGTTGAATGATACAAGATATATATCTTCTATCATTTTATGCAAATTTGCAAGATGATGTCAGTGGATTTTAAAATATTGAGATTTAGTCTAGCGTGAACGTCTCACCCTCTTTAACATGTTCTTCCCCCAGGAACTTTTCATTGAAGTCTATATTTTTCAGCAAGCTGTTCTCAGATAGGGCTTTCCTTGCAGCCTCTGGTTTGCTCTGAAGTAATCTGAGCAAAAACACAAACATGTTCAGTAAGAACATTTAATTATACAAACAGTTTTGTTCAAAATAAGCTAAAATAGCATTTCCCTATTGTTAAAAATACAAATTAACAGCAGTGTTTGCTGAGGGCAAATCAGATTTTAATTAATAACAACCCACAACTAATTCCCAGACGTGGTATCGTTTATCCTTTTAATATTTCATTATCAGTGCTACACAAATTCAATCGGCTTCTATTTGAAGGTAAATGGTACAAGATGTCACCTCCTGTATTGCTGCCTGGAGACCTCATCTCCACAGAAAAGGCAGACTGTGGCCAGAGGAGTATCAGGCGAGTCACACAGACTCTGCTCTCTCTGGGTGGACTTCATCAGCATGGTGATCACCTGCAAACAGTGGAGTCCAGAGAAGGAACCACTTCAGGTATACCGGTAGATCCATTCTAACTTTTTTGGAGCACTTCAAGTCTAAATTTAACTCCTTCCCCCTGAGCTATTGAGATCAAACCCAGCAGCAGCCGACCTCTTACCTCTTGTGTCCTTTCCTTTAGTACAAACTGTGACGGAGCCAGGCTCAGGACAGAAGGCTCCAGAACCGAGCGGGCTGGTAAGTCAGAGAAGGCCACGGCTTTGACAAAGGCTGCTCTGGAGCCGGTGTTTCTTACGCACAGACACACTTTACTGACACAACCAACAGCTACTTCAGTCAGTGTAGCAACGTAGCCATCGGCCTGTTTCCTCTGCTCCTCCAGAATGATGTTGCTTGTACCCCCGTAGCCAGACAGAGGAATCTGATGATAGGAATGGAAAACATTAATTGTCCCAACATGGTGCCATGATGCATTTTGGGTGATCTGATCACAAGTAGACAGTCCCAAATATAAATATTAAAACAGATAAAAGACAAATGCAAATCGTATTACATGACCACATTCAGCTATGACCTGCTGGGACATGTGTTCCCAGCAGCCTGAACTACACTTAAAGACTGCCTGCTGACCAACATCTCTCTACACAGGCAGCTAAGATGCTAGCTGGAAAAAACAACATATATTCTGTAAAAAAAAAAAAAACACTGATAAAATTAAACCCAGCTGCCAATTACTTAGAAATGATGCAACAAGAGTTTGTAGAAACATGGTGAGTTGCTAAAGGTTAAGGTTTAACCTACAAGGTTTTTGTAGGTGGCAGAGACGGTGTAGAGGTAGGGTAGCAGACTGGGGACCAGGAAGTCGTGGTTCGACTCCGCCATTCCCACATGTCGTGGTGTATGGTGCCGTGGTACAAGACGTCCAATCCCTAATTGCTCCTTGGGTGCTTACATAGCTGCCCACTGCTCCACCTGGGTGTACCTCAGGTGTGATGGGTTAAATGCAGAGAACTCATTTCTTCATTGTATGGAAACATCCATTGATGATGATCTCAGACTTCCCTTAATGGAAGTGGACTGCTTGAACCACTGCCAATGAAAAGGGTCTTGTTTTCAGGTAAAACAAAATGGTTTCAGTTATCAGTGGATTACTGCAAAGCTTCATGGCAGTTTGCTTTTATAGTGTGTAATTATTGCTTTTGTCTGGGTGTTTTGGGCCATAGTTAATACATCATAAAATGCTTTATGACAAGCACAACAGTCCAATATTCCCACCAGAAATACAGCAGCCCCTCATTTATCGCAGAGGACCCGTACCCTGAAGACCAGCGATAAGTGACAAACCATGAAGTAGGAATAGTAGTACAACTAGTAAGTCGTAGTTTATTTTAATATTACAAGCAGGAGCAGCAGGTGCTAAATAATTTAAAATAATTTATTTTAAATAAAAATTCCATGCAGATCATGTGGCTCATCCATCAGCCAATTGTGTCATGTCCAATCTTATTTTGAAAAATCGTGATACAGAGAGTCCGCGATAAACGAACCACGAAGTAGCGAGGGACTACTGTGCTAAACTTGAGGTATTACCTGGATCTGGAAACAAACTGCCTTACTTATATAAAACAGAGAACATTCAGTAATGTCTCGTCATTAAGAGCTGCTTACTGCATTCCAACATTGCAAGTATATTTGTAGCATTCCTAACATTTATTTTCTTGTTGTATTTAATGGTATCTATATTTCTATATCAAGTTATAACCACAGCTGCATTCATCATCTCTTAGAAAATATTTTGGTTTGTCAAACACTAACATATAGAAAGAAAGCAAAGTTATGCTTCACCTAAATCATCATCATGATTCATCTCAGTGTTACTCACTACCTGTGCAACAACCTGTCACACAACCTGTGCAGTTTATATTAGTTATGTGCAATATCGTGTGTATTTAAGCTAATATTACCACCTATGAAATATTGATTTATTCTAATTCATCCTACTTGCACAGTTATATTGTACTATGTTGCGGTTTACTAGATTTTTTTTGGACTTGGTAAATATATTTATTTTTCACTTGTTGGTACTTTATTTTGTACCCTTATTGCATGCTTTAGTATTTCTTGTTTGTTTTCAGTGAGTCAAACCAGTTATTCTCATCCTGAACATTTAATTACATTGTTGACCTTGTGTTAATCTGCATATGACAAATAAACAACACAACACCTGCTTCTGTACCCTTTCTGTTTAAACTGCAGTAAAAAGGCTTTGTCTTGTTCATCTTCATCAGTGTGAGCTACAGTCAAAGCAGCTGTGTGTTTAGATCTAATCCGTCTCGGGAGTCTCCTTTTAGCAGGCTTTCCCCACAAACATTTAGCTCCCTTTACATTATTCAAACTCTAAAAACCAGAAGGTATTAGAGCAGTAGTAAATGTGGGGCAGCTAGTAGGGAATATTTTGTTGCATTACAAGGGTCATAAATGAACAGGAGGTGACACAGTTATTTCATGTGGGCAAAATCTGATTTATAATCAAAACAGATCCTTTACTTACATTGTTACGGATAGATTGATCTATAATATTTGTTAAATCTATACTATTTGTTACTAGCAAATTTGAGGTGTGTTCATTTCAGTCAGTGTTCAGTCCAGGTAAATGAATAAAAAATGTGACTTTCAGAAACATCAGAAAACCTGATGTCTTGTTTGTGGGCCAGCTCTGTGACAGAGGCAGCACATTAGCATACAGAGAGCGAGCCACGTGTCACAGTGGAAACTCACATCTAAGGATACATTTTTCTGTTTGGTGTCAACATATAGTGATCCATGCATGTAAATAACCTCTAAAATAACCAAAACTACCAGTGAAGTCCTTCAAAAGTAACAACATCCACACAGACACATGCATACACACTAAAGAGACAATAAATGACATGAAAGAGAAAAAACAATTCATGACTTCAAGAGAAGGAGCCAGGTAGTGTTACAAGATGATAAAGAGTTACATCCTCACAATAAATTTCACTCCTGGTTGTGAAGGCCGGACCCCAGACTGCTTGATCTCTAGTTTGGCGATCATGCACGCCACCCTGGTGGGGGCAAAGAGCAAGTGGATGGTCACGTCCTCCTTGGGTCTAATGGACAGCTCTCTGTGTCGGGTTAGACACTCTTCAGGGCTGAACATGCTCTGGAGCTGAAAAACATGCAGATAATAGAACAAAACAACCTTAGAACAAAGAACACACTGACTGAACCTGATCTTTTTACATTAAGACCAGCAGCTTCCAACCTGCCCGTAGCTGAAGAAACACTAATAAATAAAAAGGAAAATAGTCAGCAAATACAACAAAGTTCAGTCAGATCCACTGGACAGTTTCTTTTTGTTGAAACGTTTTGTCTTTCATCCAAAGGACTTCATCAGCCTGAGGAGCCACGACAAACTCAGACTTATAAATTGCACCTTCTCATAGTGGGTCAACCAGTTTGTTGGATGTTATACCTGAATTATTGAGCATGAACTTTGATGTTTTGAACCACTTTGGNNNNCAATTTGTCCATGACTGCCTCTAAAGAGTTGGCGGGGGAGAGGTCGGACTCCAGAAACCATTGGAGCGCCATCAAACTGGTTGACCCACCATGAGAAGGTACTGGTACTATTTATAAGACAAGAGTTTGTTGTGGCTCCTCAGACTGATGAAGTCCTTTGGATGAAAGACGAAACATTTCAGCAAAAAGAAACCATCCAGATGACCTGACTGAACTTTGTTGGATTTTTTTTACCTGGATTATTTAGCCTGAACTTTGATACAGTGAAGAAAATTTTTTAAAGGTGGTAAACACGTCCTCTTTACTTTTCTGTGTTCAAACGTGAACTCGTCACAACGTACCTGAAAACAGTCCTGGTCTTGACCACGAATAAGTAGGCGCAGATGCTGTGTGTTGCCAGACGAGTTGTTCCTTAGAACCAGCTTCTGTTGGCTAAAAACAATGCTGCTGGTTATTACAGGAGTCAGTGTGTGGCTTCTGTTCAAATAGCTAAACCAGTTATTTTCAAATTAAGAGTCCTAAAACTGAAGTCACTCCCCATCTAGAATCAAGTTGAACTTGAATGTGGTTAAAAACACTCTGCTTTAGTGATTTTGTTGAAGCAACATTTACTAGAATCCAAATGGGGCATTGTGTTTTAATAGTTTGAGGGATAATAAATGCATTTCTATCTTCTTTTATGAATAACTTCACACCAGCTTTAGCAGACCAAGATGGAACATGGAGCCTCGAGGTTGTTTTATTTTTAAAGTGTTTTTTTATTTTGTTGTTGTTACCAAGCAGCAGTGACAGAACAAAAACTGGAGTGTTGCTTACACAGCTCGTCCAAGGGTGACGCCGCCCCAGGCCACAAATTGCTTATTAGACAGGATTGGTGGGACGTCACAGGTCAGAGCAGGAGCACAGGGAGGTGCAGGTTTCCCAGAGTCAGGAGGAAGAACTTCTCCTTTCAGCATCATCTCATACTGAGGGCCTGACGGCAGCACCAGCACGGTGAGAAGGCTGAGACAGAATGACAAAGTTTAGATCAGCACGTGACAGAGTCTGAGATTTTCACAGGTCTTTATGGAAAAAGGTAATCCAGATAAGGCTCAGTCTAAATAAATGTACTCTTGGATATACTTAAGAGTACCTAGAAGTTACTACACCTGTTAGTTCTGAAAATTCTGTCAATCATCAGAACAGATTATTTAGTTTTAAATGAGAAGGTAAAAGCCCATGAGTTCATTTACATCCTCTCAGTGTCATCACAAAAAACCTACCGGTATATAAAGTCTGAGGATTACTTGTACCTTTCTTTACATTCCTCATTGTTTTGTGCTTTGAAAGACACGGTGATGTCACGCTCTTCTCCGACACGCAGGGACAGTTCACCAGGCGTCACCGTAAAATTGTCACCGTTTTCACGGACCTGCAAACAAAAAGGACAAACTCTGACAATCTTTTGATGTTGAAAAGGAGTTATAAATTGGTTAAAGCAAACAAAGTACACAAGAGGAAAAAGTAAGAAAAATAATTCAATAAAAAAATTAGAACACAAATTATGATTTTTGATTCAATGCTGCTGAAAGTGCACGTTTTCAGTCCCAAATATCACAAAAATGTTACATAAATCCTTAATCTACGGTCATTAAAAAGGAAGTTCTAATCTGAATTACCTTGAGTTTCAGCTGAACATCGATGTTTCCTGCGTTCTTTAGTGGCACCGTCTGTTTACTGCATTTACCCACCGGGGCACAAAGATGAACAGTCTAGATAAAAAGTACCACAAAACAAAAGACTTTCATTTCTTTTAAGTTTACCTCAATACTCCGTAGTAATCTATATATTTTCATATACTTTTTGCTAGTCTTAATATATTTCCATTATAATTCTTCAGATCAAAGTATTTGACTTGTGTTTTTTTAACGTCTTGATAATCATCAAAAGGTACAATAAAACAGAAAAAGGTTTTTACAGATCTACTACAGCTAAAGTAAAGAAAGCTTTATCCAGTCTGAGAATGAACCAGATGACAGTTTTGGTACCTGCAGATCTTTAGGAGCATGGACCCTCGCAGTTCCAGATCTGGCTTGGAGGAGAACACTCCTGATAACACGACTTGGACCGGGAGAGTCCATTTCGATGTCCACCCGAGCACTGTACTCATCAGCTGGACCAAGCTCTCCTGAGAAGCAAAACATCAACGTTAGGAACAAAAAGTTTAATGTTGTGGTTCTGCTACATGCACGTGTCTTTAATACGTGTTGTAATAGCTTTTTAAAGTATTCAGTCAAGACTGATTACCCGAAGAGGCCATGTACTTCTGAGGAGCCTTAAAATGAACCCAGACCATGAAGCTCTCAGGATTCTGAAAGAGTCGATCAGTTATCATTAAGCTGCAAAGCAAATCCAACTTACGGTAATATTTCACAGCACGCTAAACTAAATGTTGTCTATGAATGAGACACAAGCTATGAGCTTTTCAACATTAAAAGTAATGGACATTTTAAATAATTGATCTGGACTTGGCCTGTAAGGACTTTGGAAATGTGTACCTCTCTGTAGCTGGCATGCATCACATGATTGATGATGGAGGGAGGGGCCACGAGGGAGCCGTGTCCAGCCTGCTGTGCAGCCGCAGACATGGTGGAAACAGGATGTTTGGAAAAGGTGAAGCATTGCCATGCTGTGGCATTCTGAAGACATAAGACATGAAATGAAGGAAAACTCAAATACAGATTAATCTGAATGCTGTGTGTGAAAAGGCAAACAGGTTGGTTCAAAAATATAATAAAAAATAAAAATGATATTACAGCATACTTTCAAAACAACACTTCTTGAAGTTTGCTTTGCCATTGTCTACAGTATAAGGTCGTTGAGCTTCAACTGCATGGTCTTATTTAAACCAAGAGATTTGTGCTCATAAGCAACTTTAAAATAAAAACTTGTTTATCCTTTTAATATTTAGCTGCATCGTGGAGGCAGCTGCCACCAGAAGTCACTGCGTCACCATTACAAATCAACCAGAACAAGTCAGTAAGTCAAGTACAGTCACATTTATTTATAAAGCACTTTTAAAAATAGCAGCTGTTACCAAAATGCTTAACAATGGAAATTAATGGCAGTAATTTAAAGAAGAAAAAAAAATTAAAAGTATCAAAAGGAAAACAAAAACAATAAAATACTAAGTCAAATCAAACTGTGTTAAAAGTCAGTGAAAACAGGTGTGTTTTTAAAAGAGATTACTTAAGACCAATAAAAAAGATTTTAAGTAATGTTGGCAACTGAAAAGTATGAAGTTGAAAAGTATGAGCATGTACAGCATGAGTACTTAGTTGGGGCTCCTTTTGCATGGATTACTGCAGCAATGCAATATGGCATGGAGTCGATCAGTTGTGGCACTGCTCAGGTTTTATGAGAGCCCAGGTTGCTCTGATAGTGGCCTTCAGCTCTTCTGAATTGTTGGGTCTTGTGTATCACAACATTCTCTTCACAATACGCCATATATTTTCTATGGGGTTACGGTCAGGTGAGTTTGTGGGTCAATTAAGAACAGGGATATCATGGTCATTAAGCCAGGTACTGGTAACTTTGGTACTGTGTGCAGGGGCCAAGTCCTGTTGGAAAATGAAATCTGCATCTTAATGAAGTTGTTCAGCAGCAGGAACCATGGAGTGCTCTAAAACTTCCTGGTAGATGAATGCGTTGACCTTGGACCTAAGAAAACAGTGGACCAACACCAGCAGATGACATGGCACCCCAAACCAGCACTGACTGTAGAAACATGACACTGGACCTCAAGCAACATGGATTCTATGTCTCTCCTCTTCCTCCAGACTCTGGGATCTTGATTTCCAAAGGAAATGCAAAATGTACTTTCATCAGAGAACATAACTTTGGACCAGTCAGCAGCAGTTTCAGTCGAGAAGCTTCTGACTCTGTCTCTTGTTTAAAAGTGACTTGACACAAGGAATGCGACAGCTGAAACCCTTTGTCCTGCATACGTCTGTGCATGGTGGTTCTTGAAGTACTGACTCCAGCAGCAGTCCACTCTTTATGAATCTCCCTCACATTTTGGAATGGGTTTTGTTTCAACATCCTTTCCAGGGTTGCAGTTATCTCTATTGTTTGTACACTTTATTCTACCACATCTTTTCCTTCCCTTCATCTCTATTTAAGTGTTTGGACACAGAGCTCTGTGAACAGAACTCTAGCTGTTTAACATCAGACAGACTCTAGTGTCTTGTCCTCCTTGTGCAAGGTGTCAATGGTCATCTTTTGGACAAGTGTCATGTCAGCAGTCTTCTCCATGACTGTGTCGCCTACAGAACTAGACTGAGACCATTTAAAGGCCTTTGCAGGTGTTTTGAGTTAATCAGCTGATTAGACTGTGGCACCAGGTGTCTTCAATATTGAATCTTTTCATAATATTCAAATTTTCTGAGAAACTGAATTTGAGGTTTTCATTAGTTGTCAGTTATAATCATCAACATTAAAAAATAAACATTTGAAAAATATCAGTATGTGTGGAATGAATGAATATAATATACAGTACAAGTTTCACCTTTTGAACGGAATTACTGAAATAAATCAGCGTTTTCATGATATTCTAATTTTATGACAAGCACCTGGATTTTTTAAATTTGTGTATAATTACCATGCTGTGATGGTCATAATAATATTGATGTGACAGAAAATGATCAAAAGATAAAAACTATTTGTTGTAAGTGCTGAGGTGCTGGTTTCTCCACAGTCTGAAGGGAAAGCACACCAACAAGCTGTCCCTGAGGTTTGTGGATCCAGACATGGAGACTCGTTTCTCTGTTGAGAAGGAGAAGCAGAGCGGAGCTGCCTTCTGTTGTTCCTGTGTGGTTCTACTCTTCACTGCAGTTATGGAAGCACTCATCGATCCCTGGTCAGTTCACAGCTTCAGGACTCATTTCCTCACTCGTGTAGTCAGAATGTTTAGAAATAATAATATGAATGAAAGTCCTTTGCCCCAGCTCAATGGCACTATTTTGTGCATAAGTATATTTTATATTCTAATTGCTCTCACTGTCAAACATTGATAATCAGGTTTATACTGATTTTTTTTTTTGAACAGGCTGGTTGCAAACTACATCACCTTTGTAATAGGAGAAGTGCTTCTACTCATCTTGACCATCTGCTCTATGGCTGCCATCTTTCCCAGAGTAAGTTACAAAGGCACATCTTTATTTAGTTTACATTTTGTTTGCGTCACCCTATCTCCAGATAAAAAGCACAAAACGAAGATGACTCAGAACTTGAAACTTTATCAGCTTGTGTATGAACTGGAAACATTAACTCTAATATACCCTGCTGGCCCAATTCACTGGAGGACTGCGTGACATTTACACCAACTAAATCAAATCACTAAAAAGAAACAAACCTGAGACTGAGCATCTGCAATACACCAAGTGTTTGCCTGTGTACCTCGAACTGTCTCTGACAATATCTTCATGAGGACAATGGTTCTTTGCTCATATCTGACCTGACCTCAAAGCAATCTCCTGCTCCTCAGATAAATAATGTTATTAACTGACTTTATATGAATGTGAAAGTTTCTGTTCAGTGTCCTGAGATGACTTCTGTTGTGATTTGGAGCTACAGTATATAAACTGAACTGAATTGAGTTGACCTCAACTTTTCATACAGCTAACCATTATATTAAGTTTGACATGTTATGATATTTGTCCGAATTATAATTTTCTGTGAATATTTCTTATTACTGTATTTTCCGCAGTACACATCGCACAGCCCTATAAGTCACATCAGTCCAAATGTGTCTAATAAAGTGAAAAGATACATAAATACATCAGTTCGCCATATAAGTCGCATCTATTATGCATCACCGCTGATGCATCGCGTTTGTTACGCGTCACCGCTGACAACCCGGAAATGTGTGCCGGTGTTGTGCCAAAAATCGATTGGCTGCCAAATGACGGCAGCGGGTGCGTGCACGGGAGGACTTTAACAAGAATTTAACAAGATTAACATTTACAAACAATTATTTGTTTGCTCGAAATTATAGTAAATATGCTTCTAAGTGGCACTTTTGCTTAATAAATGCACTTTGATGGTCAAACCAGTTGCATTTCAAAAGCTGATATGCAGAAGTAGAAACGCGCAGAGGGATGAGTCGCTATGCATTTCTTCAAAATTTAACAAGATAAACACCTAAGAACAATTATTTGTTCGCTTGACTTTATAGTAAAGGTGGATCTCAGTTGAACTTTTTATCAGCTGTATTTCAAAAGTATTCTCTGCCTCGGTGCTCCGGGAGCACACAGACAGGGAGGAATCAGGAAGGAGGAACGCTGTGCATTTCTTCGAAATTTAACAAGATAAGCATCTAAAATAATTATTTGTTCGCTCAACATTATAACAAAGGTGTGTCTCAGTTGAACTTTTACTTAATAAATACCATACCATACCATACCATTTTATTTATAAAGCACTTTAAACGGGAACAAGTCCACACCAAAGTGCTGAACAAC
>JARVJN010001368.1:39399290-39412090 GCA_031763805.1 Argolebias nigripinnis
GATAGATGATAGTGGAAGAGCAGGCTGAAGCGAATCAATAGTCTGATTGGCCGAATATTACAGGAGGCGGGACAAATACCAACTTGTGATTGGTCAGGATTTGTGTCAGTCTTTAGTTGCTTGGTCTGTTTGAAGAATTTAACCCATTAGTCTGAGTTCAAGCTGTAAAATTTAAGAAAAGGAGATGCCTGTTTTAGAATCAACACTGAAAAACACATTAATGGAAATAAAAGTAACAAATTAATTAACATTAATGGAAATAAAAGTAACAAATTAATTAACATTAATGGAAATAAAAGTAACAAATAACAGTGGATTTAAAATGAGATTTTGGTAAAAACACTTTTTTTTTTTATTTGAGCCTAAAAAGACAAGTTACAAGCAAAGTGTCATGTCAAGCAGCTGTGCCTTCATTATTGTGGAAAAAGAAATGACAACTACACACGTCTGCTCATTTATTGTTTATTACACAATATACTAAATCAAAAAATAAAATAAAAAAGTTCACAAGTAGCACAAGATAATCATGTGGTATTCACAAAACAACCTTAGACTGAGGATGCATTGTCTTGCTCAGCAACACTTCAGCAGGGCAAGCTGAGGCCCACAAACCAACTCATGGATTTTCTCAGCAAAACATCTGGGAGGCAAGATGGAAAAACTAATTCATTTCTGATGTACTGTACGTATCTGCAGGACGATGAATCATGTAATATGTACACCAAGTTGTCTCACATGCGAATTTACTCATGCTTTTTTTTTATACAAAAAGGAACCTATCTAAAATAATCTTATTTCCACAATCCTAAATAAATTCTCTATTTCCAAGCTGACATTTTCTGATGGCATCAGAAACAAGATGTGGATGTAACTCAACTTAAATCTAAAACTTACTGCTAAGACTACAAATGTTTTCAAAATGTCTCATTTTTATTTGAATTGTTTTAAATTTATACAAAACACGTTTTATTGGTAGTTATTAAAAGACTGAAGTGATTTAAATATTTATTTCACAGCTAGTGTTGATTCACACCCCCTGAACTCTCCGTTTGTCACATTATAACCACAAAGTATTTTTACTGGATTGATGTATGAGAACATAATTAGCACATCATATTTCATTCATTCAACCTTTATTTAGAAAAGGTATATACAGTATATATTTTTCAAACAAATGAATGTGAAAAGCACAGCATACATTTGTATTCAGCCTCCTTTACTCTGAGGGCCTGAACTCAAATCCAGTTTTTGCCTCCAGATGTAGTAAAAACAGTCAACCAGTGTGTGATTTCGTCAGTGTAAATACTGTACTGCCATTTTGTGAAGGCCTTGGAGGCTCGTTACAGATTCTTAGTGGTCAAACAGCATCATGAAGACCAAGGAATACACCAGACAGATCAGGGATAAAGTTACTGAGCCATTTAAATGAGGGTCAGGTTATAAAACAATAGCCTAAAACTTGGATTGGTGGTGCAGTTGGTAGAGCAGCTTTCCTCTCAGCGAGCAGGTTGCCCCGGTTCAAATCCCGGCCTGGGGCCTCTCTGGGTGGAGTCTGCATGTTCTCTCCGTGCATGTGTGGGTTTTCTCCAGTTTCCTCCCACAGACCAAAAACATGCATGTTTCACTGATTGGTAACTCTTAACTTGTCTCTAGGTGAGTGAGAGTGAAGGGTTGTTTGTCTCTACGTGTCCCTGTGATGGACTGGAGACATGTCCAGGGTGTCCCCCACCTCTCACAGTGATGGCTGGACATGGGCACCAGTGACTTCCACAACCCGAAAAGGAAGAAGCGGGTAAAGACGATGGATGGATGGATGGATCCTAAGCTTTGAACATCCTGAGCTCTGTTCAATCCATCTGAAAATGCAGAGGTCTGCACAGCTGTGAACGTACCAAGACAAGACCGCCCACCTAAACCAACAGTCTGAGCCAGGAGAGCATTCATGAGAGAAGCAGTTCCTGGTACATCACATACAATTACAGCTAAATCCTTTGACGTCTGTGTTTACAACGTGAAAAATGTACAAAAGTTCAAGGGTTATGAATATTTTTTTCAAGACACTCTATCCTTTACCTTTTCCAATTAAAATAAACACGGGAAGAAAAACAAAAAACCTGGTTAAACTCATTGTTCTTCAGCTTCTGGTAAGGACAGCAGAACTCTGGAGGAGCTTCTGTGGGCCAGAGTCTGCTGCTGAGGCTGAGTAAGAGGCTCAGCATCACAGTGCTCTATGAGCGAGGAGGGAGGCAGCAGGTGGCCGTACCTGCTCCCTGCTCTGGGAGGATCCAGAGGTGGGAAGAAATACCTAAAGCAACAGGAGGTAAACAAAAAAAAAGAAGAGAGGGAGTGGGGGTGACAACAAGAACAACAATAAAAGAGAAAGGGGGAAAGAAGCACAACAACAAAAATATAAAAAGGGAAACACATAAAAGGAAGTAGAAATGAAAAATTAAAAGGAGAAACGATGCATGTACACTTTAGAAACTACAAAAAAAATATAGCAAGTAGTGTGCAACAGTGATTTATTTATCAAAGGTGAAAGCTGTCACATGAGAGACAAAACCAAACGGAGGGAGTCAAGTCCATGCACGCTGTGTTCATGCCAACATAACTTTAATCAGCAATGACCAAGTACTCAGTCATAAAATGTGCTAAAATCTTTGTTGTGTTTCAAACAAGTTGTAAAACAGGTAAATGGTTGGAGTACAAGTACATTAGTAATATGCAGGACTCTGGTTTATCTTTGGAGAGGTCAGCTGCCGCAGGGGAGGGGCAAACGAAGCTCTTTTGGCAATCCTGCATGCAACAAGCAATAAAATAAGAAATTAACTCCAACACACACACTTTTTGTTGACATGTAACTGAAATGCTAGAGGGAAAACAAGTGTCTACAACAGTTAAATAATTGTACAAACTGCAATTAAAAACAAGAATCTGAGAAACGACGTCACACAGTACATGGGTTGTTGTTACAAAGGTTAGAGACGACATGAGCATTCAGACAAGAACAGAGTCAACGTGGAGGCTGTGTTACGTCTAACGTTGTTAAAGTGAACACAAATACAGCCATCTCAGTCAAAACACTCATTTAATACAAAGTCTTTTTCCTGGATCTTTTCATCCCAGCTTCATTTCATGCCAAATGGACAGATCCATGTTTATTTACCGTATTTTCCTGCGTATAAGTCACAGTTTATTTATACAGCCAAGCAACATATGTCTTATGAATTCATATTTATAACCCAATTTTTGGCTGAGATCTGACGATTTCATTCATTCATTGAACACTACCACTTTCAGCCACTAGAGGGCCTTTGACTAATATGGCAAGCCAAGTGTCTCATTGGTAGGTAAAAGTGGTTATTAATGAGACACGTGACTTGCCATAGCGGTCACCTTTGTCTTGTTCCAAAACTCCTGGAGCAAACATCAAATCAGTTTCATTTCACCGCATCGCCCAGGAGAAATGAAACTGATTTGACCCTTGAAGTGCATTTATTAAGGAAAAGTTCAACTGAGACACACGTTTACTATAATATCGAGCAAACAAATAATTGTTTTTAAGTGTTAATCTAGTTAAATTCTTGTTAAAGTCCCCCCATGCATGTTTCCATGGCCACCATTTGGAAGCCAATCGATTTTTGGCACAACACTGGCCCACATTTTCAGGTTGTCAGCGGTGAGGCATAATAGATGCGACTTATATGGTGAAGTGACTAGTTTGTTTGTTTTCCCCACTTTATTAGACATTTTTGAACTGATGCGACTTATACAGCAGTGTGGCGTGTACGGCGGAAAATACGGTAATTAATTTTAAACATGATTTTCTTTAGATTATGGCAAAACCATAAATATTCATTTTCCAACAAACAAGTAGAAATAACATTTAACGTTAAATGTTTAAGTTTGTTTAGCATCCATAAGTCTTAATGAAATAAGACATATTTGATTGCTTATAAATTTAACTTTTATTAAGCTAATTTTGAAACATTTAAAGCTAAATACGTTGGTTTTGAAAAAGGCTGTATTAATGTCCCACAGTCAGTGTTTACAGCTGTTAATAAGGTTGATTTAAGTTTTCCTCCACTTGGCAAAGAGTTTGGCAGAGCTCGCTCGAGGATGCATTCTTAAAAGAGAAAAATGAGAAGAGCTTTAAATAAAGTTTATTGCTCATCTCGTACTGAAAATCGTCACTGATTTGTTGAGATGGTTTGGATACAAACATTCGCACGGCGAGGCTACCAAACAAAACTGATCAAATCAATTAACGGTTGCATATCAAACTCGTATAAAACAAATGGACTTTAAACAGCTGGTCCTTAAACTAGAGATACAAAGCGGAAACACGACACCACCCTTTCGGCATGCATGAATCCAAATCAGGAAGTCACCAGCTCCACACAACCCGTTAGCTGGATGCCAGAAGCCAAGCTCTTTGCACGAGGTCATTGTGAGTCCAGGAGGTGTGTCAGTGGGCAGCTGCACTCCCAGTCACTGTGAGGCTTAGTACAGTTGTCAGTTCTGACCGGAGTCTGGGACTGGGTGAGTGGCGTCAGACACACGACACCACCTACCTTCCTGCTGACATCCCATTCAGGGCATTCTGGGAGGTCTGGAGGGAGGAGCCCACCATGGTGCTCATGGCTGTGGGTTGACCAGATGAGCCTGTCAGTGGGCTGCCGTCCCCCTTCAGGATGCCTGTGCACTTCCAGTTGTCCATGTAGTTAGCTGCACACACACAAGGGGACATCAACATTTAGTGCCTTCATAAAAACTAAAGATTTCATCTTGGGCAGCAAATACAACTAATGCATTGTCCTTTACTTTTACTGACTCAGTGCAATGTAGTGATTTTATTTATTTAAAAAGTTACATCCAGTGACCAAACACGTTTATTCAACTGTCGCCCACCACCATAAGGCGAGGAAGCACAATAATGTTTTTGCTGCGAGAGCTTGTGTTCATGTCTGTTACCATGAATTAATACATTTCAATGAAACCTGCAGAAAGTACCGTAATTTCCGAACTATAAGCAGCTACCTTTTCACATGATTTGAGCACCGCAGCTTTTACAATGATGTGGCTAATTTAAAAAAAAAAATTTTTTTTGACAGGCTAACAAGCTTCATGCCGCCAAATCCTTTAGTCTCATCACTAGACCTGTCGCAATAAAGAATAAATCAATTAATCGCATGATGAACTAAAATTATTGACCTCATTTTCATTTATCGGCTTTATTGTTTT
Source organism: Argolebias nigripinnis (assembly GCA_031763805.1). Classification (NCBI taxonomy): domain Eukaryota; kingdom Metazoa; phylum Chordata; class Actinopteri; order Cyprinodontiformes; family Rivulidae; genus Argolebias; species Argolebias nigripinnis. The sequence continues at coordinate 39,404,535 of JARVJN010001368.1, forward strand.
TTCATGTGTCTCTCTCTTTCTACTGAAGACACTGGATGACAAAAAGATCAACTCTGGTGCTCTTCACTGACCCCTCCCTTTCTCTTTAAAATCTGCTTTAACCGTCCAAAATCACGTTTTTTGATCATTAAGTCAAGTCAACTTTATTTATAGAGCACATTTAAAACAGAAACTGTTGTCAAAGTGCTTAACAACAACAATGGGAGTAAAAAATAATGAAAAAGTATGAAACACTAATGATAATACTGAAGAATTAAAAAATCATTTAAAACATAGGAGCACAAAACAAAAAACTAAATCAACTCACACTGTGTGAAATGCCTGCGAGAACAGGTGTGTGTTTAGCAGGGATTTGAACTGAGGAAAAAAGCAGCTAAGCTGAGAAGCGAAGCTACGAGCTAAGCTAACAGGCCGACCCCCGGGAATAAACCTCCGTCTTGTCGAGCTCCAAAATTCACAGTTGAAACCCGTGCCTTTGTGTAAAAAGTTGTTTTTAAATATGAAATTACCAAACATGTCACAGTGGACCAATGAAACGGGGAGCAGAAGAGAATGGGGAGGGGTTTTTCCCCACCTCCCTGCATGTGCCGCTGCCGTTGGATCCTGACAGTGGAACAGGAGGACAGCACAAACTTGTGCAGGAGTACGGTAATATGAATGACTTACCTTTTTTTTTTTTTTTTTTTACCAGCCATGTTACTGACACTGTTCAGGGAATTTATTTTTATTTTTAATTACTATATGTTGTATATTTAATTAAAAGTTTAAAATATATATTTCTGTGTAAATATCTCATGTTACAACACCCGTGACTTATATATGTACGAACTTATTATTATTTAGTGGGTGTGGCTTATATTCAGGTGTGCTCAATAGTCTGTAAATTATGGTAATCACTGGATATGAGTCTGTAACTGATTAACTTTTGGAGTGAACTCAGTCCAAGATGTCTGCCACATTGAGGTGTCCTAAGAAAACAAAAATTACTGGAACTCAAGTCAAATTTACAGATATTGGCCTCATATTTGGTGTGGTAGTTGTTGACGCTGACCCCCAACACATATTCTGAACACAAAGATTACGCAAAATTTTTGCTTAAGTTTGCAAATAACTATTTGGAGTCAGCACTGTCTTTTAGAAAACTCTCTCTTGAACCTGTGGATGGATTTAAATGACACTTTTATGAAAATAATCATGAATGTACGGCTACAACTAATTTAATTTTAGAGACAATCCAATTAAAGATGGCTGCCACAGCCAGCTCACCTTAGAAAGCATAAACTGGCTATAATTCAGTTAATTTTACAGATATGGTGCGATAATGTTTTGTGATTGTAGCTGAAAATCAGTCACAACATATACCAGTACTCAAGACTGAGAGCTACTCGTTGTTTGAGATCGTCGCTCAAAACTTACAGCAGTCAGCTCTGTCTGTTAGCAAAATGTTTCATCAACCAATGATTTGATTTAACAGAACTTTCGCAAAGTAGTTATCTGCACATCTGCAACTGATTCACTTTCAGAGTCAAAAGTGAATGAGAGGCAGATATTTGGCTCCAGGCAACACAAACATGGTTTTAAACATCTGTTAAGTTCCTGGCAAAAACCAAAGCAGACATGTTCCTGTTTTTAGTTTTCTACACCTTGTAAACTAGCTGGTTTCATTTTTATTTTGCTACTTTTCCTTTTGACTGTCCTTTTGGTTGCCATTTGTTTTGATTTGTAAAAAAAATAAAATTGTATGCCTCTTTTATGATTGTCTGTTGTCGTTGTTGTCCACTGTTGTCATCACTCTGTTAAAATCAGGTCTCTCTTGTAAAGGAGTCCCCGAGGCTCAACGGGATTAACCTGCCTAAATAAAGGTTGAATGGAAAAAAATAAATATTGGGCTAAAATTGTATGCAGCCTTGGCTAAAAGTCATTCACAACAAATATTTTGTGAGCAACGTCTCGCAATATCACATGAGACGGTGCATAATGTTTCCATGGTTTGACCAAAACCACTAACCTCAATTATTTCTCGACATCAAAATCTAAACCTCAGGCCTGAACAGCAGAAGCATTCTTCCAGTGAACGTTGCCAGGCCTTTATTTTCCACAACATGGTACCATAAAGAACCATTTGCATGTGTAAAAAGTGCAGATGATGATGATAAAAACACAAAGTGGTAGCTGCTCCTGCGCCTAAGTTTGATCGTTTCAATGCCTCTCTGTGTGCTGGCGTCTGTAGATTAACCAATGTTCACAAAGTGACAAGCTGAAGGCACAACTTCAGTTAGACTCCACTGCCTCCTAGTGGCAGCACCAAATCATTCACTACACAATTATTAATTTCTATCTAGTACTTTTTCTTTTACAAACGATACAGTCAATAATATTTGAAACTATGTAGTACTAATGTTTAAACTCAATAACATTACTCGTCATTTTCACTGGTGATTCTGTAACAAAAGTAAAACGGTGGCACTTTTCATCCTATACATGTGGTGTCCCTGAAGAGCCACCGTCCTGCATGATTTAGATGTTTCTCTGCTTCAACACACCTGACGTGAATCAGTGGGTGGTTAGCAGGCTTCTGCAGGACAGAAGAGATAACTGAACTGTTGATCCAGGTGTGTTGAAGCTGGGAAACACGTCAAGCACGGAGGACAGAGGCCCTCGAGGACGACGAGCGGACACCCAACATGTTGTTACAAGTTACATGTAAAAAAAAAAGATTGTGTAACAGAAATTAAATGTATCTATTACAGTAAGCAAACTTTTATAGTGAATATAACCTGAACACCAGATTGCATGTGGAGCCTGAGAGTCCAATCTTATGAAAAGCTCTCCTCCCACTGTGTGTTTCTGAAATGAACTTGTTGTTAATGATGATGACTACTTGGCTAGTTCCTGGACTGGAACTCAAGTCCAACGCCTGATCTTATCTGAAGAAGACCACCTGCGTGAACATCCTGCCTTCTCAGATAATTCTGTATAAGGAAATGTGTGTGCATGTTTTTTGTGACCAAGTATCTATAAAAACTCAATGTATCCTTTGTGTGGGGCTCATCTCTTGACTGTAGTGAGAGACAGCGCCTTTGGACGCTTGTCATCTTTGAAGCCTCCGAATAAAGACAATTACAAGATCAGATCTGACCTCTTATTCAATCTCACAAACTTATCCCTCACTGTTTGTTAAAGTTCCACGGCAATTTGTAGTAAAAAATATTAGACATGATAAATACTGTTCTTTGCCAATTTGTTCATGTTATATAAACCACATTTGTTGAATAAATATTGTAGAATGTTAAACCTTTGTATTCTGATTATTTGACATTTTAGTGCTTTTAATGGTTTGCTTTGACTATGTGTTCATCGGTTTCAGTGAAGTTTGACACAAACGTAAAATATGATGTGGTCTACACAAAGAAAATGTGGAAAAAGGCACATTAGGCACTTTGTTACATTAGTACCAGTAGTTCCTTAATTGGTCTAAAGACAGAAAAAGAAGAACTACTGACTGCTCACACAGACGATTACATGAATTACTTCTCTTACTAAGAGGTTTATATAAAGAATTATTTGATAAATAAACAAACTAAATTGGGTTGACTCCAACAGATAAGTGTAGATGTACATCAGATTATGGTCTCAAAGTTTCATTAAAACCAATCCAGTGGCTCCTAAGATATTTTGCTAACAGCCAGATGGCAACATTTTTAAAAGCAGACCTCATACAGTCAGTTAGTGCTCAGAGTATGTGTAGGGGATGACTTTCAACAAATATGAGCTCATCTGTGGAACTGGCTGAGTTAAAGCAATGTTTACTGCAACTTTCACTGTATAGGTCACAGTGTTTTGCATGAATTAGCATGCCTGCGACTTATACAGTGAAGTGACATATTTAAGTTTTCCCCATATTTATAACCCAATTTTTGTTTGAGATCTGATGATTTCATTCATTCTGACATGGAAAATATTGAACACTACCATTTTCAGCCACTAGTGGCCCCTCGACTAATGTGGCAAGCCAAGTGTCTCATTAATAGGTAAAAGTAGTTATTAATGAGACACTTGGCTTGCCATACCGAGTCATTGTCGTCCTGCTCCTGAACTCCTGGAGCAAACAACAAATCAGCTTCATTTCTGTGCACCCCCCCAGGAGACATACAGCTGATCTGACTGTCAAAGTTCATGTATTAAGGAAAGGGCTAACACTTTACAATAACGTATGGTATGCAAAACAGGAACGAATCAGGAGCTAATGGGTACTTAACCAGTACTTACTGGGGAACACACAGCCAAGCCTTATTAGGAGACTACTGGTTAGTTACCACAGAAACAGAGGAGAAATTCTCTATGTGGGTTCTGAGTAAACACTGCACCAGTCATGGGTCATAATGGTCAAAAACCTGTTTCCTAGTAATTACTGATTTTATTAGAGTTTCTCTTTTGTAAACATATTGATGAAAGACATTATCAATTTCATAATATTGCACTGGTGTCATCTTAACTAGGTCTGACTATCACTGACTGATACCAAATCATTACTGGTTACTAATTTGCTCAGTGATGTAGTGAAGCATCATACCAAGTACTTACTGAGGAGCCTGTCATTACTTGATCAATACCTGACCATAACCTACTGGTTTGTTCCAGTGGTAACAAACCAGTAGTCCCCAATGCTTGGCTGTGTGTTCCCCAGTAAGTACTGGTTAACTACCCATCAGCTCCTGATTTGTTCCAGAGGCGTTCCCTAGTAGTTAATCTAATGTTGTGTACCTTGCTGTAAAGTGTTACCAGGATGAGTTCAACTGAGACACACTTTACTGTAATGTTGCACAAACAAATAATTGTTTTTAAGTGTTCATCTTGTTAAGTTTTTGTTAAAGTCCTCCCGTGCACGCTCCCGTCACGCGTAAGCGACACATCATAGATGCGACGTATTTATGTTTTTTTTCCACGTTATTAGTCATATTTGGACCGATGCGACTGATAAGGTGGTGCGACGTGCACGGCGACATGTACAGTAGTTTGTTTTGTTGTCTTCCATGGTCGCAGGTGTTGACTTCAACAGTCAGTCTGGTTGTAAATGTCTATGCAATGATCATTTCCTGAAAGTTTTGAAAATTCACCCACTGATCCATCAGAAAAGTTAAAGCTGAACACACACACGGGCAAAACACGGTTTGTTGTTGTTCCAATAACAAAAACTTTAACATGTAACACAAAATCATGTAAAGCTCAGCTGCCACTAGAACACAAAGAAAACAAGCGATGATCCACAACAACAACAGCCTCCAACCTTTCCACAGCCGTACACAGCCATCATCCCCAGAGGAAGCCAGCAGGGTGCTGGTGATATTCCAGCTCACGCGCCACACCTGGGAGTTATGGTGGTCAAACTGGGCAACAATCTGCACCTCAAACTTGGTTGGTCCTGTAGTGGTGCTCTCTTTCCTGCCACAAAGATCCAGAAAAACCAGTTTGAGCTCCCATTTCAGGTCATCTGATGTTAGGGAGTGAAAACATTTGGGCTAACTTCTGCATGAAATGCAGGGTTTCAAAGATTGCACCTATTTCACTGTGTTTTCAAATAAAAATGAGTATAGAGAGTGGGGGGAAATAAAGATGTCACCTCAAAGGAACAAGCTTAAATATCCGGACATCTTTTGTTGCGATGGCGAGCACATGGAAAGATCGTCCCAAGTTTGGAGCAAAGGCGATGTCATGCACTGCGTCGGTGACCGTCATCAGTGTCTCTGCTTTACTGTACTTCCTTTGAAACACAAGAACAACAAATAGAATAAAACCACTCTACATGGGTGCAGTCGTAAAACTCCTGGGCTGCACGAGCTCGACCTACCGCGTGTTTTCATTGTACTCATAGATCTGGACCTTCCCTCCGTACGTTACGTTGCTGTCATCACTTCCTACTGCAAACATTGGAGGGTGAGCACGAGAGCTGGGGACACGAAGAAGACAAACATTACACAGACATGAATTAAAAACACAGTGTTTACCTTGTGTTGAAGTCTTAAACAGCCATTCTGATTTTGTAAATAAATAAATAAATAAATAAAGCTAGTCACTGGGGGAGCACTGATTTCTAAAGAGACTGAGCTGCTGATTCCAATTTTGTTTCATAAGCGACAATGTCAGGTGTTATAAGATCACTTTTTTTAATATTATTTCATTGAAAAACATACACATGAACAATATCCTCGAAACAATACAAACTGGTTTTAATTGGCCATGACATATTGCTCTGAAATATAAATGAAGTTCAGACTATTGTTGTTAAAGAAAAAAAATCTGTACAATCAGTTTCTCATGCAAGTGTGGGACGATTTCTGGTTTCCCAAAATTAAAGGAATCGGGGCAGATTTATCGATGCACCCCTACAAGTCACGTTCCACAAAGATGTGGCTAACGCACAAGAAGCACCACTAAACTTTTTAACCAGCACGGATGGTTTCCTCACGCTGAAACACTGTCGGGTGGGGGTACAAACAACGTGCAGCTCAGACGTGTCTCCGCCTCTTCCACCCGTTGACAAAAACACAGAAGAGAGGAGCGCCCTGTCATGGCAAGTTATCTAGAGGTAAACACTGATAGATGCTCCTTCATGTTAGAGTCACTGGTGTCCATGTCCAGCAGTCACTGTGAGAGAGGTGGGGGACACCTGGACAGGTCTCCAGTCCATCACAGAGACACAGAGACAACCATTCACTCACTCACTCACACCTAGAGACAGTTTAGAGTCACCAATAAGTCTAACATGCATGTTTTTGGTCTGTGGGAGGAAACTGGAGTACCTGGAGAAAACCCACGCATGCATGGAGAGAATATACAAACTCCACCCAGAAAGGCCTCTGGCTGGGATTCGATCCAGCAACCTTCTCAATAAGAGGTGGCATCTCCACCAACTGAGCCACCGTGCCGCCCCACTTTGAGAAAAGTGAGCAGAAATGCAAACTACAAAGACTGAAACTGAAGTGACTAAATTAATTTCAGGTTTGATTTAAACTGTTCATTTTTTTTCATTGTAAGATTTAATGATGTCGTCTGGACAAAAAGACGTAAGTTAAGAACTGAAAAACACAATTAATGCTGCTGCCTGAGAACATGGGACTTTTAAAATACATTATAAAACAGTTTTAATCAATTCAATTCAGTTTATTTATATGGCACCAAATCACAACAGAAGTTGTCTCAAGGCACTGAACAGAAACATTCATATACAGGTAGTGCCCGACTTACGACAAAGTGCCGTTCCTACGTTCTGTCGTAAATCGGATTTCAACGTAACTCGGAACATACGTCCAAACTGCACCTCATACATATAGTACTGTATTTTAACAAGCACTTAGCCTATCCTAACACAGTACCCTACGTAATTATCAAAAAGCACATACATTTCAGAGCCATAATGAAGAAAAAAAAAAAGAGTTAATTTCCTACTTTGGAATGCTGGTGAAGCCATGTCCTCCATTCCTCCGTCCCTCCTCCGGATTCTCCATTCGTTTACGTTGTAAAACCACCGTCCATAAAACAGCTACTTTTCCACAGCT
>JARVJN010001368.1:40366918-40380737 GCA_031763805.1 Argolebias nigripinnis
CTGATGGACAAACTATTCACACTAGGACTAAGCCCCTCCATTTGTAACTGGGTACTAGACTTTTTAACAAACAGACCTCAGTCAGTGAGGATTCACAACTTCTCCTCCTCCTCCATAACCCTCTTATTTGCCACATACCTGTAATTTACATATATTTTTGGATTACTTGAACTCAAACGATGGCAACCCCACGAGGAAAATTAATTTTGAATTTTGTACAAATTAAAGCAGATATGTATCTCAAATTTGGAGTGAAAATATGAATTAATCTGGGTTTTGATTTGAAAAATATTAAACTTTTACTCAGTTGAAAAATAATTTACAATAGAAAAATTGTGAAATTCATGAACTAATAGAATAATGTATAAGACCGAAATTGTTTGCAATTTCTTTGTGGGGTTTGTTTCCAGATGAATGTTTAATTTCAAATGGGCCTGTGTAATATTTTTTTTGTCTTATTTGTTTTAGAAAGGGACAGGAATTATAAGACTTTTCTTCTTCCTTCAACATCTTCACTCACATATTGTATGTAATGTTTTTGATTGTTGTCAGGTTTTTGGGTTTGTGGATTTGTAATTGTTATTTGTATAAGTGGACAGATTTATCAGAGCATCACTTCAAAATAGACCAGACTTTAAGTTTGCTGTCCTATTTTTCTGCAGCTCGGTTCACTTGTTAAATGAAAGTGGGATTTTATGTTCAACCTTCTTCTGACATTATAAAGTTCATGGATTCTGTGAAAAATGCTGCCTGAAAATTAAAGTTTGTTGAGCTGAGTTGAGGTAATCGATAAACAGCTTGTCATCTTGTGCAGGTACGTCACTATCTTCTACGCACTGAGGTACCACAACATCATGACAGTGAGAAGAGCCGGCTGCATCATCGGAGGAATCTGGACCTTTTGCACAGGCTGCGGCATTGTCTTCATCATCTACTCTGAGACCACGCCTGTCATTATATGTCTGGTGTCCATGTTCTTTGCCATGCTGCTCATCATGGCGTCTCTCTACAGCCACATGTTTATGCTGGCCCGCTCTCACGTGAAGCGCATCGCCGCCCTGCCTGGATACAACTCCATCCACCAGCGCACCAGCATGAAGGGTGCCATCACCCTCACCATCCTCTTGGGAATCTTCATTGTCTGCTGGGCTCCTTTCTTCCTTCACCTGATCCTCATGATCTCCTGCCCACGTAACCTCTACTGCGTGTGCTTCATGTCGCACTTCAACTTGTACCTCATCCTCATCATGTGCAACTCAGTGATCGATCCCCTCATCTATGCCTTCAGGAGTCAGGAGATGAGAAAGACTTTCAAGGAGATTATTTGTTGTTACAGCCTGAGGAACGTCTGCACCAACATCTGCGCTATGACTGGTAAGTTCTGAGAGGAAAGGAGAAGATGATTCACAAGACTCGAGAGATGATGAACTGAGCTGAATCTGACATGAATGAAAAAATATGTCAAATACAGCATCAAAGGACAGATTCACCACATGTTGCAGTCATAGCAGTGCTCAGTATGATGTTCTGTCAAGCAGTGACTGGAAACAATGAGTTGTAATTAAGACTAAACCAGTACAGTAGGATCAGCCTTACTTTATACAAAGTACAGAGGCTAATTTATTTGGTACATTATCATAACCCCCAGTTAGCACAATCTAATACTGTGTCATGTCGAATCATTTTTGTGCAAAAGTGTTGCCTGCTTTTCATTTTTAGTCCTTTTTTTTCCTAATCACTGGGAATTTTATTTGTCCCTTCCAGAATCTGATGATGCCTAGGCTGATCAATGGAGAGAGGATGCTCTCTGTTTAACTACTGGAGTATTAGTGAACCGTAATGGCTGAAAGAGTGCTGCTATTCTTGCTTTTAATAATCCATAATAACCCCTCACATCCAAAGTAGTTTCAGAGCACTGATGAGCGCATCCTTGGTAATTAGAAATCCATGCATGAATGAACAGAGGAGACAGTGAAGTCAGCGACAACTAAAGTGTTGAAAGGAACACGATAAATCTTCCATTAATTATTCTCAGTGACAGTTCTAGCAGCTGCTTCTGTTTTTCTTGAATTTCTGTGCATACAGTAGAACTCCAGAGTACCTGAATATAGTTTAGAAGTATAATACTTTTAAAACAATTTTTTAAACCTGGAGAAAATTGAACAAATATATTGTTATTGACTGGGCAATGTGCTTCAATCCCTGACATTATTTTATAATAAAAACCTTATTTGTTGCATATTTATATGGAGGGAAATAAGCTTTTTAATATCTACTACAATAAGGCCCCTGCACACTGGATAGTGACCCTGCTTTTCTCTTTATGAACTATACAACCTGGATTGAAGCAGTTTAGGAATATTTCCTCCAATCATGACAAGAATAAGCACTTAGTACTGTGTGATGTGATTATTTGTGTTTGAGATCAGGTTTCTTACATTTGCTTTCTGTGTCTTTGGATTCCTGTGTTTATATGATCATTCTTACTTTAACTTGATTCAGTTCTCCTCTCTCAGTTTAGATCTTGTCCAGTCAGTGTTTTAGTACAGTAGTCCCTTGTTTATCGCAGTGGTTCCATACCCTACCCCCGTGATAAGTGAAAAATCACAAAGTAGGGATGCAGTAGTCCAAGTTCAAGTTCAAGTGCCGTAAACTTTATTTTCATTACCGTCTCAAGTGGTACATGAGATGGAACATAGTTATGTACACCAGTAGTAGCAGTAATAGTAGTTAATTTTAGTATTTTTATACAGGTATACATTGGAGTTTTAAACCCTTCCCACATTTTTGCCATGTTCCTAACAATTTTCTAAACTCAAATATTAAAAAAATATATTTATTTTAAATGGGTACTCACCAGAGAGGATGAAGAGATGGAGATGAAGAACTAGCTGTCCAGTGATGATGATGAAGGTGATGAAGAAGCGATGAAACCAGGCGCTTTGGCTTTGTCCTTCATAATAAAAGTGAGATGACATCCTTTTCCAGAACAGGCCCATTTCTTCTATGTTAAAACCTTGTTCAGACGTGTAGACCCCCTCGGTGATCAGATCTTTGAACGTTGTGTTAACAAACTCCTCCACTCCTGCTGTATCAGCGGATGCAGCCTCTCCGTGCAGGGAAACACTTTTTAATCCAAATTGTTTTTAACATTTGTTGAACCATCCCTTGCTGACGGGGCAGCACGGTGGCACAACTGGTAGAGCTGCTGCCTCTCAGCGAGCAGGTCCCTGGTTCAAATCTCGGTCCTGTGGCCTTTCTGGGTGGAGTTTGCATGTTCTCTCCGTGCATGCGTGGGTTTTCTCCGGGTACTCCGGTTTCCTCCCACAGACCAACAACATGCATGTTAGACTGATTGGTAACTCTAAATTGTCTCTAGGTGTGAGTGAGTGAGTGAATGGTTGTTTGTCTCTGTGTGTCCCTGTGATGGACTTGCGACCCATCCAGGGTGTGCTTCGCCCCTCGCACAGTGATTGCTGGACATGGGCACTGGCAACCCCCCGTGACCCAAAACGGAAGAAGCGGGTAAAAGATAATGGATGAATGGATCCCTTGCTGACACTAAATGCAGTGGTTTGGTGGTTGAAGGTCCAGCTTCGGTTTATACCCTCATTTCCCGCTCCACATTACATCACCATGTCTCTTCCTCCGTGCTGCTTGCTGCAAGATGATCATAGACTAAAGTTGTTTCACCTTTGGTGTTGGTATCCAAAGTGTTGTGATTTTTTTCCCTGCCATCACTAATCCACACGACCAACGCAGCTTCCATCTGAACAACCATGCTGTAGGCAGCCGGCAACGTCTGTGCAGGTACGGCCATCTTAAAGATTGTCCAGAAGTTCCACTTTCTCTTTAGTGGTCAACATCTTCCAGTGGCCTTTCAGTTCACTGCCAGAAACTTTTGAACACACATAATGTTTAGGAATAAGAAGTCCAGTTGAAAAAGAGTAGAAGTAAACAAATAGCAACCATCTGCTATTGTAACAGCCAATAAGCAGCTGGATTAAACAGAGCTGATGGTTACTGAGCCAATCAGCGGCCGGATTACTAAGCATTTTGGTTAAAAAGCATTTCTTGTGTTTTAGTTCGTCGCTAGAAACTTTTGAACACACAGAACTTTTAGAAATAATAATAGAAATGAATGTCTAGTTGAAAAAGAGCACAGGTAAACAAACGTTTTGTAACATACGGTGGCCCTGAGGTGCAAAACACATTAACAAATAAGGCGAAACACTTTAACAAAGTTCTGAAACAAATTAACAAATTCTGAAAAGAAAAGATAAACAACCATGTTATTGCCATCATAGTTTATTTTACAAGGATCATAATGTGCAAAAAAACAAGGTCATAGGTGAGCTCAACTTCACTGTCAGATTATGTGCATCCTCCATGTTCATTTGTTGAAGTGGTGAAAAAGAAGGACTCCAAAGAATCTCAGCTAACAGAATTTTCAGCAGCACACGTCTCCATACATTTATTAAACCTAATTAGAGTGTAACTAGTTATAATTGACCTCACTCTGCAGTTCTGAGATGACTGCTTCATAGAAGACTAATGCAGTGATTTTTGTTTAATGTAATCATTTTGTACTTTCATCAAATATGCAATGCAAATTACTGATTGCATAAATATCCACCTTTTTTAATGTGACTGACCTGATTCAACTCAAAGAAAAGATTATTAAAAGTAGAAGCCAGGGGATGGATGCAAAATGATTTTCAAGTTTCTAAACTCCAGGAATTCTAAATCCACCATATAAATGTAACAAGGCCGAGAAGCTGCAGTTCATTACACGCTGAGGCTTGGAGACACTGTTAGCATCTCCAGTGAGCATCCCCTAGCTTTCTTCTGTGAGGATTTTTAGAACGATGAAAGGAAGAGGCACAAATCTAAACCCCTAGTTTACTTCAGCCTGTGTGTTTGTTGTTTCACGCAATCAGAACCAGCAGAGTAAAATTAAAGAAGGGACTTACCAGACACAGAAAACTCTCAGGAGCCACTGTCTCGGATTTTAGTGCTCAAAGGCAAGTTTTTATTAAATGTGAAAAATAATTAAAAAATGGGTAATGTGCAGGTTACAACTTCCATTATTTTGCTTAAAACTAAAAAACAAAATGGAAATGAGTGCAGGTGCTGTTTGAGGAGAGGTGATCCATCCAGAAGTTCACAGGGAAAAGTGTCAATTTCTGAAGTGCATTATGGTTGCATCAGCTCTCGTTTCTCATCGTGCATAAAAACATAAACTTGGACTCCTTTTTTATTGTTTAAAAAACCCTCATATTTCATTACTTTATGTTTATTCCATCAACAATGTATAAGGACACCTCCTTTACCCTGGTTATGAAAATAAGGATATGCTTTATTAAAATCACACACAGGCTTATTATTAAATAACTCATTCCCTCCAAGTGTCTCAGTTCTTTCTGGACCAGCACCATGTCTCCAGTCTGTGATTCAGGGGCTTCACTTTAGTCCCAGGACTCACAGTTCCACCTTTCACGGGAGGAACCCAGCTGTGCACAGGAGGGTCCAGGGTCATGGTCCCAGACAGTAAATGTGTGCACACATAGCGACACACTGGCACTCCAGGGTGAGTTCAGGTAGTTCAAACTAATGTTTGTCTGTACAGCAGATTGAGCTGGGACTGGGAATGGTTCAGGTATCATGTTCCCTGGTTGGATCAAACCCAGGGTGCAGACAGACATGGGGAACTCAGGAATAAAATAAAGAATGTATACAGTATTTATTAAGCCAAAGCTCAAAACGAAAGGGTGATGGTGGCAGCAAAAACTTACAATGGATCAGGGAAAGCACAATCCACAAACAACCAGTAAACACAGACACTGAACTTAAAGGGACACCAACGAGACACAACGATGAACATCTAGGGTGATTGGGAATGGCAGCAGGTGAAGCAAGGAGCTGGAACATGAAGGAAAAAACACTGAAGAAGGCAGGAAACAAGTATATAAACACAAGAATCTAAAAAAACAGGGGGTGTATGTGTGTGTATGTGTGTGTGTGTGTGTGTGGGGGGGGGGGTTGCATCAATATTTTACTAAAATAGTGAAGGCCTTAGGAGAACAGCAACACATTTTTAATTCATGTACAAATTTGTGTAATTTATCATAAGTGTGTCAAATATTTAAAACTGGAGACATTTTAATAATGGAACAGTTTTAAAAATCACGTTATTAATTTAGCTCTCTTGTAAACATCTTCTATACCTGGGGTGTTTGGGAATGATAAAAATAGCCTTTTTAAAACAAGAGAGAATAAAAGACTCAATTGTTGCTAAAAATGAAAATATGCAAAATGTTTAAACACACATGGTGTCACAATGAGTGTTCAACTATTATGAGATTATATTTTTTATTGTGCCTGTTGTTTTGTACAGTTCAGTGTTCACAAGACATGAAGATATCCTGCTGGAGCATTGTATATATTCATTAATATTTCAGCCTTACTACTGTACTGTAACCCTTGTATGTAATCTTGACTGACAGCAAACTAGAAAAGTTAAATTTCACTGAACAATAGTCAGTTGGAACTTTAACTTGCTCTGCCTGATGTGTAAGACCACCACTGTCCTTATCATGAGCTTTGAAATCAGATGTGTTTCTGCACTGTCACTTTCTGGTCAACTTCAGATGACAGTAAATGTGTTTTTAAAAATCTGTTGTTTAACATATGTACCGGCAGGTAAACCTAAATGTTTAAAAATGCATAAAAATTCAACAAAAAGCAGGAAATGGCATCTACTTTATTCAACATTTTCTGGGGGAGGATGCTTCTGGCGCTAATGTTCACTACACAATCTCTAAACGTGACCTATTACATGAGATCACACCTAAGGTTATTTTCAAGATTTGTCCAAAACAGCTTCAACTCCATAATTCAGTCTAAAACTTTAGCATGAAAGGCGACAGGTGATATGAAACACTGAGATGTGGGGTTATCTATCTCCCTTGGATTAATAAAGAAGAGCTGTTAATAAAAAGCACTCTGCTTTCAGGTGGTGCAGAGCAGCATCCTGATAAATATCTGACGTATCTGTTGCCCATCAGCAGGACTGTATTCAGCTGGAATATTGATGAGTAGTACCAAAACAGAACATTGAAATAATGATAACGTGATGGAAAAATGACGCTCAACACTTTAAAACTCAGAATAATAGTTCTCACATTAAAATGATCCATTTAAAGGCAGGTATACCAGCACTCTGACCAAAAAAAAAAAAAGCAAAATTATACATTTTGTACATTCAAAAAAATCAGGAAACAGCACTCTGCTCTACATCATGTTAGCTTTCAGATTAAAAAAACCAACACTGATTTTATTATAAACCTGATTTTATTGTGGATTTGATTTAATTACTTCTGATGTAACAAACAAAGAAAAAAGTTATTTTATTCAAACCTAAATCTACCCAAGACCCATTTTTACTGGACGATACTTCGCTGTGCATTAGCTTGTTATGTGTAATTGGGGATAATGCTGGCTTTGGGCCGAACTGAACTTTTGGATGACACTACTTGTAAACAGCTAATTTTCCATCTGTTGCTGTATGTCCTGTCCCTGCATTAGTCCTAAAGTTAACAACCGGCCTCCTCCAATCTGCCTGTGTGCAGAGAATGCATCAGCGTTTCCTCTTACAATTTGAATGTGAGGTTCCTCTCCTGCTCTGTCCTGTCACCCTGCTCATTATTGATCTCTTCACACTGCCTCCATCTTCCTGTCTGTGATAAACCACTGTACAAGAAGCCATAAGGTTACTGCTGACATGTAAAAAATGAATGTACAAATGGCTTCGCAGTGCTCTCTGTAATTGTGCTCAGATGCTACCTCCCAGCTGAGAAGCGTGATCTGTTGCTCTCACAAAACAGACATCAGCTAAAAGCAAATATTATGTATTACTGTTGTTTGACAAACACAACAAATAGTTTATCAGTGTTTTATATTAGCATTTATTGTTAAAAAAAGCAAAACAAAACAGGTTATGGCTCATTAATGGCATTTTTTCATAAAGACATCGAGGTAAGAAGTGTTTGTGGAGCGAACGGCGATTAGATGATGTTTTCTCGTGCTGTAATGGTGTTACTGCTGTTTACTTCATAATTAATTCAAAGATTTTTTTACAATATTGACATTAAAAGAATATGAGCATGGCACATAGGAGAAATGTGTTAGTAAAATCTACTAAAACATGCTGAACATCCTTCCCCATGTTGGTTTAATAAAGGTGGATATCAAAAGTCACTGTTCATCTACCAGCTGTAAATTGAATTTAACCAAACAGTTCAGTATCTTTTCTTGTTACAGACAAAAATGTTGTTCTCTCAGACAAAACAACAAAAGCAACAGCATCAAATTTGACAATGGGCTGGGGTTCAACCCATCTTTATTGCTAATTGCATGTTTGAGCTTTTGTATATCTGCAGAGAGACATTTAACAGTGGGCGAGACACATCAACAAATGTAAATACAAATTTAAGTTTAAACGACTTGTGTTGCTTCTAATGCATTCTTCTATTTATGTATTTATGAGTAAATAAACACAGAATGGGAAAAAAAAACAGCTGTTTTATTATCTCTGTCACTCTCAAAGCAGTCCGCTCCATATTGAGATTCAGAGTCCTGGATCCCAAATGAATCCAGGCTAGGAAGACGTCTGACCTCAAGAGGTCCTGAACTCTAGGTAGTACCTCGCAAGGGCCAGTGGTTAGTTGTAAAACATCAGGTGCACGTGAGTCTCAAAAAGGTCTGGAAACATTTGTGGGTGCTCTCAATTTCTTGGTATGAGATGGTATTTAACTTGTCTCAAGAGCATGTACAGGTAGTCGTTATATTTTGATATCTGCACAGGGGACTACAGCTCAGAGAGTCTAAAGACCCCATCAGCCATCTTTATTGTAAAAGTGTACTCCAGCAAATCAGATCTTAAACATGAAACCAGCTGTCAACGTCAAAGCAGGTTGATGGGGGAAATGAAATGGGGGTGTGATTTTCAAGACCAGCCAACATGGATCTATGGTTGGTTATGATCACTCCAAATTTGGTGTGGCCATGAAAATAAAAAGTATTTTATTTATTTTTTGTATTTTGAGTTGCCAACTAGTCATCAACAGATGCAGCTTCCTTCAAGACACAAAGAACTGCCTGTGCCATCTAATTCAAGACTCCTCCAAACATCATCCATCTTGGCTCAATAATTCAAAGATATCTTGGTTTCAATTAGCAGGATTTGCACAATTTTAATACAGATTTAATGTTGTGGCTGTTGGGTGTATCATTTATGTCCACATCTTTATATAACATAGTCTAAAGTCTGTAAAATAGATCATTAGGATGAAGTGCTACTACATTTCATTTTGTGGATAAATAAAACCAATAATAAAAGTTCACAGATGGTCTTCAAGAGCACAATTGGCCTTCGGAACAAAGCAGCATCTTCCTGAAAGTGTGCCTAAGCTCAACACTGCGAAAGGCGTAGATGGCTGGGTCTACGAGGGCGTGGCTCATCATCAGCACCACATGCAGTTGGAACAGGGATCTGTAGCACTCACAGTAAGGGTTCATGGGGCACACCATAATAATGAAGAGATGGAGAAAAAACGGCACCCAACACACCACAAATGCTCCAAACAGAATGGTGAGGGTCAAAGCCCCTCTCATGTTGCTGCTCCACCTCTGCTGACGCCGAGACGTTCTACCATTGGGAAGAGATGCAATGTTCTTGGCATGGATACGAGCCAACATAAACATGTAGACGTAGAGAAAACAAATGACTACCAAGGAGATGATGAAGAAAACAACAAGACAGATCATGACGAACTTGAAGTCGAAAAATTTCACCATCAGCACGGCCAACACTCCACATGTTGTCCAGATGGCTCCTAAGATGGCTCCCGTTCGCTGCATTGTCATAATGTTGTGGTATCGTAGCGCATGGAAGATGGTAATATAACTAAAGGACATAAAACAAAAATATGTTTAATCAAATTATATTTTACTTTACAGAGTTTCATCTTAGCACATGATTTTAAATAAGCGTAATCCAAAACTCTAGACAAAGTTGGCAGCAATAAAATAAAATATATTCCTTTTTATGAAGTACTTTTAAGGAGATTCTGTCACACAAAACAACAACTGTTAGCCATGCATTTAATAACCAAGCGACCATGTTCAAATATGTTCAGCCTTCTGCAGTCCCTATGGGATTAATGAAGCTTTCAAGTAAACTGAAAGCTTGTCAAATTGAAAGAGTACAAAGAGTAATGTTGGAAATACCTACAAACCTCACACAAAATGTAGAATGTTAATGCACAATATAAGATCAAAGTTGGTTAAATAAAACAAAAAATGAACACATAAGCAACATACATTTTTTGTGAAAGAGATGCAGCTTTTTTTTAATTAAAATATCTACTGTCCGATCAAAAAACACCTTTTTATGTGTTGAAAGTATATCTTGAACAATAATAAATTATTTGTGATTTTAAATGCAGAAAGCAAAGTTATAGGCTTTTGTCAGGAGAACTGCGGCCAATAAATTTAAACCTTTCAAAATTGTTACTGAAACGCTTGGTAGTGCGTCAATTTACTATGGTAGTTTACGCTGAGGTTTTAAATAAATTATTTCAAATTAATGTATGTATGTATGAATGTAGGAAGTTATCTATTTAGGTAGGTATGTAGGTATATACAGTATGTAGGTAGATGCGTTTGTAGGCATGCATGTCGTAGGTAGTTATATAAGTAGGTAGGTATGTATGTGTGTATGCATTTAGGTGTGACAGGTGAAATGTTTCGATACAGTACAAGTCCAAGCCCTGATCACATACCGATCCACAGCAATAGCCAGGAAACTGAAAATGGAGCCCACAAACGACATGCAAAGCAGTGAGTCCATCACATCATCCAACTTCGTCTCAGATGGGCCCCTCTTCTCCAGCTGTCCCACGTCAGATAAAACTATCATCAGATTTTCCCAGGTTTTCGTGACACTGGCAGTTGTGTTGAAGGCAGCCAAGCTGCAGATGAAGCAGTACATGGGTGAGTGGAGGTTCCTGTTGCAGATGACTGCCACCACAACCAGGAGGTTCTCAGCCAGGCTGACCACTCCAACAATGAAGAAGACAGTGAAGGGGAACTTCACCTCAGGGCAGTCGGTTTGGTTCATTGAGCCACTATTCATGGTTTCCAAGATGGCGTTGAATCTAGAGCCAAAGCAAGCTGAGTGGTTTTAGCTAAACTGTAAATGTATTTATAACATCGCAAAATTAGCAAGAAATGTCAAAAAATGGAAATCCTGATCAGATTAAAAAATAATGTGAATTATTAGTAGTCTTATAAATGTAGCCAAACACTAAATTTAATTTAAAGTTTTAAACAGTGTTAATTTTTCTTTTCAAATGCCACCAAAAGTTTTGTCAACCGTGGCACTGGCAGGCCCTACTGCAATTGTTTCTGAAAATCGAAGTTTACAGCAGTAGTGACATATTTGCCTAGATTGTAACCTTTCCTTTCAAGATGAAACAAGACAGTATTTGTGGTAAAAAGGTTACCGTACAGTTAATGTGCTTGATTTGCTTGGGGAGAGTCTCTGTATGTGCGGGGATAAACAGTTTGTGTAACCAAAGGTTGCAATAAGCTTCTGTTTCTTGCTGGGTCCTGGACTGAACAAGAGTTTTGATTCTGGTTCAGTCTGTTGTTAAAACTGACGCAGGTTGCTTCAATTTGTACTTTTATGTAAATTGTTTGAAAACCGTCATGCATGCCTCACACTCAGATCATACAGTGACACCTCCGGTTTTTGAATGTTTGCTTTACATTTGAGACAGAAAGTAGCTATATGCTAATGCTAATACTCGACTAGAGAAAACAGTTCCTCCAGCTGAGAGTGGCTTTACTGACTCAAGTGCTGATGTTTTCTCCAAATCTGGTGATAGCCTAAAAATAAAAGCACAATAAATTTTAAAAAATGGACATTGATTTACTAATAGCTGTTAAACAAATTGCTCTTGTTAGCTTGTCGAGTAAAATAAAAAGTTACAAAAAGTAGCAATATTGTTTTGTTTTTTTTCATATGCTTTTTCTGCAGAGGTTGCCACAGTGAGACAATTTGCATGAACAATTCTGCAATTGTTTTTATGACGGACCTTGGCCTAAACCTGACTAAAATAATTTTAATTGGTATTATAATTAGGCCTGCTTGACTGGTGGTGGTTGGTAGTCGTCAGCCAGAACAGCGTGACTCATTTGACACAAACAGGAATCCTCAGCGAACGGCAGATCTCTACAGCTGCTCCGTAACAAAATGTCTTCCTCATGAATCCTGTTTGGCACTGCCCATTCTTCATCTCCAGCTGTGTGGCCACATTTGTCTCTTTGCTTTACAAAAGAAGGGGGAGGCTATGTTTATTTTTTGGTATTGTTTTCAAGGCGTACAGACAGATAGTTATTGTTGTAGTGGTTCACAGGATATTACAATGCTCCTGACGGCTGGGCTCCTCTAATCCACCGTGCCTTCTGTGCCCTCTGTGCATCAGTGTTGTCTTCACCTGCAGAAAGACAACAAAAACACCTCCAAATTTAAACTTGTCTTTGCTGTTTCTGGTAAATGAGTGAACCACAGACATTGTACATTGATTCACCCCACCGTATTTATTTTGAATAACATAGATTTAATCAAAATATGTTTTATTTCATCTTCCAAATTGGTCTTTATAATTCCAGCTGTCAGTCAAAAATCTGAGCAGAAATAATTAAAGAGGATTTCAAAACAAAGCTTTTTTTTCTGGACTCTGTAATTCTAATTTAAGTCAGAAAGAAAAAAATGTTCAATGCATTTTATTAATTTGTTTTATGCTAACGTCATAAATGTATGAACCATATGTTAAAATTGTTGATATATTATATACTTCAATAACAAATTCAGTTGATTTAGCGTGAACTGTTACTAGTTTAAATACAACTTGTCCATCTATGTACAACCTCAATTCTTAAGAAGATGGGATATTATATAAACTGTATATAAAAACAGAATTTAATTATCTGCAAATGGCATAAACCCTTCATTTGCAATGGATAGTAGTGAATGTATCAAATTTCGAAACTAAGAAATTGTACTTTATTTATTACATAAGGTAATGTTGAATTTGATGGCATCAAGAAATTTAAACATAGTATGGACAGGGTCATGTTTCCCTCCATGAAACATCCCCTGTTCTTTCAGTCTGCCAAAATCGAAGAGAGGGGGAGTCCAGCTGTGGGAGTTTTTGAAGGGGAGTGCTGTCTCTGTTCAAAAGTCCTTGGTCTTCCTTGTTAAATAGAACACAAAGTAAATAAAAATTCTGATTTATTCTTAAAAAATAACATGCTGACGTGACAGCGGCTGTACTGAAAAAAAGAAACAAACTGGAAAACTTGGGGAGACACACTGGGAGGGGATCATCTCTTCTGTTGAACAGCACAGTGCAGAACTAAAGAAGAAACGGAGGAATACAGACTATAAAGATACTTATGACCTTAAATCACAAGGACCTGAGAAGAAACAACTGAGAACAAGTGACAGTGAGCAGGGCGAGACTGAGGAACAGGATCTCCACTGAGGAAACTGAACATAGAGAAACTGAAACCACATGGGAGAAACTAAAATTGATCAGGAGCTAAACTTGAAGAAACTGAACTCAAGATACAGACTGATCAGAAACCAACACTAGTGAACTAAACATCTGAAAACACAAACACAATTATCAAAAGAAGAACTGAAACCTGATCTAAAAACACAAAGATCCACCAAAAATCAATCAAAATG
>JARVJN010001368.1:42653226-42663389 GCA_031763805.1 Argolebias nigripinnis
CCTGACAGCATAGCTCCTAGGATCATTGGGACACTCAAACCCCTCCACCACGGTAAGGTGGCAGCCCAGGGAGGGGTGCCCGTTCCATGTTATTGATTTATTTGTTCATTTTGACCTGAGTGTTGTGGATCTGGAGGTTGTTTATTTCCAGAAGAAAAAATGAAAGTTTTTTTGTGTGTGTGCATTTATGTGTAGCTCTTTAAAAATCTCACAAACAGCTGCACAAATCTTAATTAAACTTTTCAAATGAGTGGATGCACATCCACGAGGGATTAACTTCTGGATTGAGTCTAATTCAAAATGGTTCCTCAGCCAAATTACCAACATGGTGTGTTCGTTTTATATTGACCTAAAACTTGGTGTGGCTGGTACTGATCCATGAAACACAAGCTGAGTGCTAATAGATTCATAAGCTCTCTGTTTAAAAATTATTATTAATGTTTAGTGTCAACTCTGTTAGCAAAATATTTGGCTGACCTCTGGCCTGTTTCAGTAAAAGTAGCAGAAAGTGATCATTAGTGATTATCTACAACTGACTGGAGTCAGCTCCATTGAAGATGGATGCCTCACTCAGATGATCCTAGCAAACATGAAATTATCTTTCCTCGTGGTGAGGTCAAAGGTCACGCTGAGTCGTTAACGAGCTGTAAATGAAAGCTCCACTCACTGTGACAGATCTTAGAGCAACATAACACTTAGTTCCTAACTCATGTTGAACTCTTGCTGAGATGTTCCACAGATGGCTGTGCTGCAGGTTTGAAAGATGTGCCAAGCCCAAGGTTACCATGGCGACAGCTGGTGCTCAGCCTCCTGCTGTAACGTGAATCCTCCAGAGGGCAGCAGGTTCCAGTTAATCTGATGCATCCTGACATGTTGGCCATGTTTGCACAGGAGATGGCTTTGGGAAGTGAACAAAATATAGTGAAACAATGCGTTCTTGGAAACGTTCCCCAAAGGGTGTGTTCAGGTTGGAAAGTCATCTGCAGTCTGATGGACATCCTCTGGCTTCCTGTGGAAACTGGAAACTCGCCCAGCGTTCTGTTATGGGATCAAGATTAGTGCTGGTGGAGTGGGGCAGAGGGAACAAACATCGGTGAAATATTAGGAACTTCCTGCTGCAGAGGCAGCTCTTATTATAACTGAGGCTATTTTCAGACACTTGTGAGATTTACTCAGCCTGGTGAGGTCCGAGCTGATCTGCCATGAAGGATCTGGTTACAGGCCTGCCCAAATATAACACACACACACACACCACTGCTGAAATGAAAGAAGCAGGACAAAGCTGTCAGACGTCCTGCACCCACCTTCTAACGTGCTCTTTGTGCAGACAAACACACGTACAGGTCTGCCATACATCTGCTAACGACAAACATGTTGCCTCACAGGTAGAACATGCATGTGTGGGTGAAAGGTATTTGCATACCAGTAATCAAAAGAGGGGTGCTGCTGTGAGGATGCTACTCTGTGTTAGTCTGACAAAGTTCAGTCAGGTCCTCTGGACGGTGTCTTCTTGTTGAAACATCTTCAGGAGACTGAAATTGTTGCAGCTCCTCAGACTGAAAAAGTCTTTTGCATGAAAGAAGAAATGTTTCAACAAGAAGAATCCGTCCAGAGGACCTGACTTCACTTTGATACATTGATTGATCTGGCTTATTGAGCTGCATCAGGAAATTCTGTGTTAGATATGGAGGACCACAAACAGCATGTCAGATCCATATCTCTCTCCTTGCAAGTTCCTTTTGATACAGTTTGTCACAGCATCAGTCCTGGACTCCTGAGTGATCATCCATCCATCATCTTCCACATGCTCTGAAGTCGGATCTCGGGGGGCAGCACCTTGATCAGAGAGGTCCAGATATCTCTCTCCACAGCCACCCCTTCCAGCTCTTCTGGGGAGGGACTCCAAGCTGTTCCGAGGTCCCCGGGACCTCCTCCTAGTAGGACATGCCCAAACCCTCTCAACTGGCTCCTCGCAATATGGAGGAGCAACAGTCCTACTCTGAATCTCTCCTGATACCTGAACTTCTCATCCTATCTTTACCCTGCACAGGAAACTCATTTCCACTGCCTGTATCCACAATCTCATTCTTTCAGTCACTACCCAGAGTTCTGTGTCCTGAGTGACTATTTCTGAGGAATTTTTCCAACAATAATCTTATATAAAACCCTAATTTTGGAGAGAATTGGGATGTTGTGTAAAATATAAATACAAACCGAAAGAATGATTTTGCAGATTTCATAAACTTACCGTTAGTCACTATAGCAAAGTACACATATGCCTAAAGAAAGGAATAATACATTTTAGGGGGGAAATATGTTACTCTTCAGTTTAATAACAATACATGTCAAAAATATTGAAACGGCCATCAAAAGGCTGATAAAGAGTTAGAATAAGAAAGAACTGAGTGAGCATTTGCCAACTGCTATATTTTTCACTGTATACAGTACGTCGCAGTTTTGCATAAATTAGCATGCCTGCGACTTATACAGCGAAGGGACGTATTTGTTTTCCCCATATGTATAACCCAATTCTTGTCTGAGATCTGACAATTTCATTCATTCTGACATGGAAAATATTGAACACTACCATTTTTAGCCACTAGAGGACACTTGACCAATGTGGTAAGCCAAGCGTCTTATTAATAGGTAACAGTGGCTATTAATGAGACACTTGCTTTGCCATACCAAGCCACCTTCATCTCGCTCCTGAACTCCTGGAGCAAACATCAGATTAGCTGTATTTTGCTGTACCGCCCAGGAAAAATGCAGCTGATTTGACCATTAAAGTGCTTTTATGAAGGAACAGTTAAACTGAGACACCTTTACTATAATATGGATCAAACATTTTTTTTTAAGTGTTAATCTTGTTAAATTTTTGTTAATGTCCTCCCATGCACGCTCTCATGGCCACCATTTGGCAGTCCATCGATTTTTGGCACAACACCGGCCCACGTTTCCAGGTTTTCAGTGGCGACGCATAATAGATGTGACTTATATAGTGAAGCGACTTATTTGTCCCCCCCTCATTTTATTAGACATATTTTGGACTGATGCAATTTATATGGCGGTGCCACTTGTACGGTGGCGAGTATGGTAATCAAATAAATTGTCCACAGGTCAGTAAGACAACTGGACATGCAGAGACTGTTTTTGAGAGGCTGAGTGGATCAGATGTAAAGATGGGCAGAGGTTCACCAGTCTATACAAATTTACTTAACACAGTGAAACAATTTCAGAATAATATTCCTCAACTGGGAGGCAAGGTGGAGCAGTTGGTAGAGCTTTTGCCTCCCAGAAAGAAAGCTGCAGGGTCCAATCCCACCTGGCAGGTCTCTCTGTGCATTTGTGGGTTTTCTTCAGATACTTTGGTTTTCACCCAGAAAACAAAACATTATGTTAACTGGTAACTCTAAATTGTCTCTAAGTGAGAGAGTGAATGGTTATTTTGTTCGTCTTTATATGTCCTTGTGATGGACTTGACCTGTCCAGGGCGTCCTCCACCTCGCAGAGTGACTGCTGGAGATAGACACCATGAACCCACAGCCCTGAAATGAAAAAATGGGAGAAGAAAACAGACGAATGTTTCTTATTGAATTTCCCATCATCTACAGTTCCTAATATCATCCAAAGTTTTCAATAATCTGTAGAAATCTCTGATCAAAGGACAAGGCTGAGAGTCAATATTGGATCCACGTGACCTTCGGGCCCTCAGGGGCCACTATATTGAACACAGGTCTGATTTTGTTCTGGACATCACTGTATGGGCCCATGAACACTTCCACAAATCGTTGTCTGTAAACACAGTTTACCATACCATCCACAAATGCTGGTTAAATTAAAGCTCTATCATGCAACAATCATCCAGAAACAATGCTGACTTCTCTGGACCAGAACAGTTTTGAATGGACTGAGGCAAAGAAGAAAACTGTTCTGACGTCAGATGAATTGAGAAAAAGAGGAGAGGGCCCGTGTGCCTTGTTGTCAGCACACAGTTCAAGAACCTGCCTCTCTGATGGTATGGGGATGCATATGTTCCTCTGGCATGGACAGTTTACACATCTGTAAAGTCACCATCAATGCAAAAAAGTGCACGTGGTTTCAGAATAACACATGTTCCCGCCCAGATGTCTTATTCAGGGAAGGCTGTGTGATCTGATGATTGTTGCTGCAATAAAACTACAAAATAATTAATACATGTAAACTATTTAATTTAAGCATTTCATATGTTCACCATACTCCATTGTGAATAAAGTAAGAGAGTTGAACATCATGACACGATGAGCAGACGGTGTCTGTACAAGGATTCCAGTTCTTCCTGCAGGTCCAGATGTGGTCCCAACAAGCAGCAGCTGGGACTCATCCCACTAAGGAACACCAGGACCATAAGAGACTGCAGACGAGCTCCCTCTGCTGCTGGAGCATTACCTTCTGGGATGTGTATCTTCCTCCTTGTGTTCATTCTCCAAACTAAGTCATACTTGTGTTCTCCTCACGTTCTCACTGAAGCTGCTCCTGAGCCTCCAGGCCTGGACCTCTGCCACTGCCCATGAGCCCTGGACTCCTGTGCTGACCTGTGAGATACAACTCCTCCTTGTGGATCTCCTCCAGCTGCCCCATCATCTTACAGCCTCTTGGCTCCACCTGTACTCCTTCCAGCAGGACCTCCTCTGACCTGGAACCCTCAGCCCTCCTCTCAACCAGCTGCACCAACCATCCCTCAGTTCCTGACGTCTCAGGGTTTCCAGCTGTAGCATATATTTATCTAACCCCTGTAAATAAATGTAGACTCCTCCATTGGGACAGTCTGAACTGTGTCCATGCTGAAGATCACAAACCAGTTCATTCCTGATCCAACCCCAGTTTACTTAATTACAATAAAACTACATTCACTTTAATCCAGACTCTTGTCTTCATTAAGACCGCTGGTCTCAACAAGGGTGGTGCTACACCAACCTGGGTCCTGAGGAGGAAACAAGCAAGAACACACACACGCTCGTGCTCATGCGCATGCTGGTGTGAACAGGGGTTTCCTTGTCCAAACAGCTTCCTGCCTTAGACATTTCCAGTTTCCACCCTGTAGATTTAATGACTGAGGATGTGCAGTATAAAACTGTGTTCCTGATGTATCTGAGGATGTAGAGCAGGGCTTTGTACCACATACTATAAAAGTTGTGTACTGTTTGAGAAAACATTTTGTACCTCCAGACCAGGCGAAGCAGGGCCCTGACGTCGTAGCGAGGGCCAACGTTCTGTTTGGTGGATGTCTGTGCGCCAGAAACAGCTGCAGGCAGTCTGACAGTCAAACATCTGGATGGTTCCTGTGTTGCTGCTCTGTCGTTTATTTTTTATTTTTTTTTATATTTTTGCAACCTTGTGTGTTTTCTTTGTGAAATGATTCTCTTGCTAAATGAGATTTTATCTTGATGAGCCAGTTCTCAGTGTAAAGTGAGCATCACACACATTGCTGAGTAGACAGGAAGTGGCAGAGACAGACATCCTGTGACCTCTGACCCCAGCTGGAAGCATTTCAGCAGCCTGGCATCAACAGGAAATCTGTGGCCTTCACACACGCCATGGAAAACACAGTTAAGATGACCATTAAATAAAGTACGGTACAAGAATGATGGCCCAAAAACAATAGACAAAATGGATGTAACCCACTCACTTTTATAGATGTTAGACTCAAATTTATTGTGGGAGTAGCTGAGCGTTATTCACAAACCATCTCTGTTTGTTAGCAAAATAGCTCATGAACCACTTGAGGGTTTTTCATAAAAGGTTCAGAAAGTGGATGTACACCTAGCTGATTAGTTGTACAGTCTGCCTCGTTCAAAATGGCCGCCACAGAGGTTTTACAAACATTTCCACTCTCTTCAGGTTATAATGACTCTTTTTTTAAACACATTTTTATTAAATATTTGGGGGCAATATTTTGTATGAGCTTTATATGTGGCTTGTAATTTACCATATTTAACCAAATCATTAAATTTTAGTAATTTCAACTGATGAAATAATATATTTGTTGGGTGACCATAACTCTTCCTACTAATAATTATTATAGCTCTTTTTTGTAAAATGAAAATATGGTTTGTATTTGTTTTGCATGCTTTTCCCCAAACTTCAATACAATAGATTAAATATGGAACAATCATTACATTATACAATATATACAAAACTTTGCCATTCAAAAACTCTTACTTTATACAGTAATGTAGTTGATTTTCATGTTTTTATTCTTAAGTATTTTACATGATATTTCCATGTCAGCTTCTCATCAATAACGACACCCAAAAATTTATTTCATTAACTATTAATTTCAATGTTGTCAATTTGAAATTTTTTGAAGTTAAAACTATGAATACTGACAAAGTAGAGAATTTTATGTTTATTTGACAGTGATTTACATTTTTTTGAAAGCTAAATACAAATAAAAGATGAACATTAATTTATTTGTACAGTTTGTAGTTTTTCTGAGGCTTTTATATTGTTTATATCAATATTGAATTATATCGTTATCGACCGAAATTAAGAAATATATTAAGATAAAAGTTTTGGCCATATCGTTCAGCCCTAGTTTGGAGTATATCTTAGATAAGTATATACTGTACGGTATATAGTTTCTTTTGATAGTTTATATTTTTTTGCTATTTTGGGGTGTAACTGGGACCTTGAGTACACAATTTTGTGCACCTCATGTACCACATGTGATACAAATGACAAACATACTTGAACTTGTTCTGTGTACAAGTGACAGAAAGTACCTAAGACAGAGTTGGACCCCTACCTGTTGTCGTTGGAGCAGTTGAAAGTTCCGGTCCTTATCCCAAACTGAGAAACTTTCTGCACCATCTTCCCCCAGTTGGACGGACTGAGCAGAGCCTCCTGGTTCTGGGCAATGACCTGCAAACACAAAAACCCAGATCAATAATGGAACAAAGGTTGAGAGCAAACTAATCTAATAATCAGTTACTGTGCCGATGAGCTCTGTGAGCTGCTGGCCGACAGCTTTGACTCCTCCCTCACCCTGGAAACAGTTCCCACCTGCCTGAAGACCGCCACCATCATCATCCCAGTCCCAAAGAGCTCCACAGTGACTGGTCTGAATGACTACCGGCCAGTAGCCCTCATCCTGATAGTCGCTAAATGCTTTGAAAGACTGGTCATGACCCACATCAAGACAACCATCAGCATCAACGAGGACCCTCACTAGTACACATACTGGGAGAATTGATCAACAGAAGACACCATCTCCTCTGTGGTCTACACTGCTCTCACCCACCTGGATCAGAAGGACTCAGACGTCTGTCTGCTCTTTGTGGACTTCACATCTGCCTTCAACACCATGATCCCCCAAACTCTGATAGACAAACTATTCACACTTGGACTAAGCCCCTCCGTTTGTAACTGGGTACTAGACTTCTTAACAAACAGACCACAGTCCGTGAAGATCCACAACTTCTCCTCCTCCACCATAACCCTCAGCACTGGCTCTCCTCAGGGCTGTGTGTTGAGCCCCCTCCTGTTCATTCTGCTCACATATGGCTGTGCACCTACCCATCCAGGTTGCCATATTAAGTTTGCTGACAATACAGCAGTGGTTGTTGGCTGGCTGCATCACAAACGAGTCCTGCTACAGGCAGGAAGGAGGTGGAACACCTGGAGAGCCGGTGCAGGAAGAACAGCCTCTCCACATCAATGTGAAGACAACGAAGGAGACGGTTGTAGACTTCAGAAGGAACAAACACACCGCTGACCTCCACGGACCCACGTACTGTACGCGTGAGTATACTGGAGGCTTTACAGCTAAGTGAGGTTAACATCAACTAGGGGAGACGGAGAAGTTCTTGTGACAAAAGAAGAGATCCAGGAACGTGACAGCCAGTCAACTTGTGGGGGTTGGGCCTGTGTTTTAAGACAGGTCCCCTGCAGAGTCACTTTCATCATAGTCCCAGGTTGTGCCAGCATCCTTAAGGGCAACCAGTGACATATCATCTTGTACGTCGTCCTCGTCTGATTGTATCAGCAGCTCAGCATCGTCCTCTTCCTCCTGCCACTCTCCAACTTGGCTCGACAGGTGGTTGTCTGCGAGTGCCACTTGGGTCAATGACTCAGAAGAACAGGACTCATGGTCTGCACCTGAGGTCAGGGATGATCCAGCACTGATATCTCTAGGTGTAGAATCGAGGAAGTCATCCAAAGCTTCCTGGTCGGATACGTTAGCAACGGTCATCTCATCCAGAACACAAAGATCGGACCCTGCTGTCTCTCTGTGCTGCAGACAGCCAGTAGACAGATATTGCTCCATGTCTTGGTGAAAGGCTTCCTCGTAAACCTTTTGTCTCTCTCTCTGTTTCTGCTGCTTAGCCAGCTCCAGCTCAGCCAGCCTCTGAGCATGTTCACAGTTCAGTTCAGCTTCCAGCGACTCAACTTCCTTCATTTTCTTTTTCTTGTAGGCATCAAGTTCATTCATATGATGCATTTCAACAGTGTGTTGTTCGCACTGACAGCACAGAGTCTCCAGGTAGTCTAGTTTGCCCTCCATCTCCTCAAAGTCACCTTCCAAATGAGCTATATTTGCAGTGACGTCATCAAGTCCATTGATAAGGTCTGGCAAGCCTCGGAGCTGTTCCTGAAGTTGTGTCAGAGCAGCTTGTCTTCTCTCCCAGAGAGCTGACAGTATCACTATATCACCGTCTACTGACTCTGCCAACTGAGCACAGTCCTTGTTCTTTTGATGCAGTAGAAACCACCCTTGTTCATACCTGCTCAAAATGTCCAGCCCAGCGCTAGAATAAAAGACTTCTTCAAACCCAGTCCTTCTCTTTAGTTTAGTCTCTCTTGATATGTCTCCTAGGGTCTTGAAGCTCGATGAGAAATCTTGCTGGACCATGTGAAGTTTTCCTTTAAAGTTTTCAAACATGATTGATTTCTCTCTCGGTGCCAAATGAGCAGATCGCTAGCTACAAACATAGATAACATATATATAGAATCACGTTGGCCTTCGGATCACCGGAAATGACGTCGAACACGTGGTCTACTTTACTCACTGCTGATTGGACAAGCAGTACCGCCCCTTCCTGAAGCTGGCGGGAGCACTTTTTTTTTTGTTGTTGTTGTTGTCGGGAGCTAATTAAATCACAAATAAATCTGTTGTGTTGCCGGTGAGCGGACAGATATAGTTTATAGAGGTTTTAACAATGAATAGGTTACGTTCAGCGGCATTTAAGGGCAAAAGAACCCGACAGGAGTCGGTAGAAACAAAAGTTCAGACCCGGAAGAGGTCCAAAAAACCCTTTAAAGAAGGTACGCTGCTAATTTAAATGACACGTGCAGAGTATTACTTTATGCTAGGTATTTGTTTGCATATGCAATGTTTAACAAACGATAAGCTTTTGTATTGGATGTCACACATACAGAGATAAAAATAAGTCACATCTGCACAGAAACTCTTGAATGCATCACCCAAATGATGAGTTCCATGTGTTCTTGGTACTTTATTTGTGAGCAGTGGTGTTTTGTTTGAATGAGATTTGTGTGTTTACCTGCAGAGGAGCCTCCATCATCTTCCTACCACACCTTCTCTGATCCTGCTGATGTTGTCCAGCTCCGCTCTCAGCTCCTCAGCTGGTACGACAAGGACAAGAGAGAGCTGCCATGGAGGACTCTGGTAAAAATTCATAATTGCTACATTTAACTTTTTGCTGAATAGCATATTTTTTCCACAGGCATATGTTATGGATGGTAGGTATCACGTTGGGGTTAATGTCACATTTCGCCAACTAAAAAACAAAACAGGATCCAAATCAACATGAAGGTTTTTTTGCTGAGCTCATGCTGCACCTTGTTATATAGTTTGGAGAGGATTCTCCAATTTATGTATATTTTTTGCAA
Source organism: Argolebias nigripinnis (assembly GCA_031763805.1). NCBI lineage: Eukaryota > Metazoa > Chordata > Actinopteri > Cyprinodontiformes > Rivulidae > Argolebias > Argolebias nigripinnis. The sequence goes on from JARVJN010001368.1 coordinate 42,663,118, forward strand.
AAAAAATAATAATACTGGTACAGTAATTATATTTTAATGTGTGTTTGGCAAACATTTTGCCTTTAAACAACAAACATGTGCTTTTTGTTATTATTGCACACAGGTTATTACTAATTTTTAGGTCAGTAAAAATATAATCTGTCAATCTAAAAAAGCTAAGTTTGGTCCTCTGGACATTCAAAAAACAAAACAAAGCAAAAAAAACCTGTAGAAACGTTTCGTCTTTCGTCCGAAAAACTTCCTCAGTCTGAGATGCTGTATTCAGCTCAGTC
>JARVJN010001531.1:712551-724574 GCA_031763805.1 Argolebias nigripinnis
CACTTCAAAACCTGCTTTCATCTGCTTAACTCAATCCAGTCTACCAGTACACCACTTAGTCCTTAGCTAAAGAAATATTACTGTCTCAACCTGCAATAACACAGATCCCAGAGTTCCATCAATTACTTATTAACATAAGGACTTTCAAAGATCAGATTAAACACCCGTCTCTCTCCAGCTCTACTGTGCCATCACAGAACTCATACAAACCACCTGCTCCCTGTGCTTCTGAGAGGGCCCTTGAGGACTCCTGTGTTTAATCCTCACCTGGTGTGGATTATGGGCCACCTGGGGTCCCCATGTTCCCTGATGTCAGAGGTCCGGTGGGTGACACCCATACTACATCTTCCAGTGCTTCAGTGGAGGTAGGACCCAATGCCCCACCTCCTTCCTATACCTCAGTGAGGGCTGGTCCTGATGTCCCATCCTCCAGTGCTTCAGTGGGGGTAGGACCCAACGTCCCACCTCCTTCCTATGCTTCAGTGGGGGCTGGTCCTGATACCCCATCCTCCAGTGCCACAGTGGGGGTAGGACCTAACACCCCACCTCCTTACTATGCTTTGGTGGGGTTGGTCCTGATGCCCAGTCTTCAAGTGTTTCAGTGGGGATAGGACCCAAGTTGCCAGTGGGTCCCAAGCCTCTACTGGGCTCCAAGCCTCTTCTGGGCCCCAAGCCGCCAGTGGGTCCCAAGCCTCTTCTGGGCCCAAAGCCGCCAGTGGGTCCCAAGCCTCTTCTGGGCCCCAAGTCGCCAGTGGGTCCCAAGGTTGTTTTGTAATGTTTTGCTAGTTTTTTATACTTTGTTTGAAAAAAATCTGTATTTCTCTCTTATGTTTTTCTTTTGTTTATTGTTTAAGGAAATTCTACCATTGCTGTTCATCATTCTTTAGCTTGTAGTAGGTCGTTCTGGTAAATGAGTCCACAAGGCTCAATGAGATTTATCTGACTAAATAAAGGTTGAATGAAGCCTCTTCTGGACCCCAAGCTACCAGTGGATCCCAAGCCTCTTCTGGGTCCCCAAGCCACCAGAGGGTCCAAGACCTCTCTTGGATCTCACACCTCCAGTGGGTCTCACGCCTCCAGTGGGTCTCATGCCTCCAGTGGGTCTCACACCTCCAGCGGGTCTCTCGCCTCCAATGGGTCTCACGTCTCCAGTGGGTCTCACGCCTCCAGTGGGTCTCACGCCTCCAGTGGGTCTCACGCCTCCAGTGAATCCCACGCCTCCAGTGGGTCTCACGCCTCCAGTGGGTCTCATGTCTCCAGTGGGTCTCGTGCCTCCAGGGTGTCCCACTACAGCTTCATCGCCTGAGGTCTTCATGCCACCTGCTCTGCCTCAGGTGTACTTGCCTCGCCTTGAGGGGTCCATATCTCTTCCTGAGGTGTCCACACTACCTGGGTGCTCTACAGTCCTGCTTTAAGGTGGTGGATGACATCCAGGCTACCCGCCTTACTGGCTTTGAGGTGGTGGACGACCTCCTGGCCACCCACCTGACCGGCTTTGTCAGGGTGGATGGTTTCTTGGCCTTCCACTTGAACATTTTGTATGTCTTATGTGTTGTGTACCTGGTCTCCCTCTTGTGTTCCCTTGTGCCCTCTGTCCTGTTTTCCCCCTCCTCCCTCCCAGGCTGTTTTGGAGGTGAGTTTCTGGAGGACGTCTGGAGACATCCTTTGAGGGGGGGGGGGGGGTAATGTAGGGATTGTAGTTTGTGTTTTCATAGTGTATGTCTCCATCTAGTGTTGAGTCTCTGTCCAGTTTCCTCTCATGTGATTTTTTCCCTGTCCCACACCTGTGAGCCTGACAGGTGTTTTGTGTTTAATCCTCATCAGCGTTTGTATAAAGTCTGTGTCTTGGTGTTATTCCTTGTCTGGGCATCATTATATATTGGTCCTATGTGTTCCTCGTGAGTTTACTACGTGTCTTCTAGAGCATGAGTTTTGGCTGCCTTGTCAGCTCATTTGTTTTGTGTTTATTAAAAGTATTTCTTTATTTTATCACCGAGTCTCCCGAGTCCTGCCTGCAATCTTGGGTTCTGCCTTTAAAAACATTCTAAACATGACACAACCAACCAACCAACCAACCTTCCATCCATCCATCCATCCATCCATCCATCCATCCATTTTCTTTTATCTGCTTCTTCCTTTTTGGGTCACAGGGATCACAGGTGCTTATATTCATCAGTGAAAGACACAGGGGACACCCATGTCAAGTCTCCAATTAATTACAGGGACAAATACAGTAGAGACAAACAAACATTCAGTCTCTCACTCACACCTAGGGACAATTTAGAGTTACCAATTAGCCTAACATGCATGTTTTTGGTCTGTGGAAGAAAACCGGAATATGCAGAAAAAACACATGCATTCACAGAGAGAACATCTAAACTCCACCCAGAACAGCCCAAATTCGATCCAGCGACCTTCTCACTGAGACGCGGAAGCACTGCCACCTGTGCCACTGTGCCACACATGATTATAATCAAGACAAATATTCCAGATAAAAGCGACCAAAGTGAACTTTTTTCATAGAGCGGCTAGGCTTGCTTTAGAAATAAGTTGAGGAGTCACGTTATTTGTGGGGAACTTGGAGTAGAGTGTCTGTTCCTCCTTGCTAACAGGAGTCAGCTGAGGTGTTTCAACATCTGATCAGGATGCCTCCTGGAAATCTCCTTGTGGAGTTTTTTTAAGCATATCTCTGTTGGAGTAGATTCCAGGGCAGATGCATAAATCACTGGAGGGATTTTACATTTACTCTGGTCTTGAAACAACTACAGATCCTCCAGGAAAACCTATAATGTGTTATTGGAGAAATATCTAGTAATCCCTCTTGGACCTGTTGCCTCAATATTTAAAAGGTGGGGGAAAAGCAATAAATGGAAAATTTGGAGGCCAACTAAACATCTTCCATTACACTTACCCAGTCATCATCATCAAAGCATGCAAAATACTCTGTGGTCCAGTGCTGAGGTTCACACAATCATTGTTGGCACTTTTGTTGTTGGGCACAGGTCAACACGGATAGTCTCACCAATTTTCAGTGATGCACCCCCAACACAAGCTATTTAATCAATGGGGGGAGATAGTTCCATTCAAACTACTTTTGTGTTTTCAAGATGTTGACAGAATTTGTTTTTGTTTACAAGATATTGACAAGATTTTTAAATGTTACTAATATGAAATTTGTCAGCCTACATCTCTTTGTCAGTTTCTCCTCTCTCCTTCCCAGCCACGTTGTTGATTTGGCTCTTGGCCTTAACACAACTTATGGTGCCTGAGACAGGCGAACAAGACTGCCTCAGGCCCAAAGGTTCTGGGAAAACCATTAGCCACGACTCCCGCCCGTCCCCCACCCGACAGCTTCATAGCACACCAGCTAACTGGTTGCATGTGTCCCTGCTGGGTTGAGATGAAGGTCTGTAAGGACTGACGTCATCACTCAGACAGATCACAGCAGGTCCAGATAGTGTTTCAGTTATTGCTTGTGCTGTTAATCTGTGAGGTGGATGGTTGTGTGTTTTTGTGAAACAAAATCTCAATTAAAAGGTCAGGATAGACTCTTAGTTTAACTATCTTCATCATTGGTGTTTACGCCTTTTTGTTGTTTGTTTTTTTAAATCAGACTTGGAACATATGTAAATATATAAAGTACATATGTATGTGTGTATGTATATGTGTGTGTGTATGTGTGTGTGTGTGTGTGTGTGGGTGTGTGTGTGTGTGTGTGCGTGTGTGTGTGTGTGTGTGTGTGCGTGCGTGTGTGTGTGTGTGTGTGTGTGGAGTGGTGGCGCAGAGGTTAGAGAACTTGGGCCTGTGATTGGAAGATCGCCGGTTCAAGCCCCGGTACAGACAAGATCAAAAATGTGGGTGGGGTAGTTGAAGCACCCACGCCTGCCCCCACCCTCATTCGCCCCACTCTGGGCCCTTAAGCAAGGCCCTTAACCCCCACCATCTGTTACCCCGGGGGTCTTAAAGCTGAGTTAGACTCACGCTTTGGTCCGTAGGCTGGAGCGCGTGTGCTGCGCGTGCACTGTGCCGTGCGGCGAAATGCATTTACAGTGTCGCCTCTGTGTTTATAGTTTTCGCACGGTGGGGCATGGCAAAGTGCTGTTCTTTTACCGACCAGCAGGTGGCAGTACCTTCTCAAACCTGTGCATATGTTCCAAGAAAGGGTGTAGAAGAAGAAATCTACCGTAGAAGAAGAACTGTTTGACGTCACAACACAAACAAAATGGCTTCCCGCTCGCTTCTTGAACTGTATTTATTAGAGGAGCAAATTATATTTGAACAACAGATGTTGTGTCTTGGTACGCGGTGGTACGGAGAGGATGCTTACAGTGAAAGTTACTCTGTGAAAGCATCAACGTAGGACATCAGACTGTTTTAGAATTGTAAGAACATTAGATGTTAGAATTATTTGGAAACCTGAAATGGCATTGTAAATATAAGTCCCATATTGAATTAAAATGAAGCGTTGCTACCTGACACTTAAAATCTCAATGTGTAGTAGCCTTTATTTCAACAGGAATGTGAAGTGGAATGTGTAGAAACCTGTAGAGATAGTGTTTTGATTTAAATGTGTTCAAAAATTGCATGCTGTCTGAAAATAATTGATAAGTGTGTAATTATGCCAATGTATCATTTGAATGAACTGTCAAAAATAAAACTACAACAATACTTTGTATTTTTTTTTATGGACAAGCATCAATGAAGATTTTGAGGAAAAGCCACTTAAAAATCTAATTTTGTTCCTGGGACTTAGCGATGTTTGTTTATTTCCAAATTGGACATGTTGCTATGCAAATATGTTTTGTGCTTTCCACTTTAGATTGATAAAATTGATAAGTGTAAAAAAAAAAATTACACTTATAAAAGTGTAAAAAGTATATCTATAAAATAAAATGAAAGTTCTGGCATTGACATTTGTAAAAGAGTTACAAAGCAGCATATGAAGTTCATGTACACAGTATATGTATGAGGTAGGTGATGTTGGTATAGAGGTACAGTGGCATATGTAATAAGGCTAGTAAAATATTTATATATATCAGCAGTAGTGTAGATATAAAAAAGTAGTGTAAATATAAACAGTAGTATTAAATGTAAACAGTAGTAATAAATCTAAATATAAAAAAGTAGTGTAAATGTAAACAGTAGTATTAAATGTAAACAGTAGTAATAAATCTAAATATAAAAAAGTAGTGTAAATGTAAACAGCAGGTAAACTGCTGCTTGACCCTGGCAAGGCTCGAGGTGGTACGGGTATGGGCACCGTTGGACATGAAGGAATTGGCTTGGAGGACCTGCGCAGAGGAAAACACCCTACGTTTGAAGTACTGCCAGTTTGATGGCCGGTAGGCGTGAGGTTGTGAGAGACGATGGGTGTGATGGACGCATGGTCGATGGGGGTGAAGGTCTGGTCGAATGGGGTGATGGTTTGGTCGATGGGGGTGAAGGTCTGGTCGAATGGGGTGATGGTCTGGTCGATGGGGGTGACGGTCTGGTCGAGGCACCATGTATCGTCTTGTGCTTGGCTCTGTGGTGTTTCTTCAGGCTAAAAAACAGACATTGACATCCATCAGTACAAAATGAAATAGTAACGGATACAATGCACATATGTTTTTTTTTTTGGTATATTTTTATTCATTTCACATTAAAAACAATGACAATCTTTAAAAAAGAAAAATTAAACAATGTCTTAAATAAAAACTTATGTCTTAAATAAAAACAAATGTTTGTGTAATTGTTAGCTTAATAAACAGAAGGTGAAGCATCAACACACATATAGGCTAAATTTGTTTACAGTTGAGCTGTGCAGATCCAAAATAGCTATTTCCACTATTTCACATTTACTGGTCAGCAGCTGGATTTATATTTTCATTAAGCCATGTTTTGGTCATTCATTCTCACAGTTTATTATTCATATCAATGACTACAAAGGGTAAACAACACATTGTAGTCTGCACAGCAGGGCCTGCGGTATTCCATGCTATGCTAGCTGTAATAAAGCAGAATGAACTTTTTTTGTTGTTGCATTTTTACCTCTTTTTCCATATTGGTGTCCGTTTCGCGGTGTTTTATAAACCTCGACAGCCAACTCAGCTCCACAACAATGACTGGCACTGGTTTGTTGGTGCCAGGATCGCCACTTCTGGTCACCCTCTTCTTGGCCTTCACAAAGCGATCCTGCATGTTTTTCCAAGCCTTTCTACAGACTGATTCCTCCTTCTGAATCGCTTCTGCAATCTCCCTCCATGAATTCTGTGCCATTTGCACATCTTTGTGTTCTCTCGTAGAGGGATCATACAAATGGCGATACAGCCAGATGCGTTCAGCCAGAGCAGCTTCGAAAGCGTCCATCTTGTTTTGAGCCCAGTCTACGGCGTCAACGGCAAAAGCCAACGGCAAAAGTCAACGGCAAAAGTCAACGGCAAAAGTCAACGGCGTGCCGTGCGCACTAGGCTTGCGGAGTTTCAAAAATTCGGAGCTGCGCGACACCCGCAGAGACTACGCGCAGGGGCGGGGACTGCGATATTGCGTCACTTTTGGCATGCGCACCCTCGGGCTTTACGCGATGCGTCGAGTATAAATCTAGCTTAATTCTTCACCAGTCCTGACGAGTCCGCCAAATTTGGTGAGTTTTCGTATATGATAAAGCCCCCAAAAGGCCACTTCATTGGGGGGGAAGAATAAAAAAATAATAAGAAACACTACAATTACAATAGGCCTTTGCAGCGCTTAGCTGCTTGGTATGGAGGACCAAACTGACATAATAATAAATAAAAGAATAATATGTATTTATTCGTTTATTTATTATTATGTCAGTTTGGTCCTCCATAGGTGTCTTATAAACTCTGTTAAATAAGTCACTAAGCTTTTAATAAGCACTACCTGTATACAGTATAAGCAGCACACACAGTTGAGAAGTTCCCATTTTTAACATTTTAATTCTATATTTTTCATTTCTTTTTATTTGGGTTTATTCAAACCTTTTCTTTGACATGCAAAATGTGGAACACTGTTTACAGCTAATTTGTAGTATATATTTATAGTAGTATTTGTAGTATATAGTTCAATATGACTGTTTCATATTTTTTATTATTATTTTAGTGCAATATCCCAGCTGACAAATATTACCCAGCATGCCCTGCTCCCTTAAATATATATATATATATATATATATATATTTTTTTTTTTTTCTGCTTATGGAAGAGCTATTGTAAAATTAAATCAGTAAAGAAAAACAAGTTTGTTCTGAGCTGTGATTTATGTGGCTTGTCGTAGAGATCTCATAAAAAAAGGACCAAACAAAAGAAAACTGGGAAGAATGGAGCAGAAAAAGCAGTGATGACACAAACATTTCTGACCTCCCATTAAACATAAAACAGGCCTCTTCACTTGCTGTTTTTAAGTCTCTTCTTAAAACCCATCTTTTTTCTTTGGCTTTTGGTACAATCTGACATGTTTTAACTTTGTTTTATTGTATTCATAATTTATTATTTTAGTACTGTTTTTAGTCTCTTCCATTGTACCCTTGTATTGTATTTTATGATTGTATGCACGTTTGTCCTGTTGGGTGCATAAAGTGCTCTATAAATAAAGTTGGTATGGTATGGTATTAGATGTGACCATTGGCTGCATGAATGTACGTCACAGTTCAAATAAATTCAGTTTTGACTTTTGGCAACGAGTGCTTTATGCTGAGCTTTATAATGCCCTACATCTGCACTTTGCTCGACACAGCTCAAAAACAAGTTTGCAATGATCATGCAAAAAACATGATTGGGGTTTAGAGTGAATAGTAAACTTTGCAGCTGTTAGTCTGAAAAATATTGAACTCACACACCCATCCATCCCCACTTATCCATTTTCTTTACAGAGGAGCTTTTGCCTTTCTCCAGCTGGCCATGTGTACATCACAGGGCCAGATAGGAACACGCAAAACAAACAACCTTTCAGACTGTCACTCACACCTAATGAGACCTTAGAGTTGTCTGTTACCTAACATGCATATTGTGGGAGGAAACCGGAGTAGCCAGAGAAAATACACGCATGCACAGACAGAACATGCCAACTCCACACAGAAAGGCCTCAGGTGAGTGACGACCCTGCAATCTTTGTGGGTTAAAGACACCCAAAAATGAGCTTCCAACTTATTAGGGCCTGCCTCATGACTACTGGAATTTACAAAGTAGGTGATTACACCAAAAAAGCTTGTAAAAAGTAAACAAAACAAAGAACAGGTTCCCACACACACCAAGCTAACTGTAAAAAAAAATGTTGAAAAATGTAATGCAGCTTTTGGTTTCATTGGGAGTGTTGACGGAAGTATTCAAAGGTGTAACTATTTTACTGACATGGGCAAACTACGGCCCGCGAGCCATATTTGGCCTGCTAAGCTGTTTAATTGGCCTGCAGAACCTGTCAAAATTATATATACAGTATATATACATAAAAATGCATTTAATAAGGGAAAAAACTGTAGTTTCACCTGTAGTGTGTGCATTTCCCCAAGAGATGGTGCACTACAGATGCATTAGCATTTATTGGAGGTAAAATAAATGGGAAGTAATCGTCTTCACTTTATAGTTTGCCCTATGAACCCTTCTGTAAAAATGAGCTTCTCAAAGAAAAGAAAAGTGGACACTGGGTGCCCAGTGTTTAATACAGAATGGACAAAAAATGTTTTTTCCTGAAGTCCGATCAAAAGCTCTATGTACCGGTATATGCCAAGAGACTGTCACAGTTTTCAAAGAGTATAACATAAGCCGTCACTTTCACTAAGACACATGCTAACTATGCTAGCAGTCTGGCTCTGTCTTAAAGGAGAAGTTCCACTTTTTTCAAAAAGGTTCATGCTCAACCATCCAGGTACCAAATCCAATAATGCTCAGTCAGGTCATCTGGACAGTTTTTTTTTCTTTTCTAGAGACGTTTCACCCTCTATACAGAGGGCTTCATCAGTCTGAGGAGCTCCAAGTAAATTGTTTCCCCACCAAGCAGTAAACACCTTAAGTGGACCGACCAGTTAAAAAAAAAAAAAAAAACAGCAAGGTTGTAAGGCGATGTAGAAAACTAAAAAGAAGAATATGTCTGCATTGGTTTTCCCATGGAACTTAGCAGATGTTTGAAGCCATGTAGAGAGGTCAAGATCAAGAGCTTCAAATCTTTTTGCAAGATATTCCAGAAAACAAGAGCGAAGTAGAAGGCGATATAAGAAGGCAACAGACCATGAAGTGATTTAAAGATGAAAATGTACCAGTGAGAGAGTCTGAAGTTAATGATGGCCAGTTAACCAGGGTTCAATGGTGCATAAGATAGTTACAGCCAGTTATGAATCTTAGTGCACCATGATAGACCGCGTCCAACATCTGCAGGGTGCTTGTGGCAGCGTTCATGTAAATAATGTCACCATAGTCAATGGAGGGAAGGAACGTCGCAGTTCTAAGGCGTTTCCTAGCATTCAGAATCAGACAGGATCTCTTTCTGAAGAACCCCCCCACACACACACTTTTATGCTTCACTTAATGAAGCCATGTTTCCAAACCTCCAGAAAATGGCACAAAAATTTTTGACTTTGTTTGTCTCGACCTATGTATGTGAGCAGGCATTCAGTGTCATGATCATCAACAAAGCCTGTGACAGATCCAAGTTAACTGACCAACACCTCAGAGATTGCCACAGCAAAAGTTATTCCAGACTTTGATGCACTAGCAAAAAGGGAGATCAGCATAACTGTTCTGACTGAAACTGAACATGAGTTTTTCTACAGTGTTTATCAAAATTAAGTTAAATGAATGTATTTGGAAAACAATTTGTACAATGAGCCTTGCATTTTCATGCTTTGCTACATGTTAAAGGGCTAATCCTCTCATGTAATGGCTTTTACATGTAACATATTAGTTCACTGCTCATCATGTTGTATGGCTTTCTGTGTGCGTGTGAGAAACTGTTAATTGTGTGTGAATTTGTGTCCAAGTACTGTGCTGTGATTGGAGGAGGACCCTGGGGAGCTGGACGAGGATTGGCTGTATAGGAGGAGCTGCGGAAATGACTTCCATGCCCAATCTGCTATAGCTGGCCTGCTGCCACTCATCAACTTTAGATCCTGTAGTTGTAAAAATGTTGTAAGGAGTTTGTAAGGGTGAGCTGCCACCTTATTTTGACTTTTCTCCTGTTTTTCAATAACATACTGAGGTAAAAGATATGTGTTATGGTTAATTAAATTTTTCTTCAGGTAAGAGAAAATACAGTGGGGGTAGTTTTATTTGCCATACCTCTACTCCATCTCATCAGCCACAAAGTCTGGATTATATTCCAGATTTATTCTCTTGCTATGGCAGTGCACAGAAGTGCAGCAGCTTCTCATGCTTCTGGGATTAAGCCTTATTTTAATTATTTTAATTCCTATGAGGCTGTTTTAGGCACTAGTTCAGTGTTAAAGTAATGTCTCAAGTACAGCTCAACCGAACTGATGGCCATCAGAGACAGTTCAGTTATTAATGTCACAGACTGAAATCTGCACTCAGCAGACAGCGGCTCCTGAGGATAACAGAATGGCACAACAACGTGCGAGGGGCAACAGTCAAGAGGAAACTAAAGATGGGGATGCGAGCAGGTGTGTTGGCCCAGCTAAAGGCTAGAAGGCCACTGATTCCTACTCTCTTTCTGGCCAATATCTGCTCACTGGATAACAAAATGGCCTTGTTACACCTCAGGATGAGTGTTTCTAGAGATGAAGAACTGTGCTGTTCTTTGCCTAACGGAAAACCTGGCTTTGCAGCAACTCCGCTTTCCAGATCATTGGTCTTCAATTATTCCTTGCAGACTGTGACCATCGTCGGGTAAAACATGGGGGGAGGACTCTGTATGTTTGTGAATGAAGATTGGTGTACAAACTGTGGAAGCATCAAAGGAGCTGTATGACACCATTAGCTCACTGTAGATAAATCAGCCAGGTACATTTTACATGGTTGCAAGGGAATTGAACAATGGGAAACTAATGGATACTATGCCCAGTTCCATTTTCAGTCAGGTTCACTGCGGTGCAACAAATGACTATGGGAATTGCGCCTCCACGTGGTTCACCTGAAGCAATACAATCACACCTTTTAAGGCAAGTAGGCGTCAGCGTCACCAGGGCCCGCCCCCCTGGTATTAGAGGCGCTGACCTCCCACATCCATCCTCTTTTGCCCTTCACCTCGCTTCACACCTGAACTCCGCAGGACTCTGTGTGACTGGATCGCTCGACTGGAGGTGAGCTTGCTCCCTGCCCAGACCGTCACGGACTTTCCTGCGAGCACTTTATTTAGCGCTTAGCTATCCTAGTGCTATCGACTTCAACTTCGTCCACCAATGGCTGTTCATCGCCCAGTTCTGTGCAACAAGCTACCTGCTAAGCTAACGGAGCTGTCAGGTGAGCCATCACGAATAGCCCAACGAGAGGATTTGATGCTTTTTTCTGCTGTTCATTGCCTAGTTAGTGGGATGCTAACTACGCAGCACACTACCTGCTAAGCTAACGGAGCTATCAGGTTAGCCAATACAAACAGCGCAGCAAGAGGATTTCTTCGCCAGCCACATTTAACGTATCTAACTGTTTCGACTCGACGTTTCTTCACAGACATGGCGTCGGAGAAGAACAAGAGAAAATCGAACAACTCTAACATGGCAAGCCAGCGAGCCCCGGATCCTGAGTCTGCCTCAGCGGATGTGGGTACTTCATCTTGGCAACAGACACCCACGAGGCCTGTCCGTTTTGCTTGGGAATGATCCACGCCAAAACAGCTCTCGACTCCCCTGAATCTTGCCCTCACTTCAGCAAGCTGCTTGAATCAGCGAGAAGACACTGCGTGGACTTCGGGGCCAAGGCCATGTGCAGCTCCACCGCAGCACAAGACCCGCTGCCCACAGAGGCTCTCACTCCCACAGCAGAGTTGGAGGAAGAGGAAATGGAGGACAGCGGCACTGGAAACTGGGGTGAGACGATGGACATTGTCGCCCCCGTGGGGGACTCCACAGTCGAGTTCGACAC
>JARVJN010001531.1:1223761-1234652 GCA_031763805.1 Argolebias nigripinnis
CTTATTTTATAAAAAGCCATATATAGGTCGCACCTGAGTATAGGTCGCAGGCCATGAAAAAATGATAAAAAGGTGCGCCCTTTACATCGGAAAATACGGTAGTTAAAATAAACAGAGCCAATCTAAAGTGTTGAGTAAAAGTGCATTATCTAATAAGAATTCTTAAAACACAATTGCTTTTATTTTTTCCACAAAATTGTAGCTTTAAAAGCTTGAACCTAAAGCTTTCTTTACACATGATCAATCTGTGGAAAGTATTTCTAATGTGATTGCGTGTTGAATCTATTGTAGTTTCTATACCACATCACCAGGTGGCGCTGTACCTTGTTTTTCACACCAACGTCTCAGTCAAACACGAAAAATTTTACATCCAAAATGGTGAATACATGATTCTTTGTTTAGACTGGATGAGGCTGTGTCGCTCTTGCATGCTTAAAAGGGCGAGCAGCACCAACAGCACTCCACATCCACTTATTTTACTGTTGATCATGTACTCTAGAGCCCAACCGATATGGAAATGTTGGCTATCTCTGATACCAATACTGGGAGGGGAATACAAACATTGATAATGGATATAAGGCTGAAAATGTTTGATCTTTGTCCACCCCATGAATCTAAGAAAACAGCAAGTGGAGCTTGGCTTGTTCATTTAGGGCAGCTGTTAGCAACCATGGAGCTAAGCAAATCAGATCTACGCTATACGTAAATAAATATGCATAAAAACAATTGCCAAGTCTTTGTGCAACTTAGTTCACTGTGGTGACCCCTGAAGGAGGGAGCAGCTGAAAGAAAAAAAAAACAACAACAAAGAATTGCCTTTCCCTTTTCCAACAATGTTCAGTCAGGTCATCTGGATGTTTTTTTTTTATTTGTTTTTGTTTTGCTGAGAGGTTTCGTCCTTTATCTAAAGGACTTCCTCAAGCCGAGAAGTCACCAAACAAAACTGATCCCCACAAGCAGTATATTCCATAGTGGAAAAACAAAACAAAAAAACAGTTTGCTGGTGCTAAGATGGCCTCTGAAGCCAGCCCTCACCTCCAGGGCCGGCCATCTCCTCTGGGGCTCACCCTTTCCTTCATCAACTCCTCTGAGACACTCAAAACACCTAAGTTCATGATCAATAATTCAGGTATAAAATCCAACATTGTTCAGTCAGGTCATCTGGACGGTTTCTTTTTTGCTGAGACGTTTCATCCTTCATCCAAAGTACTTCCTCTATCCGAGGAGTCACCAAAGAAAACTGATTCTCACAAACGGCATATTCCATAATGAAAAAAAACAGTTTGCTGGTGCATTTTTTTCCACTATAGAGTGTGCTGTTTGTGGGAATCAGTTTTGTTTGGTGACTTCCCCAATTGAGGACGTCCTTTGGATGAATGACAAAAATTCTCAGCAAAAAAAAAAAAAAAAAAAAAAACACATCCAGATGACCTGACTGAACATTGTTGGAATTTATACCTGGATTACTGAGCATGAACTATGGTGCCCTTCCCTTTTCACTGTTTAAAAAGTCATGTATGGTGAAGGCCTAATAGTATCGACTGCAGCAGAGTTTACTTATTTATTTTTTTTGCAGAGAAGTACAATTTTCAAACAAAATGCATTTCATTGAGAACTACAAATATAATGTTACTAACCCTGGTATATTTTACCTCTACATTAGATTTATCATTCTGGATAAAGTTTTACAAGGCAATAGCCTTGTAGAGATGCCATTTCTAGCCTATGTTAAGTTATTTGAACGTTAGCTTGCTAACTTGAGAGGCACATGGCTAATGACAAGTGGGTTGGATGATTGAAGATAATTAATTATTGTTGATTTTTTAATTTTAGATGTAATTTAAATGGACTTAATATGGTCTGTTAAGCAAAATATACTACACAGTTGCTCCCTGTTTTGGCTACCCTGAAAGTGAAACCTTGAATGGCCATGACTTGAAAGTAGTCGTCATGTGCCCTGTGATAGATACATTGTACAATTATGGCTTGTTCCCTGCATTTTAGTGGTAAAAAATAGAAGTGCTTATATTGGTGAATAATGGGACAATTATTACAGATACTGATAGGTCCCCCAAGGCCTTTATTGGTCTAAAATATCAGCCATATGAATGTATCGGTCTGGCTCTAATCTACCCGCACAGAAAAACTATAGACTCTAGCCGACTATAGTGCACATGTGTGATTTCACATGTATGCCAGGTTTTCCAAAATATTCCACTCTGAGAGCTGGACTCAAAAGTGTCAGAGAAAATGAGCTCTGTTGTTGTCAAACAAAGGAAATGCAGCATAAAACTGCTGCGGTTTCACTTTAAAACAGTGTTGTGTAAACAAAGATATAAAATTGTAATCGTTTGGCTAGTCATCAAGCCTAAATGTGTGAAGGATTGCAGTTTTTATTTTTTTATTTTTTTAAACTGATAGGAATTGCGGCTTTCGAACAAGTTATTTTGACCTTGGCTCATTTTTCATGTTAGTTATATGGAAAGTTCACAAATAGTGATATTTTCACCTTCTCATCACAAGTGCAAAAAGGCCTATGCCGGTATTGATTCAGATGTTTGAGTCAGATGTGGTGCGTGCCAAATGAACTCTAACAGTGTGTTTATCTCACTACTCCACACAGCACTTCACATCCACGCTGTCTTCCATCAACAAACAGCCCTACTTTCACCTCTGAACCAAAATAGATGTGAGTTATCACATTCACAGACTGCTCTCCAGAAATCACACACAATCAGGGAGTTGTACACATTTGACAGATGAGCTGATTGAAACGTACCACTTGCTGTACTGGTAGGAAGTTGGCATCCATGGAAGCAATCCGGAACTGGACTGTAAGACAAGAAATCTGTTTAACACAGGCTGTTGATTCGTGAGAAAATAAAATGACAAATAGAATAAAAATAAAGGCTGATCATTCTTTAAAAGGAAAAAAAAATCACCTGCCACTTTTCAGGAAAATTTTTAGACTTCAGTACTTGTGTTAAGAAATGACCATGTTGTAGCCATTTTGGTTCAACCGTGAAAAAACACTATGAGGAACTCTTGCAATGATGTGAGATGTAACGCAGTGTGTGTTGTGAATTACCCTCAGCTACCTCTTCTTCTTTTGTCTTTTTTGTCTTCAGGGGTCACTTCTCCATCTCACTCTGTCCTCTGCATCCTATGTCCTCACTTCAACTACCTCCATGTCCTCTCTAACTGCAACAATATATCTTCTCTTTGCCATTCCTCTTTGTCTTTGTCCTGGCAGCTGCATTTCTAACATTCTTCTTCCAATATATCCACCGTCGCTCCTCTGGACATGTCCAAACCATCCAAGTCTGTTACCTCTAACAGTACCTTCTTCTTCTTTCAGCGTTTCCCTCTTGAGGGGTCGCCACAGCGACTCATCCTCTTTCCTCACTCCATGTCCTCTCTCTACATCCATATATCTCCTTTTTGGCCTTCCTCTTTGTCTTTTTCCTGAAGCTGAATTTCTAACATCCTTCTACCAATATACCCAATGTCCCTCTTTTGGACATGTTCAAACCATCTCAGTCTGCCCTCAAACTTTATCTCCCAGTTGTTCAACTTGTGCTGTACCTCTGATTATCTCATTCCTAACCTTATCCATCCTTATCACTCCTAAGGAGAACCTCAACATCTTCATTTCTGCCACTTCCAGTTCTTTCTCCTGTTTTTTGACAATGCTACTGTCTCCAGACCATACAACATAGCTGGTCTCACAACTGTCTTGTAAACCTTTCCTTTGATCTTTGCTGACACCCTATTGTCGCAAATCACTCCTAAAACTTTTCTCAATCCACTCCATCCTGTCTGGACTTTCTTTTACACTTCTTTACCACACTACCCATTTTCGTGGGCAGTGTACCCACGTACTTGAAGTCCTGCACCTTTGTGACCTCTGACCCTTGTAGCCTCACTGTTCTATCTCCTCCCTCTCATTCACACAAACATGTACTCTGTCTTACTATGGCTGACTTTCATTCCTCTTCTTTCAAGTGCATACCTCCACCTCTTTGACTTCTCTTCTACCCGTTTCCTGTTCTCACCATGGATCACAATGTTATCTGTAAACATCATAGTCCACAGGGGCTATTCCTGCCTGATCTCATCTGTCAGTCTGCCCATAAGCAGAACAACCAAGAAGGAGCTCAGAGCCAATCCTTAATACAATCCTACCTCCACCTTGAAGCTATATGTCACTTCTACAGCACATCTCACAATTGTTCTGCTGTCCTCATACATGTCCTGTACCTGTCCAACATACTTCTCTGTCACTCCAGATTTCCTCATGCAATACCACACCTCCTCCCTTGGCACTCTATCGTATGCTTTTGCTAAATCCGCAAAGACACAGTGGAGTTATTTCTGATCATTTCTATACTTCTCCATCAGCATCCTCCAAGCAAAGATGGCATCTGTGGTGCTCTTTCTTGGCATGAAAACCATACAATTGATTACAAATAGTCATAGCTTATCTAAGTCCATCATCCATTCTCTTCCACTTATCCGGGGTTGGGTCGTGGGGGCAGTAGCCTAAGTAGGGAGGCCCAGACTTCCCTCTCCCCAGCCACTTGGGCCACACCTCTGGGGGAATCCCAAGGCGCTCCCAGGCCAGCCGAGAAACATAGTCCCTCCAGCGTGTCCTGGGTCTTCCGCTGGGTCTCCTCCCGGTGGGACATGCCCGGAACACCTCACCAGGGAGGCATCCTAACCAGATGTCTGAGCCAACTCATCTGGGTCCTCTCAATGTGGATAAGCAGCGGCTCTACTCTGAGTCCCTCCCAGTTGACTGACCTTCTCACCCTATCTCTAAGGGAGAGCCCAGACACCTTGCAGAGAAAATTCATGTCCACGCCTATATCCAAGATCTCGTTGTTTCGGTCACAACCCAAAGCTCATGACCATCGATGAGAGTAGGAACGTAGATTGACTGGTGAATTGAAATCTTTGCCTTTTGACTCAGCTCTCTTCACCACGAGAGTCGTGGTGAAGAGAACTTTCATTATGAAAGCTCTCTTCACCATGTGTGACCCCATTCATTATGCTCAAAGTATTCCTTACATCTTCCTGGCACAATCTCCTTTCAGCCTGAACCTTCTGTCTTGCCAATTGGTATAATTTTTCTCACCCTCTTTAGTGTCCAGCCTCCCACAACTCATCATATGCCTTCTGCTCTGGCTTTGCCACCTCCCTCTTTGCTCTGCATTGCATCTCCTTAAATTATTGTGTCCTCTCTTCAGTCCACACACTATCAAATTGCTTCTAGGCAAACCTCTTTCTTAGAAACTCTTACCTACCACCACCTCAAATGTTAGTTCAATATCTGTTAAATTCTCAGAATTAGACATTGTTGTAATGTTGTGGATTTGCTTTGGCGACCATCTTGAACTTGATTGACACTAAAATCTGAACATTCATCATGTCATTCCAATGATTATTTCTGAAAATTTCCTTTAAATCCACCCAGTGGCTCATGAGAAATTTTGCTAAAAGCAAACAGGGCTGATGCTAAGAGTTACTGCAAAGTGTAGCACTTGGAGTATGCGTTGCAAATGACTCTCAGTTATGATCTCACCAAAGGATAGCCAATATCTTTAAAACTGACTGGGTCTGATAAGATTTTTTAAATGAATACAGTGGTTCAAAAGATATTTTACTAACAGACAAGAAAATACTAACACAAAAACAATATTGTCCACCATGTTCTTTTGGCAGCAGGCAATAATCACACTGAGATGCGTACAAGTGTAAAAGGTGATGGAACTCTTGAATTACTTGAATCAGAAAAACAAGAGGAATATTTGAGGGGCAACATGGTGGCACAGTTGGTAGATCTGCTGCTTTTCAGCAAGAAGGTCGCCCCGGCTCAAAATCCCGGCCGAGGGGATTTCTGTGTAGAGTTTGCATTTTCTCTCCGCACATGTGTGGGTTTTCTCTGGTATTACAGTTTCCTCCACCAGACCAAAAACATGCATGTTAGGCTGATTGGTAACTCTAAATTGACCCTAGGTGTGAGTGAGAGAGTGAATGCTTGTTTGTATCATTTGTCTCCATGTGGCCCTGTGATGGACTTGAGACCTGTCCAGGTTGTACTCTGCCTCTCGCACAGTGATGGCTGAACATGGGCACCAGTCACCCCCCCGGCCCGAAAAGGTAGAAGCGGGTAAAAGATAATGGACGGATGGATGGAAAAGTGTAAATGTGAGCTGGTATTTCTGGCTGACATAACAGCTCATCTTGTTGTCTTGAACCTTCAGCTCCAGGGACGTGGCCACACAATCACTGACGTGTGAGACAGTGAGGATCACTGATGTGTGATGCTGTGAAGACATTTCAAGTGAAAGGTCTCGACTTACGGCGGTCTCGACTTTATGAACGCGCTCCATTAAAAAGCATTGCTTCGAGTTACGGCGTAGATGCAACTTTACGGCAGAAATACAGTACCTGGAATCGTCAGGATGGCGGACATTTACATGAGGGGGACAGTGGGAGAAGGAGTGGGTGGTGGGAGGGAGAGTGGTGGCTGGTGGTGGGAGGGGGGTTACCTTAGCAGCCATGACAATGGAAATTCACAACGGAGCTGCGTATTGTCGGGGTGAGAGTGGGAGGGGGGGCGGGTGTACCTTTGCTGCATACAATGGAAAATTACAACAGCGGAAGGTTACAGGTGTACTGTTCCCCCCAAAGGACAAAGGCGGAGTGATACAGAATCAGTACAGTATTTAAGGTAATGGCGGGAGTCGATCAGCATGGAGAGTTTGGTGAACAGAGACACGAGAGATTAGAAAATTTTTTGAGAGTTGGTTAACACATGTTTGCTAACTTTGCAATGGCCCCAAAGAGAACGCAGGAGTCTTCGGATGGGAGCGTGGCGAAGAAAAGAAAAGCAATCACGATGCAGGTAAAGCTCGATATTTTACAACATGCAGAAAAGGGTGAAACGCCAACGGAGATAGGACGCCGTCTTGGCTTGGCGCTTTCCACAGTTGGAACAATAATGAACGATAGAGCTTGAATCATGGAGCATGTTAATGGTTCAGCGCCGATGAAAGCTACTGTAATAACAAAGAAAAGGAGCGGGCTTATGGTTCAGATGGAACGTCTTTTGATCCTCTGGCTGGAAGACCAAAATCGGAGTAACATCCCCGTTAGCCTGCTCATTATTCAGGCAAAAGCCAGACGGATCTATGAGTATTAAAAGCCGAGAAGGGGGAGGGTAGCAAGGTGGGGGAATTTTCTGCAAGCCGTGGGTGGTTTCAAAGATTTAAGGAGAGAGCCAACTTTCACAACATCAAAATCCAAGGTAAGGAGGACATTTTGTTGTCTGTGTTTCATTTCTTTTTTTTTATAGTTATGTTACATCAGCTTCATCTTGACATCCACATGTCTGTGTTCATTTCAACAAGGTGAGGCTGCCAGCGGGGATGTCGAGGCAGCACAAGACTTCCCAGACACTTTGGCTGAAATAATCACGTTGGGGGGTTACACAGTGCAGCAGTTCTTCAACGTGGATGAGACTGGACTCTTTTGGAAGCGTTTGCCCGACTGTACATGCATTTCTAAGGAGGAAAAAACAGCTCCAGGCCACAAAGTGGGCAAAGTGTGTCTCACGTTGCTGTTTGGGGGGGATGCTACTGGAGACTACAAGCTGAAACCGCTCTTGGTGTACCAGTCCAAGAATCCCAGGGCCTTCAGGGGGATTGCTAAAAGTCAGCTGCCAGTCATTTGGAAGACAAACAGAAAGGTGTGGGTGACACTGGCTATTTTTGAGGACTGGTTCACCAACCATTTTGTGACAGATGTCAAGCTGTTCTGCACCTCCAACAGCATTCCCTACAAAGTCCTGCTGCTGTTGGACAATGCACCTGGCCACCCTGCACATCTGGACGACCTTCACCCTGATGTGAAAGTCATCTACCTTTCTCCAAACACCACCTCACTACTCCAGCCAATGGACCAGGGGTAATATCCACTTTCAAGACGTATTACCTCCAAAGAGTCATCAGTGATGCTTTGGAGGCGACAGAAAAAGACAAGGATCTGACCTTGAAAGCATTCTGGAAGAAGTACAGCATCCTGGATGCTGTGCAGAACATTGGTCACTCCTTGGATCGGGTGAAGCCAAGCTGCCTGAGTGGAGTGTGGAAAAACTGTGTCTACAGTTTGTTCAGGCTTCACCTGTTTCCCAACAGTCAGTGACCAGTGTGATCCAGGATGTGGTGGAGATGAGCAGGTCATTGGACTTGTAGCTTGAGGATGATGATGTCACAGAGCTACTGGCATCAGATGGAGATGAGTTGTCTCCTGAGGACCTGATGGAGCTGGAGAAGCAGTTCATCCAAGAGGAGGAAGAGCAAGTTACGCCAAGCCCAGAAGCCAAGACATTCACCAGACAGGGCTTGGCTAAAGCTTTTAGGAGCCTGCAGGAAACCATGGCATTATTTGAGGCTCAGAACCCTGACGTGGAGAGGTACGCCAAGGTTGCCAAAGCAATGATGGATTCCGTGGCTTGCTACAAGCAGATCCTGGATGAGAAGCAGCAGCAGACAGTACAGAGCAGCATGCAACAGTACTTTAAGACAGTACAGAGGACTGCAACAGATGCTATGCCATCTACCTCTGCTGCTGCTGCTGCTGACTCAACAGCACCTCCAGGATCTGCTTCAGCAGCAGAAGAACTGCCATCTACTTCTGCTGTAGCAAGCCAGCAGTCCATGGAAACATCACCCTCTCCCCAATAATCATGCCTCCCTCCCCTGCCCCCTAAAGGTAATAACATTTTATTTTTATTTTTGCTTTTCTGTTTTGTTTGATGTTATAGCTGTATCTGTTAATCCACCTGTCTCCGCTCATGTCCATAGCCTCCTCCTCCTCCTCCTCCTCCTCCTCTCCACTCAACCAGCCTCAGCAACACCTCCTCCTCAGTCTATGACCTCCTACTCCCCTCACGGACCTGCTCACCTCCTCACTAACCAGCACAGCATCATCATAAAAGTAATGTTTTTTTTGCTTTTCTTTTTTGTTTTTATGTTATAGCTGCATCTATTCATCCACCTGTCTCTGCTGATGTCCACAGCCTCCTCAGCATCACCTGGTGTGTCCTCACTTAAAGGCCCCTCCTCCTCCTCCTCCATCATTGACCAAGATCAAGACCAGAGCTGGCTGCACCTGAACTGGAGTCATAAAAGTAAGAACAACATGTTGTTGTCTGTCTTTCATTTATCGTTTTATTACAGTTACAGTATGTTGCATCAGCTTCATCTTGACATCCACATGTCTGTGTTCATTTCAGCAGCATGACCTGATGTGCTGTGTCCTCACTGAAAGGCCCTCTCCTCCCTCCTCCACCTTGACCAACATCAGGACCACACCTGACCTGAACTCACATGCTGCCTCATCTTTCTGCAACATCATTTGAATAAAAGTAAGGACAACATGTTGTTGTCTGTCTTTCATTTCTCTTTTTATTACTGTTAACAGTATGTTGCATCAGCTTCATCTTGACATCCACTTGTCTGTGTTCATTTCAACAGCATGACCAGCTGTGCTGTGTCCTCACTGAAAGGCCCCTCATCCTCCTCCTCCATCATTGACCAACATCAGGACCAGAGCTGCACCTGACCTGATTTTCTGGACTCACATGCCCCCCTGATTTATGGTTGAGTGAGCAGCATCAGGACAACATCTGCAACTGACCTGCCTTTCTGGACTCACATGCCCCCATCATCCAGGGTAGAGCAGCTCCCCTCATCCAGGGAGGGTAGAGCAGCTCCCATCATCCAGGGTTAACCAGCATCACCACCCAATAAGCATGTGTACCTACTCTTCAATAAAATTATGGGAATTTTCTTTTCTATGCTGTTTTTGTGTTGATTCTACATTTTTATAGTTCCTGGACTGTACACAACAGCACTGTTTTTTATTGTTGTTTTTTTAATTATTGAACGTACTGTACTGTGCAGAACAGTACTGTTGTACAGTAAATACTGTACTGTACAGGTATGTGTTTATAGATGAATGTGTAGGGTACACTGTGTTAGCTAACCGTTTGTAAATAAAGCTCTGTGCATGTTTATGGACCAGTATGTACGCTTGTTCAGTCTCATGTTGTTAAATGGGTGTGCGGCGCCACGTTAGCATACATTTTTCGTCTTACGTCGAAAATCCGGTTTTACGAACGCCGCGTGTAATGCGTTCCGACTTACTGCGATTTTTGTGTTACGAACAGGCGTAGGAACGGAACTCATTTGTAAGTAGGGGACTACCTGTTATACTGAGGAAGTCTGAGGAAGTCTTTCGGACGAAAGACGAAACGTTTCTACATTTTTTTTTTGCTTTGTTTTGTGTTATTTTTTGAATGTCCAGAGGACCAGACTTAGCTTTTTTAGATACCTGTAATACTGTTCCAGATGCTTGGAAAACAGCTTTTGCACTACCAGTATTGAAAGGAGAAGACCTCACTATATTGAAGAATTATCTACCATTTTCCAAACTCTGTATTGTAGCTAAGGTTTTAGAAAAAACTAGTAAATATTCAAGTCAAGAAATATGTTGATTCTTTTAACATTTCATCTTCCCACCAATCTGGTTTCATGAAACAACACCGCACAATGACTGTTTTCCTAAAGTTTTTTTAAATTATTATTATTATTTTTATATAAAATGCAAAGGTGGGAGCATGAACGCTGGGTAGCGCTAATGCGCTAATCCGCTTACAGCGGACCTAACGTTTTTGTCAGCGTAACAACGTTTTGACTGACTTTTATAATTCATAAGCGGATTTGCGCTATTTTTATTTAAAATGTAGTACCGTTAATAACTAATTATCTATCAGTAAAACGAAAAAACTTATTTTACAGGCTTTTAAACTGCTAACAGACGG
>JARVJN010001531.1:3204723-3217064 GCA_031763805.1 Argolebias nigripinnis
TAATTGGTCTTCCAGCTGTTCGTTATATGCTCAATTTCCTTTTTCCAGCCACTTATTGCTACTTGTCCCAACTTTTTGGGGATTTGTTGACACAGAAATTTTGAATCAACATATTTTTCCTTTAAAATTTTACTCAGATTAAACTTTTGATCTGTCATCTATGTTCTATTACAAATAAAATATTGCCATTTGCCAGCGCCACATCATTGCATTCAGTTTTTATTCATAATTTTAGTGTCCCAACTTTTTTGGAATGTATGCGGTGATAGAATGAATGTACTGTATGGTAAATAATAGACCAGGTGTGTGTGCTTGGTTAAATAAAAGGCACCCATGAAACAGAGTTGTAGCCGGCTAAAGCTCTATACTGAAACATAATAAACGCTGCATTGTCTAACAAAGAGGGGGTCACATTCTGCCCAGTAAGAGGACCCTCAGAGTTCTCCTGGGGCCAGCTGCTTGGCTTATTTTGTATTTCTACATGAGGTAACCCAGTTTTATACAAGGTGGCTTGTGGTGCTGCAAGAACAACTAGAGAAATGTCATGTCTTGCCAAAATGCAGTGTGAATGCTTATTGCTAAGTGAGTTTTGCTGAAAGCTGCTGAAGAAGCTGAAACCAGCTGAAAAGGTTTCATATCTAAACTATTGATGTAAGCTAAATTTAAACAGCTGTCTTTGCTAGAATCAGGAAAATAAAAGTGGAAAGCAGCAAATAAAAACTGCTGAAATGAGAAGAAAAAGCTCAACAGAGCAGAAATGTATCCAAAACAAGAGGAATACGGTGAAACAGGCAGAGAGAGGCTAAAAAGATGAAAAACATGAAAAATCTAAGCATTAGCTAAAACTAAATTAAAATGAAGGAAAAAAGTGAAATTAACAAAAACGAAAAATCTTTTTAAAAAGCTGTAAAAAAAATTGTAATAAAAGGCTATAATTAGCAGGGGGAACCTAAGAAGTAGCTGAAACATTATTTAAAAAAAAGCTTAATTTAGCAGAAAGACAACAAAAGGAGCAGAAAAAGATTAAACTAGCAGAAAAAGATAAAAAAGAACACAAATGCTGAAATTAGCAGAAAGAGGCTACAAGCAGGGAAAGGCATAAAACGTTTTTGTAGTGAACATTTTTTGAATGAAGCATAAAAAAGCTGAAATAAGTAGGAAAAAGTTGAAATTATCAAAATAATTGAAAAGGCTTAAGTGAACTGTAAAATGTTTTAAACAGCACAAAGGATTTGAAGAATGTTGAGAGAGCTCCATTCATTTTCAATGAGAAAAACATGGCCGAAAAAGCTAAATATTTCAAAAAATAAAAACCGCACAAATACCAAAAGTCTTTCAGGGATGTCCTGAGTGAGCTGAACGTTTAGATATATGGATTATTGAAGTAGCACACAAATTGCAGAATGACATGCGTTAAAAAAAAAAACTACTCCCTTTAATACATAATAAATCAATGTTTATTTGCCTCAAAGTTCATATTAATTTTTATATTTTTACATTTTCTTTCAGTACAAAAGTCTCATTATCCATAGTACTTTTATTATTACTGTTAATATCATATAAATATATGCAAAATAAACATTACAGAAATGGTGACAAATCAGTTTTGTGTTTTAATATACCGTACTTGCCAACGTACATGTTGCATCAGTCCAAATATGTCCAATAAAGTGGGGAAAAAACATAAATATGCCACTTCGCCGTATACGTCTCATCAATTATGCGTCACTCTGCTGACGACCCAGAAACGTGGTCCGGTTTTATGCCCAAAATTGACTGGCTGCCAAATGGTGGCTGCGGGAGCATGCACGGGAGGACTTTAACAAGAATTTAACTTGATAAACAGTTAAAAACAATTATTTGTTTGCTCGACTTTATAGTAAAGGTGTGTCTCAGTTGAACTTTTTCTTAATGCACTTTGATGGTCAAATCAACTTCATTTCATCTGGGCAGTGCGGTGTAATGCAGCTGATTTGTTGTTTGCCCCAGGAGTTCCAGACCAAAACGAAGGTGACTTGGTATGGCAAGCCAAGTGTCTCATTAATAACCACTTTTAACTATTAATGAAGAACTTGGATTGCCTTATTAGTCGAGGGCCCTCTAGCAGCTGAAATTGGTAGTGTTCAATATTTTCCATGTCAGAATGAATGAAATCGTCAGATCTCAGTCAAAAATTGGATTATAAATATGGGAAAAATATAAATAAGTCACTTCACTGTATAAGTCACAGAGCATGCTAATTTATGCAAAAAAAATGTGACTTATACAACGAAAGTGACTGTAATTAAGATTTAACCACAAGGAAATAACTTGTGCTTTTAGGGTTGATTTATGGAGTATGATTACATTACAAGTCTTAGGTTTCCCTTGAAAAGAGAGAGTGATGCCCCGAGGTTCAAATGTTTTATTTTTTATAACACTACTTTTAATTTTGATTGCTTTTTATTGTTGAATATTTTCTGTAGTTTATATGTTGCCTGTCTAAAACAGGTCTCTCGTGTACGGGTAAATGAGTTCTTGTGACTCAGTGAGACCAACCTGTTTAAATAAAGGTTAAATAAATAAAAAAGGATCTCAGTTGTGTGAATGCTTTAGAAACATTCAGACAATAATGTAGATATAATAATAATGATAATAATAATAACAAAAATGTGGATCATAACTGAAAGCAGGAACTATACAAACAAACACTCTTAAAACTAACCGCTCTTCAGACGCCAGTGAAAACCCTCTGAGCAGAAGACTGACTGCTGGAAACACAGTTTTTATCGCCCAAAGGAAAGGGTTCAATGTTTTTACCCACATCTGTGTGTGCATGGGTTTGTTTGTCATGTTAGCAAAATATCTGATGAACCACTGGAGACATTTAGATAAAAGTCTAATCCTTGAATGTGCATCTCAGATGATGAATTCGGCCCATTTTAAGGTGGCAGCTAAACACGTACTGGCTTTAATCCAGTCCATTTTACAGATATTGGTCTATGTTTGTGGTGGTAGTAGCTGAGAGTCATTCCCATGTTGTTCGAACACATCTCACAAGGTTACATGTGTGTGCATCATGTCATTTACAAAGTTAGACCAAAACACACAATGTGTGAAAGCTGTTTTTTTATTTTTCCATTCATTCTTTGTAGTCTGTGCTTTCAGCTCATTCAGCTAGGACGTGTTGTTTTTTTTAGCTTTATACTTTTCAAAATAATTAACTTTTTATAAATATTTTCCCCATGAAGTACATTGAGATCTCTTCATTTATTTATTAGAAACGTTTTCTTTTAAATCTGCTTCAGTAAACTCACTCTGTTTTTGTCTTCTTGTGCTATTTTTAGCTTTCTGCTATCATTCTGCTACTTTTATTTTTTTAACTAGCCTTTTGCTACTTCAACCTTTTGCTAGTTTTAGCAGTCATTCTGCTGCATTTAGCCAGTCTTAATTTCTTGCTAGCCTTTTTTAGTTGGCGTTAGGCTAGCCTTTTGTTACTTAAAGCTGTGCCTGTATGTGTTTAGCTATCCTTTTGCTCATTTTTTCTAGTGTCTTCATCGTTCCCAACAGAATGTGTGGATGAAGACTGTCTCCTTTTTTTCCTCTCAGTGCTTCCCTTTAAAATAAAAAGTTCCTTCTCTTATTCCCCTGTTCCATCGGCTCTCTGTGCCCTGCTGCCTTGACGGGACGTGAGTCCGGTTACCAATAAGCTGATGTGAAAAAGTAACAAAAGCCTCTTTGGTCTCTCTGGTTTCCTGTCGCACCGAGCCAAAGAGACGCTTGTAAAAGAACTGTGGAGCGGTGGGCCGCAGAGCCCACAGCACCGTCTGACAACCACAGCCTACCACTGACACAAGGAGCTGAGCCCTGAGAGGACTACCAGGCTTCAGCTCCACTGACGAATAGTGAGGTGTAACTCAGTCAGAGCGGTACTTTATAAACTCCCACAGGGTGTTGGAATGAAATTCCTGTCTTTCTGCAGATTATGAAGATGGGTGTATGTGGTTTGGAGTCAACACGTTAGTTTGGCTCATTGGCAGCTCTGCAGTCACTGCTAAATGTTTACTTGTAAAATCCCTTCCAAGTAAATGACACGTTCTGCTTCAGTGTATACCTGGAAGAATCCAACCACGGTGCTGGACCACACACATGCGCGCATGCATACACACACACACACACACACACACACACACACACACACACACACACACACACGTAAACGGAGCCTTTCGGAGGAGCATGTTTGAATATAAAGAGCCAATCTTCACAGTTATCCTTGAACTACAACGATCGAACATCTCTACTTCATAATTTTGATACACCTCATATTGCCTTACCTATCTGCATTGTAGTTCAATAGACCTTTGGTGCCTTTAGGGGTCTCTTGACTGCTTGCCCATATTGGCCTTCTTATCTTGTTCTCTTTTCTCTAAAAGTTGTTGTTCGAATGGCATGATGCATCCCGTGGTGATGACGTACATCGGTTAGACACTAAAACTGAAAGAATCTAGGCAGAACAATTATAACGGGACTATGAATGTATATTTTGTATTAGTCCTTATATATGGGTCAAAACAATCAAATGTGACCAACTTGTGATGTTTAATTTATTATCTCTGGAGCAAAAGCCACTATGGCACTAATCCCATTCACAGTGTTTCCCCTACCAATATCCAAGGAGGGCGCCCTGGGCCTGCCCTGTCAACAGGGCCGAGCGCCCTGAGCTAGCACGCAGAACAGACATGTCTCTGTCTCCAAACTCCACCCCTATCGATCACGAAGAGATGAGCGCCCTGCCAAGGCAAGTGAAGATGCCATTCACATTAGCACTGGAGCTAACGCCATTTACATTTTTTAAGTATGTGACCTCTCTTGTGACTGCAAGGAGGGTGAGCAGTCAAGAGCCAACACACAGAGGCACTGCAGAGTTCAGATCAAATCACTCAGTTCAAATAGTTTCTTCTGGAGAGATCCGTAAACACTCGAGGGATGCAGAGGACAACCAAAGACGAATCCAAAAAGTCCTGAAATGATGACAGAATGTTTATTCAGCTGGACCCTCTGAAAAATCTATGGAAATTCCTCAGTAGGAGGGGAGGGAGGGGGTAGAGCATCAAGTTTACAAAACTTCTAGGTGTGTTGAGATAAGATGGCCTGTCAAAATCAGTCAGGGATCTGAATTCAGATAAACACGATTGTTTTGGGAACAGGCAGAACTTTGACATCTACCTTGAGTCTGTGTCGGTCCACTCAGCTCTGAAACGTCCAAATTAAAGGGCCACACTGATGGACCGTGCCTGAGAATAATTCCTGAGATCTGATCCATTCTGCCAAAAGCATTTGAGTCTGGGTGCTAGAAGCACAAACCAAGTACATGTAATCATAAAGGCAAGTAGCCTGACTACCATAGTTTCAAATTTGCTGCAGACGAATTCTTTGATTGTAGATAAACCAGGAACCAGCCAAATCCAAAAAGCAGGAACCAGTTATCATAAATCCAATTATATATGTGTCCTTAAAGCACCTTGGTAGCAGTTTATCTGTTTTAACTGTGCTCAATAAATAAAGATGACTTGACTTGACTTAAAATCCACAGTTGACAGCAGAGATAGACACATCATCAAGTCTTCCAAGTCGATGAAATATCTAGCTGCATGCATGCCAACAGGGCAAATCGGCTCGCCTACAGCCTGTCTTCTTTTTGAAGAAATGTTATCAATTGTGTTGAGGGACCAACTGACCTAATCCAAGTCCATATTTATGATTCGGAAGATTTGTGGAAGAGAGGCTCTAAAGCAGTTTCACAAACTGGACAGAGCAAAAGCAAAGTGGAGAGGGAGAGGAGGAGACATCCGCCCTTGACAAGAGCAAGTGTTGAATGCATTGCAGTGTAAAAAAAATGGCGACAAATGTGCGTCATTAATTTTTTTTGACCAAAAACAATTTAAAACCAAACAGCTTGCAGTATTTTTACAGTCTCGTTTTTTAATAGCTGCAGTGATTGTTTATAGAATAAAGTCTATTATTGTAACTGGTCTGAGATCATTTTAAATGTGTGTTTTGTGTCTGTGTAAAAAACTGTTTTTTCCGTTGACTTTTAACCTTTACCTTTTAGTAAATCAAAATTGTTATTAAGAGATATAAATACTACAACCCAACGCTGGAGGGACTATGTTTCTCTGCTGGCTTGGGAACGCCTTGGGATTCCCCCAGAGGAGCTGCTCCAAGTGGCTGGGGAGAGGGAAGTCTGGGCCTCCCTACTTAGGCTGCTACCCCCGCGACCCGACCCCGGATAAGCGGAAGAAAATGGATGGATAGATGGATGGATGGAACCCAACATTAGTGGCTAAAATGTTCAGATGCAGTGAATGCTGGATGTAGTTGGGCGTCATGTGTCTGAGCTGCATCAGGGTCGAGGTGATTTCAGTGATGAACAAGAGGTTCACAAAGTCTACAGACCCCTCACTTCTTGCAGACAAGTCTAATGTTGCAGCTTAAAGCTACAATTGTATATTTTTAATTATCTACACTCCAATTCTATTTTCAACTAAATCAAACCAGACTTTTTGTGTAATTTTATACATTTATTAAAAATAGAAATATTTTTACTCAAATATTCAGATTATTATTGAGTTGAAGCACGTTTTGGTAGCAGCTATCAACCTTGTGTCTTTTTGGGTTTTATTTACAAATTCTCTGAAGCTCAGTCTTATTGAATAAGGTCTGTTGGTGGACCCAAGTCTCCAGATGTTGGATTGGGTCGATGTCAGGTCGTTGGCTGGGCCACTCTAGGACAGAGCTGTTTAGGTCCCTCCTGTTTTGTCTCTGCTGTGTGCTTTGGGTCATTGTCATGTTGGAAGGTGACCTTTCAGCCCAGTCTGAGGTCCTGAGCGCTGTGAAACAGGTTTTCATCCAGGATATTTTGCTCCATTCAGCTTGACAAGTCTCATTTGTAGCCTTCCCTAGATCTGTGCATCACGATAAGCCTGTTTGAGCTGTGTTGAGCTCCTCTGACCTCGTGGATCTATAGAGGTATGTCCAGATCGTGTCCAATCAATTTAATTTGACACAAGTTCAATTAAGATTCATCATTTTTATTTTAAATGTTTCAATAAGTTTGAATACTTTAAGAAAATGTGATTATTTTATTTATATTTTTGCATTTACTGTATAAAATTCTCTTAAAGTGCTCTGTGTTGTCATCATTGTATGTTCCCATACAATGACAGAACCAGTTCTCTGCATTTAACCCATCACAAAATACACCCAGGTGGAGCAGTGGGCAGCTATATGAAAGTGCCTGGGGAGAAATTACAGACTGGGTGTCTTGACATGTGGGCATTGCGGGGAAGTTGAACCTGCGACTTTCTGGTCCCAAATCGGCTGTCCTGTCGCCCGTCTCTATACCCTGTCGATCCCCATAAAGCAGTAAGCATTTACAAAAATGTGTGATTTTTACATTAGTTTTTTTTTTTTTAATAGGGAGTGAGATAATTCAGAATTGGTGTGCAGTATTTAGGTGCAAAACTACATTCAGTTCACTTCAGATTAGTTTATATAGTACCAATTTGTAGCATAATTCATACCATACCACTTTATTTATAAAGTGCTTAAAAACAGCAGCAAGGCCAACCAATGGGCTGTACAACTAAACAAATAGCAAAGGACACAGGATAAAATACGTAAAACCCATAGAGGTAAAGATAAGAAACTAAATGACTAAAATTATAAAAACACAGTGAAGTTAAAATCAACTCACACTGGGTTGAAAGCCAGGGAATAAAAGTGAGGTTTAAATGAGACTTAAAAACAACGAGACAGGGAGACTGCCTGACATGTAGTGGTAACTCATTCCACAGTCTTTGACCTGCAGCAGAGAAGGTCTTGTCACCTCCGAGCTTAAAACAAGTGCCGGGAACCAATAGAAGCATCTGGTCTGCTGACCTCAGAGAGTGCTGTGGGACATATGGCTGCAGCAGATCAGTAAGATAAGATGGGGCAGAACTATTAAGAGACTTAAAAACATACAAAAGGATTTTAAAATGGATTCAAAAGTGAACCGGGTGCCAGTGGAAGGAAGCCAAAACTGGAGAAATGGGCTCCCTTTTGCATACCAGTTAAGAATTGGGCTTGTGCATTTTGAACCAGTTTTAAATGTGCAATGGAGGTCTGATTCCAAAAAGAAGCGCATTGCAGTAATCAAGCCTGGATATTGTAAAAGCATGTATTACTGTTTCAATATACTTTTGGACAGTATGGGCTTCAGTTTAAGCAGTCGCCCCAATAAAAAAGAAGTAGAG
This sequence comes from Argolebias nigripinnis, assembly GCA_031763805.1. Classification (NCBI taxonomy): domain Eukaryota; kingdom Metazoa; phylum Chordata; class Actinopteri; order Cyprinodontiformes; family Rivulidae; genus Argolebias; species Argolebias nigripinnis. The sequence continues at coordinate 3,213,003 of JARVJN010001531.1, forward strand.
GAGAATTTAACAATAGTGTTTACATGACTGTTTAGTTTCAGGGAAGAGTCCATTTTCCCTTCCAGATTAGTGACAACTTGTTTCTCAAACAGAGCTAGAAAGGAAAGGTCATTACTGTACAGTCATTCCTGTAAGTGGAAATAACAGGACTTCTGTCTTCTTCTCATTAAATTAAAAAAATTCAAAGCCATCCAATTTCTGAGGTCAGCCAGGCAGTCAAGAAAAGGTTGGATGGAGCATGCACCAGTGTGCTTCAGAGGGAAGTAAATTTGACAGTCATTGGCATAAAAATTAAAGGGAATGTACAAAGTAGTGTTTATGAAAAATAGCACCTAGTGGCAGCAGGTATAAAGAAAAGAGGAGTCCAAGAATGGAGCCTTGCGGTACCCCTCACCGAAGCTCTGCGGATGCTGAAATAAAATCCTTGACGTAAACACAAAAGGTTCTATCGGAGGTAGGACCTAAACCATTTAAGGTATGACCCTGTGACACCTACCCACTGCTCCAGCCTGGAAATGATCTCATGAATGTTAACACATGCAGTAAACATTATGTTTTTAACTGATTGCTCGATACATTGATTTATATGGTTTTAAATAATAAAACCCTTATATGTGAATGTTTTTTATTTTTTCTTCTATTTGTCTTCTATTTTTTAATGTCTTTTATTTATATGTTGTACAGCACTTTGTGATTTTATCTATGAAAAGTGCTATATAAATAAACTTTACTTACTTACTTTTTGTACAGTGCCCCAAGACAACTTCTGTTGTGATTTGGTGCTATACAAATAAACTGAATTGAATAAATTTGAATAGGGACATTTTCTGTACATTTCTTTGGTTTAAACAACTAAAACAAACAAACTGTAATAACAGTTGTCAGTTAACCATAGCACAGAACAAAACAAATCAATAATGAACTTAAAGTACTTGTGTGCCACAAAATATTTCAAATTGTTTTTAACAGAGAGTTTCATTCTCAGACTGTAGGTTTATTAGTGGTTTCTATAGGTTCTAAATGCAAAATAGGAGGAAGCACTTTTTGTCAGCCGCTTTTGGAGTCAACACGATTTAAGAAGCTGCCATAGCTAATCAACTTCAGCAAACACAAAAATGGTCTTAGATTGAGAACGGCAGTTTTAACTAAAATACATGAAGGCTTGCAGCAGGAAGTCATTTCATGTTGTGTCCAGTCAGTTCAGAGTAACGTGCAAAAGTCTAAGAAATGTCAGGCATCCAGGGAATGTAAACACACGGCTTAATTTCCGTGTGTTGGTATTACCGTACTCAAGGGATTTTCTTTTTGTCAATAAACCCCTGATTTATCAGTTAGGATGTAAATCTCCATCTCCATAAAGGTTTTGGACTGTAAGAGGAAGCCAGAAAATATAGAGACACAGGAAGCTGCTTTCAAAAACCCTACAAGCTGGGCCAGAGAAGCCTTCTGGTCTCAATGTGATTTAGGGCCATTTTAAACATCATTTTGGAGTGAAACTATTATTTTGGTTGTGTTTCAAATGTTCATGTAATCATCAATAGTGGTTGTTTTATTCTGAAACTGAAGCTTTTTGAATCCAGGTGTTAGAGTGGAGGTATTTGGAAACATCCAGCATCAATGTGAAATTGTGCATGCCCCTTACAGACAGCTGCAGTCAACCGATTTTCTGTGTGAGCCCATGAAAATGGGTGGATTGCTCTCTTCAGATCGAGGGTGAGGTTCTACCTCCAGTGGAGGAGATCAAGTATCTCTGGGGTTTGTTCACGAGTGAGGGAAGAATGGAGTGTGAGATTGACGTATTGGTGCAGCGCCTGCAGTATTGTGGACTCTGTGCCAGTCCATTGTGGTGAAGAAGAAGCTGAGCTGTAAGACAAAGCTCTCTGTTTACCAGTCAGTCTTTGTTCCTACCCTCACCTATGGTCATGAGCTCTGGGTAGTGACCGAAAGAATGAGATTGTGGATACAGGTGGTTGAAATGAGTTTCCTCTGTAGTGTGGTGTTCCAAACACATAAAAGAATGAACCTTTAGATTAAGATTGTTACATAATTTTGGCATGATGATGTTTTGTGTGTGGAGGCTGTTGCTGGTTGTAAATGTGAAGAGAAAAACCAATATAACATATCGCCATTTGGGGGCGCGCTTGCTGGGCACCAGAGAGGTGAGCTGACCCACGAAGAAGCAGGTTGTAATGTGCTGTTCGCTAAATAAATAGTTGCCATGTGCTACCTCCATTTATCTGCTTGAATATCATTGTTTTGTTATTCGACCTACCGTGTTGTATACAACAAAACTTTGGCAACGAGGATGGGATATTTCAAATTGGAAGGCACAGAGTCTGCAGACGGAGCAGCTCCATAGAGGCAACACGGACGGTAAAAGCCAAGCGTTTTGGTGAGTGAAATGACCGTCGAAACTGAGCTACAAAGATGATGTTTGGAAAGTCAGAAGATTTTCACTTCGAGGAAAGTGAGGAAAGTTTTGACAGCTATCGCGAGCGTCTCGAGCAGTATTTTGCTGCAAACGACTTGGACACTGAAGAAGAGAAAACTAAGTCGGTGTTTCTCACGGTGGTGGGGAAAAGATCCCATAGCTTGCTGATGGAGCTATGTGATCCGTATAAACCATCAGAGAAAAACTACGAAGAGTTGGTGGATTTGCTGCAGAGGCATTACCTACCAAAGACAAACTTTATTGCAGAAAGGTGCAAGTTTCACGGAAGAAATCAAAAAGACAACGAAAAAAATCAGTGAGTACATGGCTAGTTTACAAAAATTAACAGCTACCTATAGATCTGGGACTTTCTTAGATGAAGCACTGCGTGATAGATTCGTCTGTGGGGTTATGAGCAGTGAGCTGAGAAACCGGCTGCTCAGCACCGCGCACACCAAAGAGTTGACGCTGCCGCTGGTGGTAGAAATGGCATTTTCTTTTGAGGCAACTAAGGACAGTGCATAACAGTTTGCACAGAAAGCTTTCAAGGTTCATGAAATGGAAAAGAAGGCTACCACCAACTACAGCGAAGCTGAGAAAAATACAGCTACCGGAAAGACCTGTTATCGCTGCGGTGGAAAAGGTCACAACCCAAATGACTGCCATTTTAAAGAAAGCGAGTGCCATGTGTGTAAAAAAAAGGGGCACATAGCAAAAGCCTGTCGCACACATAAAGGAGCTCGTTCCAAGTACAATCAAAGGAACCATGCATCTGAAGGTTAAGAGGCAACCTAGCGCTCTCAAGTAGTGGTCCTGTCAGGATGTCAGTGTTTTCCAACAGCAGGATGTTGGTAGCTGGCCCGTTCCGCAGTACCCACCTGAAGGGGTGTCTCCGCATGCAGATCCAGGAACAAGGCACGAGTTTAAAGGGGACCTAGATGACACCCGAATTCTGTCACATCCAGTCACAGAAGACAGAGCAGCCAGTGATGTTGTGGTTCAGTGCAAGACAGAAGCTGCATCGAACTCTGACATTGTTCCAGATCCGACCTTGGATGGTCACGATTTTGGTCTGTTTGAAATGAAAACCGGTAATGAGAACATTGTAAAACCTTATTAGGGAATGGTTCAAGGGTGAAAATGGAATTAAACACTGGTGCCGCAGTGTCAGTGATATCTGAAAATCTGTATCAGAGCAAATTTAAAGCAGTCAAACTTAGTCTAGCGAATATGTACTTAAGACGTACAGCCAAGAGTCATTACAGCTGATGGGCAAAATGGTGGCAAAAGTAAAATGTCAAACTACAAAAAAACTAGAATTGCTAGTAGTAAAAGGAAGAGGCCCTACTTTAATGGGTAGAGACTGGATTAGCCAGTTGAAGCTAGACTGGTCACAAGTAAATAGAGTGGCTCCAAAAATGGTGGAAGATATATGTGCTCAGTATGCATCAGTTTTCAACCCTGAACTAGGCAGGTTGAAGGGTATTAAAGCTAAGCTACATGTTGCTCCAGAAGTCGTGCCAAAGTTCCATAAACCGAGAAATGTTCCATATGCTCCATTTGATATATTGATGTCATTAAACTGCTCTTCATTATAATATTCGCTATCTTTTATTACAGGAAAAAAAATT
>JARVJN010001531.1:3643634-3654292 GCA_031763805.1 Argolebias nigripinnis
TCTTTACCCGCTTTATCCTTATCGGGTCCTGGAGGTCACTGGTTCGGGTCAGATTTCTTCTTCTTTCTGCCACCTTTTATTTTATGTATTCTTTCATATACTATGAGATATGGTTTTATTTTCTTTATCTTTTGGATTTTAATGAAAAAAAAAACCTATTTTGGGGCTTTTAGAGTCGATTCTGAATCACCAGGACTAACAAGCTAGATTCTTTAAACAATCGACTTTTTTTCCTGCACCCCTAGTTTCTATATTAGATCCTTATATACTGTTTCTTTTCACACCTTATAGTTTTGCTATTTCTGGGTGTAACCGAGACCCCGTGTACATCATTTTGTTCCACTTCGTGTACCACATGTGGTGAAATGACAACAAACCTACTTGAACTTGAACTTGCTCTGTGCATTTAGATCCTCCAATCGGCCGTTTTATCATAAGCGAGTGAGTGACGGGGCCCTGGCAGCGCCGGCAAGCCCACCGTCATCCTCTCATTATGACCACTTGATCTCATTCTCCCTCTTTTCCTGCTATCAGGGAAACGTGCAGTCTTATCTTTGCACCACTAGATTTCCACAACAAAAGGGGAGTGGGGGGTGTAAATTGGAAACAATGGGCATTTTCTCAAATCTTACAGCCACAGCTGCATTTAGTATTATCCCTCCCCACTTATGGGAATTAAGGATTTAATCCTGAGTGTTTATGATTAGGCATTGAGTCGGATCTGGCAGCAGCCATAGCTCCCGCCATCCTGTTGTTGATTTTGTACAGTCTTCTAATGGTTAAAAGTGCAGCGGCCAAAGATTTGTCTGCTCTTGTTTACAGTCCGTTTCAGTCAAAGACTCTATTTAAAACACACGGTTTAAAAAAAAAAACCTGAGCGAACACGCCGCTCTGAGCCCCTCAAAGCGGGCTCAACGGTGTTCTGTCGAGAGGGGAACTCGATCATAAGTAAAACAAACATTGCCTCTCCGCAAAAACAAAGCCAAGTGGCTCGGGGTAAAATAACCCATGCGCCTCGCGTCTCCCTCTCCACTTTATGAGTTCACGCTAACTTCAGTGAACGTGTGGGCCTCAGTCGCCACGTTCTGCTCCACAATGCAGATGTGGAGCAGGCCTGCACGATCGTTAACACCTGTTCAAAGACCATCTGCATCTTTGTAACAATGCAGTAAAGCATGCTTTTCTTTTCACCTACTCCTGCATCCTCAAAATACGTTTGTGTGGGTTTGGGGGAATTGATTTCATACACCACTTTCAGAGTTATTGAACTGAAGATCAGTGAGGCATAGAGATGATTACACACGCTTTATATCTGATAGTTAAAGGAATTAAAGAAGAATAACAGCTTTGTTATTCTGTAGTACAGGTAAGCGTTAACAAATCCGTATATTATCATTCATAAAACAGGATTTAAGTTTATGGATCAGCACTGCAGGAACTCAAGTATTGGCTAAACAAACCAAAAGCTGCTTTGGGATGAACAAAGTTATGTTTGACACAGCCCGTTTTCATATTCAGAGTAATTATTGTCCCCCATCATGGAGCAAACAGGGAGACTTGGAAATAACCTCTTCTACCCATCTGTCAGTCCGTGCATGTTGTGACACAGTAACTTTAAAAAAAACAAGTGAGGTACTGACTTCCATTTTGGTATGTGGGTACATCTAGATGTAAGAAAGGTTCCTTTTGAAAGTTAGGTTGCTACATCAAAATCCAAGATGGCTGCCACCATATATGTGTACATACACACATATATGTATATATGTGTGTGTGTGTGTGTGTGTGTATGTATGTATGTAAACTGGCCATTTCATTTGACAAAACTATGCTTTCTAGTTTTTATATTGCTTAAAATTATAGTTTCCTAAAATGACAGGGATGGCTGAAAATTAAGATTCTATGATGGCCTAGACCACCATTGGCCACCATTTGCCTTGAATATCTTACACCAAAACATTAAAATTGACTGGATTCCCTGTTTAATTGCAGTTGTGAAAAATACTCATCTTGAAAACTACAAACTTGTATTATTCCAATCTGTGAGTGATGTTGAACGTCACTCTACCGCTTGTTTTTTTTTTTCAGATGTCTTTAAAGTTTATTAAGCTTGCAGCAAAATCATTTTTTTTGTTTCTGTTTTTATAGTTATACGTTTTTCATATAGGTAATTGAGTAAGCAGACAGAGTATAATTATGTGCCATTAACATTTTAAATGTGCCCTTTTTCCAGTGGGAGGAAGTGAGCATTATGGACGAAAAGAACATCCCCATCCGGACATACCAGGTGTGTAATGTCATGGAGCCTAGTCAGAATAACTGGCTTCGCACTGACTGGATCCCCCGTGGAGGTGCCCAGCGTGTCTACATTGAGATCAAGTTCACCCTTCGGGACTGCAACAGTCTACCAGGGGTCATGGGAACCTGCAAAGAAACCTTCAACCTTTACTACTATGAGTCCAACAACGACAAAGAACGCTACATTCGCGAGAACCAGTTCAACAAGATCGACACCATCGCTGCGGACGAGAGCTTCACTCAGGTGGACATTGGCGATCGCATCATGAAGCTGAACACGGAGGTCCGGGATGTGGGCGCCTTGACCCGGAAGGGTTTCTATTTGGCCTTCCAGGATGTTGGAGCATGCATTGCTTTGGTTTCAGTCAGGGTCTACTATAAGAAATGTCCCTTATCTGTCCGTAACCTGGCTCAGTTTCCTGATACCATCACTGGAGCTGATACGTCCTCACTCGTGGAAGTTCGAGGCTCATGTGTGGATAATTCAGAGGAGAAGGAGGTTCCTAAGATGTACTGTGGAGCTGACGGAGAGTGGTTGGTGCCCATAGGGAACTGCCTGTGCAACCCTGGATATGAGGAGCGCAATTCAGAATGCCAAGGTAAAGAACTGACATTTATCTGTCGCTGTCCTAAAATTATTGTGTCCTCATATGAAATGCATAGACCAGCCTTATTCTTCAAACCCTAAGTACCCTTACAATATCCTGTCTCCCCCATCTGCGTCTCTTTATCTTCATCCCATGTGTTTTGTTCTCTTTGTCCTTCCTTTTCCTCCCTCAGTTTAACCACCTTGCACTCTGTTGGATGTTTTTATGTCCTCAATCTCTTACGATTCTTTCCAGCATGTGGCTCGAGCAATGGAGGCAATGATGACTGTAAATGGAGTAATTAGCAGGCCCACTGGGAGGTGTTGTGCTAAGGGACGTATCCCAAGAGAATTGATGAAACTAGGAGAGGGGGGTAGAGTTCCAATCAGTTTGCACCACTGCTGTGTTTTTCACCCCCACTTGTTCTTTTTCCAGTTTCCTATGGAGGCCAAGGCTGAAAAAAAGAGAGACAGCTTTAGAGAAACAGAAGGAGAGAGAAAGTTTTATAATTCAAAGCATGTGTCAGAGAAGTGGAAATGCACTGCAGTGAGATGGGGATGAAACCGTGCTGTTTGGTTGGGGGAATCACCTTTTTGTGAAAAATTATTTTAATTCCTGTCTGCTTTGATTCCACACCTGGCACTTTGATAAAGATTGATGGTCATCTTGGGTTGCTTCCTTCAATGTTTGTTTCAATCTTATCCATTATGGTCCCTTTAAGATACCTTGAAGTACATAAATGGATCTTACAAGTACATGCTTAAATTTATGTGATCAAAAGGGTCCAGTTTTTTTAAGTTCAACTTAAATTAACACACTTTTTTTGGTGTCCACAATTGATAGTAGCTCAAGCTGCATGCCACTGTTTTGTCATTAGCTTCCAGTAGAGCCCAGTAGCAATTTTGTCGATGACATTAAGTGTTTTGCGAGTCTGAAGTGGATGCCAATTTTGCCGTGATGGGTATTGGTATACACTTCCTGCGACCCCATCACCACCACACAAAAAAGCGAGTGGGCTGCAGCAGTGAGGGGTCAGAGGCTGGGCATGAGTGATTAACAGAGAGACGGACCACTACACCTCTCCTAATTTACAAGAAGCCTTTATTTTAGTGGTCTAATTGCATGACAAACAAGTCTGGTGGTTTAGGAGTCCCAATGTCTGCTTAGGGTATGGACAGAAAAGGAATTCAGGCAATCACAGATGGGTTTCTGGTTGTACTTCCATGTGTTTTTGTCCTAAAAAATATAAAATGCATCACATGAGCTGCTTTTCTTACTGACTTTAGCGAGATCTGATCAGGTTTTATTTTGTAGATGACTTAAAAACGGGTGGGTATGGAAACGACTTAAAAAGTTGTTACTTTGTGCTATTTTCTTCTGCATTGTGTCAAGCTAAAGTAGCGTCTAGTTTTTCCAAAAACACTTAAATCCACAATCTTAAACAGTAGACTTGCAATTAAGTTTTACTTACATTTTCAAATTTGCCTCCTTCTTAGTTTATTTTAGCAGTTAGTTGCTAAAGAAAGCAATATGGATACTGATTCATTGATTGCATGAGCATATTTTAGTGTATTTGAATTTGCCAGCTTTATTCTGGCATTGCTGCTTTCAAAGCTGATGTATCCATTAAGTTCACATTTCACTGCATCTGCTTGATTGTGTTTAAGTTAACAGTGCCAGACACTCCATTAGCATTTAGCTTCAATTGCAGTATCCACATAATATGCATTCCGCATTTCACAGCAGTTGGACTCTGGTTCCTTTAGGTGCCGTTTTTGGCGTCAGTGTAGAAGAGCTCCACTGACTTAAAGGTTAAAAGGTGCTGCCCACTGTCGGACCTCAAGTGCACTGATGAGCTGGTTAATAATCCCATGAGTGACAAGCTTTTATGGGAGAGGGGCTCCATTCCAGTCTTCTCTGGACATGTTGACCAAGAAGCTCAGACAGAAGCTTTTTTTTTTGTAGGGGGGTGTTCATGGGAGAGCTTTATAGTTTTGTTCTGTTTAATAGAATTTTGACATTTCAGGCTCAGGTGAATACGACTCTATACTTAGTAATTTTATAGGGTAAGATACATGCATTTGTTTCAGAGGGAGGTGCACATATGAAAAGTGTGTGTTTGTAAGCTTGTGTATCTGTGCATGTCTTGTGTATACGTGGGGCTACAAGGGCACCTTTGCCCCTGGTTCCCAGCCCTGGATGAATGGGATCCCCTCCATCATTGTTTGGGGCAGCAGTAGAGCCGACTGTGGAAGATGACGTTTGGGGAGAAAAGTGGGGAGAGGGGAAGCTGACGAGACACATAGAACTTGTATTCTTCTCCCCTGGCAGAGGTCAGAGGTCACTCCCTTCTGCATCCATCTTACTGCTGTGTCTGACAGGGTCATGGATCCAGGATTGATTAAGCCGTCAGGGTTTTGACAGCTGCAGCGGTGTAGTGTGCATGTGCGTTCATACTCAAAGTGCACCAAGGGTGATGAGGGTGTACTCCCAGGGCCAAGGGCCCCCTGATCTTAGGAGAGGGCACTCTGTCTGTTTGTATTTGGGATCCGTTTCCCTGTTAACTACCTCCCCCCACATGCTTGTTGGGGTTCAAGGAGAACTCTCACTTCTCATCGGGTGAGGGGGTTCCTACAGTTAGGCCTGCGGTGTTGATGAGGTGGTGGGAGAATGAAATGAGGGAAACCTTGGGTTGTTATTACACAAACAATATTTATGTTCTCTGCCTTATTGTACAATTACTAAAAAGAAACATTCAGGAACTTTGTACATCATGTCAAGACAGAGCAACAATGTGAGAGCTTAAGAAAACAATTCAAGCCAGGATTGAGACACCTTCTGGTTATATCAGCACAATTTCTGAATGAGCCGAGGCAGCATGGCGTCTTGAAGCAACCAACCACTGTTGCACCTTCGAGGTGTCAAGAGTGGAGTCGTAACAGTAAGCGTGAAGCGTGAGTTAGTCTGTCTGCAGGTTTTACTACCTAACATATAATAAACTGATTCTTTAGATTCACTGATGATAAGGCACAGAAACTTATAGTTGGAAGAATCTTGTTAACCAGAAAGAGGATCATAAAAACGATATGACGGAAAGATTCGTCACACATTTAATGTACAGTATAGTGCTCCATGTCAACGCAGCTGAGATACACTCTTGAAAACTCAAGTCTAAGCAGGCTGCAGACGTCTTTAGTGATTTATAAACAGTTACAGGGAACCTAAAGATGAACTAATATTTGTGGCAATGTAGAAGAACCTTGAAAGTACCTTTTGTATGCAGTAGTCCCTCGTTTATCATGGGGGATCCGTACCCTGAAGCCCTGTGATAAGTGAAAAACCACAAAGTAGGTATACATATAGTCCAAGTTCAAGTTCAAATACAGTGAACTTTATATTAAGCCTTTAGAATCCCTTCCCACTCTCTTGAGACGTTCTAAAAGCTACATAATTTTAACAACATATGTAAGTAAATGTTCTTACTAACTCTGCAGAACAGCAACAGCTCTGGTTCCAGTCCAACTCTGTTTTATTCCAACTTGGTTCAACTTCAGACTATCCTGCAGCAATGAAGCCTACAATCAGTCCTCTAAACTCTTAAACCTACTAATTTTAACAACACACAGTACTTATATGTACAGGAGCTGAAACATTTTACTTACCAGGCTCTGTAGTACAGGAGCAGCAGCTCAGTTCCAGTCCGACCTGATAGATTAAAAAAGTCCCTGTACAGCATAATGAAGCCCACCGCTCCATCCAACTTGATGTGCACGTGCTGCTGCCCAGGATTTAATCCACCACCTCTGGTCCGGTCCGGACCAGCACCGTGCGACCGGAATCTGACTGAACCCCACAGCCTGTCTGTCGTCTGCAGCTCCCAGGATCCAGGTCACACTGATTCTGGATCAGCAGCAGCCAGGCTGCTCAGCAGTGAAGATACAACTTGAAGGATGAGTTCAGCATCAGAATTATTTGTGACTTCCTGCCAGACCTGTGAGCAACAAAACTCACAGAACTTTTTGCGGCAAAACTTTCCCTCCATTTGCAGAAAGTAGTGGTTGAAAGAGCAGTGTTGACTGCCGGGAAGTGATGACTTCTGGGTAATGTAGTTCTTTAGGCTGGAAAAATAGTAAAAGCTTAATGAAAAAAAAACTACAAAATGGCAGCACTTTTTTTGCGGGGGGTATATTATGTACATGTACAGTACTTAAAAAAATGCGATAGAGCGAGTCCAAGATAAACGTACCGTGAAGTACAGAGGAACCTTCATGTTATTTTGGTTTGTGCGTGTGTTTGTCGACGATATATCTTGGTTGAGGAGTCAGCAGCATGTTAACTGGGTCCATGTTTCTAAGTTTTTTGTAAGAACGCACATTGTTATCATTTGTTTCCTACCCTTTTTGCCTCGCATTAATTAAGGAGGGGTCTGAACTTTTTAAAGCTTGATCTTGTCTACGTGTTGAAAGTCTGACGGAAACGGGTCCAACAGCTGCACTTTGTTTGTACTGAATTAAATTGACCTGGTTCAGATCAAACTGAACTGTGGTTCTGTTTGACGTGTGAAAAACATTCGAAGGTTGATTTGAACGTTTTAAACAAATCACAAGTTATAAATTGATGCTGTTGCTTAACATGTAAAGAAAAGTTAAGGTAGCATTTGATGAGAAGCTGAAGATATCTGCTGAAACAAACTCACCCAAAACAAGAGAGGTATAGTTTTATTGGACTGCATGCAAAACACTTTCTAACAAACATTTTTCAAGATTCTTTTTTTTCTTCTTGCTGCCACAACAGGCTGACTATCCCATAACTATCTGTCTCTCTGTTTGGTTTGTCTGTTAGCAAAAGATCCCATGAACCACTGCAAGGATTTCAACGAAGCTCTCACAAAGTTATTGTTGGGTATGCATCTTACTGACGTTTGGAGCTAATCAACTTTAGCAACACAAAATGCTTTGAAGGTTGGCTGACATGATGTTTGAACTTTTCATAAAATGGCTCAACATACATATCTTTTATCATTCAACTATGTTCGTTGTTGCAAACAAAATGATAATTTAACGAAAATTTGTTTAAAAAGTGAGTTTAAAATTTGCGCTGTGTTGCTTCACGGGACATCTGGGTAGGCTACTTCCGCTTGCTAATTTTGTGACGTCAACACAGGACTGTCTCCTAGAACGCCTCTTTTACATAACAAGAGCACACAATATAGAAACCGACGAATTTAGTAATATAAGTTTAGATTTGAGCGATTTGTTTTCAGTTTGGGAAGCCGAACTTAGTTCAGGGGGTTGAACAAGAAACAGCAGGCTCTGCCTTACTGTTCGGGTGGAGCGAGGGGGGCTGAGAAACTCTGCTCGTGACAACAAGAGGACCAGGATCATCTCCCGGCACCTTCAACTGTCTGTCCATGGCGACGAGGAGCTCTGCAGACTGCTGGGAGCAGCGACCATCACTCAGGGAGGAATTCGGCTCAGCATTTGTGCAGTCCTGCTGCCCAGGAGGACTGAGAGGCCCGCTGGATCTGACAGCAAGCTGGATCCAGGTGGACGGATCAGTATCTGCAATCAGATTTGGTTTCACTGCAGGAGATCCTTCCTGCCCACAACTATCAGCATCTATAACAACTCAAATGAAACCAGGATGATGAGCTATGACACTTAATTTCCCTCTAGGATTAATAAAGTATTTTTGAATTGAATTGAATTATTCAGTGATTATTTTCTGAGAGTTTCATTAAAACAAGTTCAAGTTATTCAGATATATCAGAGGATGTTGCAAATGGTGTAGACAAATGAACACACACTCACGCAAACATTGGGCAAAATCATTATTGCACTTTTGCTTTTAACGGCAGGTGATAATGATTTAGGATTATATTAATAAATCAATTCCATCAAAGTCAAATTATTCAAATTCTTTATAATTTCATCCAAACCTGCCTCTTTTAATCCTATAAAAACTTTTTTCTCTCCTTAATTATTTAAGATTCCCAGTGATTCTCTCCATCGAGAACCACTGTAACATCCAGCAGCAGAAGAAGATCGCCCAGTACCTGCGAGACATCTTCGGAGGCAAACTGGACGTGGGAGATGTGCTGAGCAGAGACTCCATGACGTTACCAAGCCCCCAAAGCCTGCAAGGAAAGATTCTCATCAAAGTAAGAAGACATCACTTTAAAGAGTCCCAACATCTGCGCTTTAAATACATTTTAGATTAAAACACAACTCAGCATTTAATGTATGTGTGACTAAAAGCTTCTGCCTCGCCCCCACCTCCCTCCCATCACTACAGGCAGGAAGGAAAAATGCTCATTATCCATCAATAGTTGACTTTTTGTGCTTTGTGACTAAGGGTGGGGAGTGGAGAACAGCAATGAGAGGCTACTTGTTTCCAAACAGAGATGAAGACAGGGAAAATTACAAGTGAATAAAACTAGGTCATTGTTTTAATCATGGATGGAGTGGGAGGGAGGGAAGAAGGGAAGGATAGCTGCAAGTTTTCTCTGAGCAGACTGTTGGCTCAAGTACTTTGAAGCATGCACAACACAAACTCAACCTGACTGCTGACTCATTTGAGGCTGGTATATTCATTTATTTAATTAATTCCTTCTGGTAAACACAAGAAATTAAGTGTAAACAAATAATTGACCTTTAAGTCTTTGGTTAAAACTGTAAGGTTAAGTTTACAATACATAGATGTCTGTATGTCCTAAATAAAAGATGCAATCCATTTTTTAATTTGAAAAAGTTCAGAATATATCACATTTATGTTTTTTGTTTGTTTGCTTGTTTTAAACTAGTAAAGAAACTTACCATCTGATAATTTGCTCTAAAGTTGCAGGGTTACAAATTGTTGCAGTTTGTTTTAACTTCGGTACATTTGAACAAGTTCTGAATATTATTCAGTGAAAATTTGATTCCAGAGTATGGAGGAAAGCAACTGCCCAAAAAATAAAATAAAATAATAAATTAAATGATTTGCTCTATGTAATTACTGGGACCCCCCGCGCCTTACCATAAAAAGAGTTTACACTTGAGTCTCGGTCCTGTTCAAACTAGCTGTTTACGTTCTGATTTAAGCTCTGTTACTCCAAACTGAGGTTGTTTAAAGAGCCATCTTCAACAGGTAAGATGTTGCATATTCATAACATTTTAATGCAACTATGCCAATAAATAAAAAATAAAAAAAATCTTTGAAGATGGTGATTGTTAGACCTTCTAGAGCAACAATCAAAAGAGCCATTTTCATGCTTTCATTCACTACATTAAACATGTCCGGAGCTGCAACAACCTGCTACAACTGTGGGTATCAACTGGTGGCCCATGGGCCACTTCAGGTTTGCTGGAGGGGGCTTTTGTGGCAAGTAGGGGTGACATTATAAAGCAAGACAATATCTAATGATTTTTAACATTTATTAAAGAAAAAGACCAGATTCTTGTAAAAAAAAAAAAAAAAAGGGGGAGGAAAATCAGTTTTGACCATTTAAAAATTAAAATATCTACAAACTATGCAGACAGTTCTTCAAATGAAGAAATAAAACATCAACTTAAAGTATGTTTTACTGCTTGTACTCGCTGAAGTCTTCACACATTTGCAAAATAAATGACAGGAAAGCTGTTTGAACTATGGTAGTCCTTTTTGTTGTTAGTATAACCAATAAAATTCTGAGAACCAATTTGAGGACCATGGAAGACCGTGCTTTCAGTGTGGCTGCCCCCGTCCTTTGGAACTCTCTCCCTGATGGCCTGAGAGCTCCACAGTCACTGGTTGACT
>JARVJN010001531.1:5268931-5280039 GCA_031763805.1 Argolebias nigripinnis
CTACATAATTATCAAAAAACACATACAGTACATTTGGAGACATAATAAATAGTTAATTTCTTACTGTGAGCTGGTCATGGCTGTCTCCGTCTTTAGCATATTAGCTCGATGCACGTCCGAGCTCTGCAGCTTCGTGCTGCTTCACGCGGTCCAAACAGTTTACAGGAAGGACTGTTAGCATGTTAACGCCATACATTTGGAGCCATAATGAAGGGAAAAAGAGTTAACAACTTACTGGGATCCGTTTCTCTGCGGTGTCCTTCTAGCAAGCTGTGCCGCGTTAGCATGTTAGACCCTCCAAAAAGGCTGTGTTGCGTTAGCAGGTTAGCCCCTCCAAAAAGGCTGCGCAACTGTTTCTCCGCATTTTAGCATGATAGTTCAATGTCCATCCAACATCTGAGGCTGCCAGGCGGACATCAAAGCGAGCTCCCGGCCGCAGAAGGCCTCTCTGCCACCCGTCGGCTCCGTGTGTTAGCTCGTGGCTCCTCTGGTCCCGCGCGCTGTTTCTGCCGTCTGGTGACACCATTCACCCGCCCATCCTACAGCAAGGCTTGCTAGCATGTTAGCTCGTTGTTCCTCTGGTCCAGCTCGCTGTCTGCTGCTTCACGGGGTCCACAGCGTCATTTTCATTCGTCCATCCGTTCCTCCGCAAAACTGCGGTTCAGCTCCCAGCTCATGCGTCCGAAGCCGGCTGTCGAGGCCAGAGCTAACTGAAGCTAACTGAAAACTGGCGTGCACTGCCGAAAACTGGCGGACTTTGCCAAAAACTGGCTGAAACTGCCAGAAACTGCGTAAATCGGCTTAATAATAATAATAATAATAATAATAATACTTTATTTATAAAGCCATTTAAAACAACCACAGCTGCAACAAAGTGCTGTACACATGAAATCAAGAACATTTAACCCCCCCTCCAATTTTATTTTAATTTATTTTACATTTTATTAATAAGATGCGTTCGTAAAGTCGAATCGCCGTAAGTCGACGAGGACTACCTGTATATTAAACACTAACTACAAAAACAATGCGCCGACCAACAGCAGCATGAGTCTGTGTGAGCAGATGAGTACATTTTTCTAGTTAATATTCATCTCGTGAGGTCGAAAAGACTTGGTTAATAAAATGTCTCAAAGACAAACGGTCTTTATTAACAAAAACAAGTATTTATAATATTACGAGTCCTTCACTGTTTGGAGAGGAGTTAAGTTGGACATGGAGTAATACAGGGGAGGGGGTCGCTGAGGGACGAGGGAGGATGAGAAGGGGGAGATGAGCTGAGAAGAGGAGGGAGGAGCAGAGGGATGGGATAAAGGAGAGAAGAGGTGTTTGGAGAGAGGCTCAGGTGTGCGTGACTGGAAAACGGAGGACGCTGCACGGCGATGAGAAGCTGCTTCAGGCTCTTTGACATTGGACTATCGGCAGCTTCTCCTCTCTCTGGCAGCAACGTGCATCCTGATTATCAAACAGGACCGAGCAAGTGATGCCAGAGAGACATGTAGGCTCATATAAGGTAAGGGTTGAGATTTATTCTTTTGTTGGGGGGGGGGGGGGGGACACCAACTATAATTTAATCACTAATATGCACCCAGTGTCCCTGCTCAGTGTTCTGATTAGAGTCAGTTTGTTGCGGTAACACCTGAGCTTGTCCCAGTGAATTTAACAGGCAACATCTAACCTGACAGAGACACGCAGCCTGATGCTCTGATGTGTGGGGCATGCCAATGAGGAGTGTAAGGGATCGGAGACCCGCTTTCCATCCGCGCATGCCGGAGCCATGCTCATTTCAGACGGTGTCTCTGTCATGCCTTGCACCGTCCGCTCGTAATAAAACTGTGCTTGACTCGGAGCGAATGCTCTGAGCATGCTTTCCTGCAGGTTGCAGCGCTGCGACACGATTTCTCCTTGGAGAGAG
Source organism: Argolebias nigripinnis (assembly GCA_031763805.1). Lineage (NCBI taxonomy): Eukaryota > Metazoa > Chordata > Actinopteri > Cyprinodontiformes > Rivulidae > Argolebias > Argolebias nigripinnis. The sequence goes on from JARVJN010001531.1 coordinate 5,270,844, forward strand.
GCTGTTCGACCAGACGCTGCTCCTCGAGGGATTAATTAGAGGCTCGCAAGATGTCACATCAGTCGCTTAATTAAACTTAAAATGGATGCCAAGATGATGGAAACCGCGATAAGTAGACAAAGTGATACGATCAAGGTCTTTCGAAGCACTAACAGAGGACTCACAGCAGAGGCGGCAACTCTGTTAAACATAGCAGGGTGAGGGATGTAAGCTCAGTGCTCTGCTTGGGAAAGTTATCCATGCAGTGCTTACCATCGAGTGATTTCTCTGCTTCAGGTCTTGTTGTCTGCCTTGTGATTACAGATGTGTCACCGTGCCTGTATAACAACCATTTAACAGCTCATTTGGCGTACAGCGGCATCATTTGGAGACTGGATTTTCCCTTTGAGAGCACTGATTTCAGATAGGAGATTCATTATTACAGATTAAATCTGAGAAAAGTAATTGGTTGTAGCTTTTAACTAAAAATGAGTAAGAGCTCACATCAAGTTCAGATACATGTGTTGGCAATGCCCTTCATTTTACCTTCAAAATCGTCACAGGTTGGCACTCAGATGGTTCTAGAAAGTAGGTATGAAGGAACAACAAATAAAATCAAAGGCATTCATTGAAGGAATGCATATCTTCTGCCACCTTTAATGCCAGAGTTTTAGACTTAAGATCCATCCATCCATCCATGGATGGAAAATGGATGGATGGCATTCATGGAAGGAATGCGTATCTTCTGCCACCTTTAATGCCACAGTTTTAGACTTAAGATCATCCTGAGAAATGATGGAGACGTAGCCGTTTTGGTTGAACCTTGACAATAACATTGCACAATATTATTTGATGTTATGGTATCTCTCAGTCTTGCATCAAAGCTGTTCACTGTCACTGCTTGGAACATGCATTGTGAATGACTGTCAGCCACTAATACACCAAATTTTGGCTCAGTGTCGGTAAAATTGTTAAAGTTATTGCCATTTTTGTGCTTACTAAGATCATTTTTCAACCTTTATTTATACAGATTAGTCTAATTTTCAAGAGAGGCCTGTTTTAGACAGATAGCATATAAAGTACAGACAACAATCAACTGTTTTGGTGGCTATGTTGTGTCAGATTAACTCCAATTGTTAATCAGTTGTAGATTCACATTTAATGATTTAGTTCTGAAAGCTCTATTAAAATCTATTCACTTTCATGAGATATTTTGCTAACGGTACAGACGAGCAAACAACCCTTCCACCCCCATCACACACACAAACACACAGACAGGCACAATACTATAGCTTCACCTTTACCCATGATAATCAATCTTTAAACCTTTTCCAACATAAAAACGGATGATTTTTTCCCACCAAGACACATCTCTTTGTCCACTAAGACGAAGAATCGATTTAAGACACATCGTCACAAACCCACTCTGCAAGAGCCTTCTCTGCATTAGCGGTTGTGTGTTCTCAGCAGAACAACCAGAGTGACCTATTTTATTTTCTTAAAATGAATTTGAGAATTAATATGGCGTCAGTGATTGGTGCCATTTTTCTGTTTCAGTAAAACATACATGTCCCCTCGCTTCCCCGTGCAGCTAGGAAAAGGCTTTTTACATTCTCACAAGAGACTCGGGTGCAGCAGAGAGGTGCACACACCACCAGGGTGATAAAAGAATGGTCCTCTTTTAAATGTGTGTGGGTGGATGCACATCCATTTGTGAATGGCATATGATGGGGTTGCTTTTTCAGTTATTTGTTTCTGATTTTGAGCTTGTGGATTATTAAAGGCAGCCTACAGATTTCTATCTAATCCTTTTCATTTACAGAAATGACAGGAATGCACACAGTGATGTTTTGATCAGTGAAAGGTTATAATGGTTTTGCTTGACTATGTGTGTGTGTGTGTGTGTGTGTGTGTGTGTGTGTGTGTGTGTGTGTGAGTGTGAGTGTGTGTGTTTGAAATTAATTTTTTGTTGTTAGTCTACAACAATAACAGGTCTCTCTTGAAAATGAGTTCTCATGGCTTAATGAGATTACCTGGATAAATAGAGTAAATTAAATGAAAAAAAAACTGAATAACTTTTAAAGTCAACATCATTCAAGAGAGCCTCCACAGCTAACCAACCGTATAAAACACAAAATGGCTACAATGCAGTATATTGTACAGATACTGAGCTAAAGTTTGTCATTAACTCAACTCAACTCAACTTTATTTAGGTAAAATAAAAACATTACAAACAAAAGGAAAACGATATAAAATGGTAAATCAATCAATTACAAAAAAAAAGGAATAGGTTGAAGCCAAGGCTTATACTTGCCTACCCTATTCATAGACTAAGCTGTCTACATAATGACATACAGTGTATATCTACTGTCCATATATATACATAAGTGCACATACAAATATTTACTGTATATTTAAATATGCACGTATATGATACATACACATACATTACATACATACATGGTTACACAATACATATATACATCTACATAACATCTCAATAAGCTTTTATAATTTTACATATTAAGGCTCTTTTAAAGATCACCAAAAAAGCACATAATTTGAGATCATCATTCAGTTCATTCCACAGTTTCACGCCGATAACTAAAATAGATTTAGATTTTACTTTACTTTTCTCTTTACCTTGTTATAGTAGCTGAGACTCATTCAAAACCTTGTTATAGTAGTTGAGACTCATTCAAAACCTTGTGTAACCTGGTGTAAGCCTGATAGTTACCAGAACCAAGCAAACAGTTACTGAAACACACCCTGTCAAAATAAGAGAGTTCCTGGATCCTGTAGGATCCCGCTCAAATTAAGCCCTGCTCCTCAAACAGGTAATGCTCTCTTTTTTTACTGCATGGTAAATTACAGTAAAAGCTTTCTCAACACAGCAAATAGTGTGTCATCACTAATAAACTGCACTGTATCAATGTGAGGCAGAGAGACAGGCAGAGTTTGTTTTCACCTTCCCGTCTTGTGTTTTTATTTCTACGAACAAGTTCATTTTGAGGGTTTTATGGTGCCCTTGTGTGTAGTTTGAGTAGAGACGGCCCCCTTTACAAAGGCAGTGTTTGGTTAGGGACTGAGTTGGTCCTTATACAGTTAAGTGTTCTCAACAAGAAAGCAACATTTTAGGTAGAGTGATGGAGTAACTCAGCGTGTAAGTGACTCACCAAGTGGAGCAAATGAAACAGTTGCTTGTTTTAGGGGACGTGAATCATGTGGAGAAGCTATCTGGAAAAACAGGAGCGTGTGGTTTATAGAACAGGCGCGGAAAGTGAGGAGTGCTTCAAATTATTTGTATTTTAACACTGCACGTACGTTTCTGAACATGCATCGTGCAGCTCCATGTGTGTAGTCACACTGAAGACTCCTTTATCCTGTTGTCTTTATGGTCCTTTTTTTAAACACAAGTCAAAAATACAGATTATAATGAGCTTTATAGAGGCACCACACTTAAACTGCAGGTTTTATATGGCTGCAGTGCAGCTTGAGCCACAGCAGAGACATGGCTGACATGAAGAAAAATGGGTACAATGGGTCCTATTCAAATTCAGCCTCACATAACAAAATGTCTGCTGGGATGTTTCCATATTTTTTATGTATTGTGTATTTTAGAATGTTTTTAATTAAATGTTTTTAATTGGGTTAGCAAAGCTTTTTGAAGTTTAAAAAAAAATTTATGACATTTTTAACTTGTGTTGTTTTTGTGAGCCATATGTCAAAGATAAAGCTCCATTTCATTGAAGGTTATGGAAAATAAAGTTCAACTGAACTGAAGTGAAGTCACTGTTTATACTGTAATTCATTGGCATGGGAGCCAAGATAGGAAATACAGGTATACCATAATTTACACTGCCTGGCCAACAAAAAAAAAAGTCTCCACCTGGCTTTAACTAAGCAAATAGGTAAGCATCCTATTGGATAATGACTGCATGGGTGATTATCTTTCAGCTGCAACAAGTTATAACTCCAACTGGTGCAATGAGTTGCTTCTCATTTCTTAAACAACCATGTTAAAGTGGTCGTGGAAAATATGTTAGTCTGTTTGAGAAGGGTCAAATAATTAACATGCATAAAGCAGAGAAAACATCTAAGGAGATTGTAGAAATTACTAAAATTGGGTTAAGAACTGTCCAACACATTATTAAAAACTGGAAGGATAGTGGGGACCCATCGTCTTCGAGGAAGAAATGTGGCTGGAAAAAAATCCTGAACGATCGTGATCGACGATCACTTAAACGTTTGGTGAAATCAAATGGAAGAAAAACAACAGTAGCACTCAGGGCTGTGTTTAATAGTGAAAGTAAGAACATTTCCACATGCACAATGTGAAGGGAATTCAAGGGACTGGGACTGAACAGCTGTGTAGCCTGAAGAAAACCACTAACTGGGAAAAAAGGCTTAAATTTGCTAGGGAGCATAAAGATTGGACTGTGGAGCAATGGAAGAAGGTCATGTGGTCTGATGAGTCCAGATTCACCCTGTTCCAGAGTGATGGGCGCATCAGGGTAAGAAGAGAGGCAGGTGAAGTGATGCACTCATCATGCCTAGTCATCAATGTAAGATCTTGGTGAAAAACTTACACAACACTGGATGGAAACAGATCTTGTGACATTGCAAAAGCTTATCAAAACAATGCCACAGTGAGTGCATGCTGTAATCAAAGCTAAAGGCGGTCCAACAAAATATTAGTGTGTGAACTTTTTTTTTGGTGGCTACTTTTTTTTGGGCCAGGCAGTGTAAGATTATTTGTTCTTTTAACTTTGCTCACCTAAAAATGTTGTGGTCTAATACAAATGGTGATATGTCCTGAGTTGTTTAACACATTAAAATGTAAATATCAGGAAATAAAACCTGAAATTCTGAACTCTTGTCTCATCTTTTGAGCTTAAACCCAAATGTCTTCAGCGAACAACAAAAATAAAGGAATTTGCTTTGCTATTCCAACACATTTGAAGGGGACTGTACGTACAATAAAAAAAAAAAAAAAATCTATCTCCACAGTTGTCCAATACATCCACATTTCCAATTCAGGAAAGAAAATCAACTAAGCTGATTAGTCAAAAACACAGCTTAGACACCTGCCATGATCAACATCTCTGCAATACAGTACTTTGCTGAAAGAGAGCAGGAATTGTTAGCCAGATACATGCACCAATATGAGAAGCCTTGACAGACTAAGAATGTTGCATGAACAGTTTTTGAGAAAATCCTTGTACTTTATGAAAACTAAGAAAACAGAAGTAATTACAGCACTGGTAAAAAAAAAAACAAATACTTTTACCAAATACATTTTTAACTGTTAACACCAAGATGGACACAAGAAAAAAACACATGAAAACACAAAGGGCAACTTTAACCAATTAAAAGTTTTAAAAAGGGAGAATTTAGAAATATTATTTTTGTTTAAGAAATACAGACACAGCTAGAAGATCAAGGTACAATTTTGACTCTTAAGAGTACCTGGAGATCTCTTGGGGCGTAAAGGCATCATGTAGGTCTGGCGTGGCAGAAGAGGTGAGGCAGGAAGAGACATAGACACTCCTTTGGTAAAACCTAGCCTGAAAACATCATCTTGTGCAGTAGGGTGACCGATGCCAGGGCTCTGGTGTTGGGGATTTCCCTCATTCAGGAATCTTCTTTGAGCGCTATGGCTGTGAGCATCACCTGTTGAGGAGATTATAACAATTACCTCATGCCAAAATAAAAACTAAACTAACGTGCTTGTAAGAAGAAATGGCAAAACCCATTTACCACTGGGCTGACACTAAATGCTTATAATGGAAAACTGGAGGAAACCAATCTTCTTTGATGCAGAGGAAATTTTGGTTCAGACAAGCACATTTATATATAATTACAGACACTCAAATTGTCAAGACAAATATTGAACTTAAGCAGCCAACTTTACAGGGAAAAAAAACACAAGTTCAAAATGCTGCACCATTTTTTTATTTGTCCAGTTTCATACACTGATTAATAAAGTGTCTAAATTCTATGTTTTACAGTATTTATAATGGGGCAGACGAGAAGGTGAGACAAGATTGCGCCTAAATCAGCTCATTAAAACGGCCTAAAACTGGATTTTAGTTTATATTTTCTGAAATGACAGAATAAAACCATGTAAAATACAAACCGTGCAACTTAAATTTGGCCACTTACTGTATTTTGTAATCAAGACCGTTCAGAAAATGTTATTACACCAGTTATTAGGATAAATCAATGTAAAAATCAAATGGGCGATTCACATTAAATTGTCATTTCAGGTAAAAATCTGTAAATTTATCAATCTAAATATCCATTTTACATTTATATCTTCTTGACCATAGTGGTCAGTTACAATGTTGACCTCCTTCATCAGTTCCACTGTCAGTTTCTCACATTTTTGCAAGTTCAAGCACAGACAAGCCCCCAAGATACATGAAATCTTTATTCAGCCTCAGGACTTTAGGCCACCTCCAACCCTGAAGCAGCAAACTTCTGTGCACAAAGAAGCAGGCAAGATAATGTATTAATGATGTTTGATACAATCAATATAGCCGTTATCTTTCTCTACCACTAAAATAGAAAAATAAACCACTTCCTTTAGATAATGTTTAGTAAATGTCAATCAGTGAATGAAATCAGCATTGCAGGTGCTACCTCAACCTTGTCATTTCACACTCTGAGGTCCACCGCAGAGCATTTTGAAGACCGGTTTATCTGCAAACAGCGAAGAAGTAGTTCTAAAGCCCCAAACTGAAGTAATAAAAACTACAACTGGATACGCTGAAGTAAAAACAACCTTTAATTTGGTCGTTCAACATACAGTATTTTGTAACATAGTATCGTTTGTATACAATCTCTCTTTTTCCTTCAATATCCTCCACAAGATTAAAAGAACAGTATTTTCAAAGTTCATAAACATCACACAGACCTACTCGGTGCCTCCCAGGACCCCTTTCATTTCAAAAGACTCAATGGTTTTCTAAGAAACAACCAGAGAAAGATTTTTCATTACCTCTTCTGAGTCTGAGATTTGACAAATGACTGAACATTTGATGACAGTTTCAAAAAAAGGCAAGGCACTGCAATACTTCAAATCTCATACCCCATTCTAAAAATGATTACAGTTATGTCTATCAGGTCAGCTAGTCCATAAATAAGACCCCCCCTTTTTTTTGTTGCTCTGGGCGCGAGATCCAATCCACATAAAGTAATCCATCAATAAATACTTTCCCCAAAAGTTTTAAAATTTAATTTGCTTTGTTTGTTGTCTCTAAGCTTTGCGGACTATTTGATACACGGCAAAAAATAAATTTGCAAATGTTTCTCCAAAGCAAACAGCTAAGATTATTGCCAAACAGACCAACACTATTTTAGTCCTGTCTCTTGTGAAAGTCGTTGTTGTTTTTCCTCTTTTATGGCACTTCATTAGAATGTGAAAAGGCTGATTTGGGGACTGAAAGAGTGTCTTCTGGCCAAATATTGATTAAGTAGGTGTTTGCAGAGGCCATTGTTATGTTGGGGAGAGGCCTGTTGCTCTCTGCCCCTTTCTCCCCTACCTCCATTGTTGGCTTTCCTTAAGTGCTGAGATCAAAGCGGACTCATTTAGATTTATTTGTCTGGGAAAAAGGAACGCTGAGGTTTGTGGGATTAAACGTACAGGACAGCACCGTGTCGTCCGCAAGTGCTCAAATCATTGCTGTTGTTTGGATCGTGGAAATGTATTTATATATTTATGAAGCCGTGTTTGCCATTAATCAGATTTGAAACTAAAGTCAAAATCTTTCAAAATAAGTGCACGCTCGGCCTAAAATCTATCTGGAATCTCTAAAAATGCCAAGAATTTCTTCCTGCCTTAATCTGGACAGGTTTAATTGATAGCCTCCTCTGTTTATTAGCACTTTAGCCTTTAGCCTCATTTAACTAATTAAAAGCCACGAAAGGCAGACAGACACTCTTGCAGGATCTGTTTATGGCAGGACGGGGTGAAAGGCAGAATGAAGGAGAAGAAAAAAAAAGAAAAGCTCAGAAATACAAACAGTCAAAGGGATAACTTTTCTTTAAAGGGGGTCCCGCGGTGCCTAATGAATGAGCCCAGTTCTTTCAAATCTGCCATGGTGAACGCAGTCAACATGTAATAATTGGTTTCATTGAGGTGCATTCCAACAATCTGCTGCCATTCTCCTGCCCCTATTGTGCACGGGCAGGCAAATAGCCAGGGGGACAGGAGGAATCAAGTGCTGACAAAACATGAAAGATTTAGCTGCTTTTTGTCGAAGCAGCCGAGCAGGACTTTGTTTGTGTAAATAAACTGGGCGGCTGGCTTCCTGGGATTCTGGAGAACGGCGGAAAGTTTGTGTGAGAGAACAGAGCAGACAGATCGAATTTGCGTTTCAGCAAAAAAGGCAATCAAGATGTGTATTGTGTGCCCAGAGCTCTACATCCATCCCATCTTAAGCCAACCTTCACTTATAGGGAGGCACTGATATAAACAGATGTAAAGCTTTCACGCACGCAGAGCAAACAAGGCAAAACTCTTAACTGTAAACAGAAACATGGACATGGATATTAGTTCTTTTGGATTCCGTGATTTGAGATTTAAACAAGACTGAAGGCTCGAAAGCAACCAGAGGAATGTCTGCTCCTGCCACATTTCTATTTTCCTCAGAAGGCTGGATTATGGAAACGTTTATATGAGGGCCTCATTCTTCATTTTCCTCTATTAACATAGTGCTTGTTTATCCTGCGTGTGTGTGGGGGGGGACTGAAATATGGAGCCTCAGAAACGATAAATAGATAGATAGATGTTAGATAAATAGATAGCTATATAGATAGATGGAAAGATGGATAGATGGATGGATGGATGTAGATATATGGATAGATGGATGGATGGATGGATGGAGATATATGAATAGATGGATGGATGGATGGATGGACGGATGCTAGCTGGATGGATGGATGGATGATGGAGATATGGATAGATAGATAGATAGATAGATAGATAGATGGATGGATGGATGGATGGATGGATGGATGGAGATAGAGATAGATAGATAGAAAGATGGATAGATGGATGGATGGATGGATGGAGATATACGATAGATAGATGGATGGATGGATATAGATGGATATAGATGGATGGATGGATGCTAGCAGGATGGATGGATGGAGATAGATGGATAGATAGATAGATAGACAGATAGATGGACAGATGGATGGATGGATGGTT
>JARVJN010001531.1:5370803-5384921 GCA_031763805.1 Argolebias nigripinnis
ACGTACAGCCCCTCCCCCATGTTGAGACCAGCCAGGGCGGCTGTCTCGCTCACCCTCTGCCTCGTTCACCTTACCCCCTGCTGCCTCACCCTCATGCCTCCCCGTCTCTCTCCCCCATGCGAGGAAACCTGCCCACCTGTCTCACCGACTCCCCACTAATGAGGGCAGAGCTAGACGAGGAACTAATTGCTTTAACGCCTCCATCACCCTTCCGTGACTCTCTGGCTTCCAGCAGTAGTTCCCAAAGCTCAGATACAGATCTGTACGTTCCTCCGGTCCCTTCTCATCCTCCACCGTCTCCCCCTTCGCCCAGATACGCCAGACTGACACTCAGAAACTACAGTCAGAGCTCATCCTCACTGTGAGGCAGTGGAAATGAACAAAGTGGAGAGGAAAGAGGACGGATAGGACCAGAGTCCGTTCGTCATCGTTTGGAGTCAAAACCGTAGTACAAGTAGAGGGCTGGTTGGTGAAGACACCAAGCTGTGTTTGTGTTTACATGTTTACAGTGAGACGTACAAGTACAAGAGGCTCGCCAGTGTCGTGTTTTCTTGCTGTCTCTCACAAGTGATGAATGAAGACGGCCGCTCCGGCTCGGAGCTGTTTCGGCATCAGGAACGGCAGAGATCATTCCTGACAGTTTTAGTCTATTCTGCATCAGTCAGCTGGAGCTAGTGGCTTTAAGGTAACTCGGCTGTTAACTAATTAAAGAGCGGGTATGGGTGTATTTTTGAGAAAGCAGAGATAGGTAGGGATATGATGAAGAATTGTCTCCTCCAGCCTGTGGGAAGAGAACAAAGGTGATTGAGGGTGGTATATATTTTCTCATAGACGCACACGCGACACAAAAGTGTTAGCACACCCATACAAATAATGTGTGTGCGGAAAAGCACTGTAACTATAAGAGAGGTCATGGATTTTTCTTCAGTGACTAAATCCAACAACCTTTTTGAGAAAAGTGCATTGTGGGAACAGTATGCGAAAGCTGTCTGTTACTGTACCTTTGTGGCAATTTTAGCCTATTTTTATTTCCTCAGCCGGCTCCCACCACATGACTTTTCCATCATCCCTCTTTCTCATGCAGCTATATTTTCTACTCTTTCAGTACATTTTGTCAAAAGTTTGAATGTATATTTTCTACATGATTCCTGAAGCAATTGGGACCAAACTTTTTGTAGCTTTCTGTCTAACTTGAGAAAGAGGGAGAACAGGGGCTGACAAGACCGGGCCTTGTTTCATCATACACATTTCCATTTCCAGATCTCACTCAGGTGGATTATTGGGTGAAACCTGACCTCAGAGCCTATTGATAATGTGTGACATTTAATGTCCATTTTGTGTGGCTTAGCTGGATCCCAGTCATGGTATTTTCCTGATACAGTGTGTCAGCAGGTTGTAGTAGCCCCATTTAAAGACAGTGTTTTGAATGGGATTCACTGGAGTGGAAGTCATCTTGAATGTTTGTGGAGTTAAATTGATTGATTCAAGCTGGGAGGAACATTCCTCCTTGGTCATCTGTAGAACAGGTTTTATAACTTTTTGTTTTCAATGAAACACATACATTTTAATATACATTGAATCTGGGTAATCCTTTTAAACAGAGGTGAAAACAGAGGCACATGACTTTCTCACCATATCCCATTAGGAAACTGTAAAAAATGACTGATTTCCAGTACAGCCAGTCAAAATGTTTGCGACACAGACTCAAATAAACACTGACATGGACATTAAGTTAAATAAATGCTTCCCTGTTTCGAGAAAATCACTGTCTTGCTGAGAGTTAGATGAGATCTACAGTACAAAGTATGTCAGAGACCATGAACAGAAGGTTTGTATATTTCATGTTTTTAAATTTCTAGGCACTAGATTGCACATTAGTATCTGATGAAAATATATTTATATTTATATGAATACAATTGAAAGTTTAATATAGATAATTATTTCAAATTGTAAATTAAAATCCTCTGAATTTAGAGCTTCAAAAGTACATGTGTTTCAGCAAGTTGGGACTCTTCTTCAATCTGTCTGGTTTTGAAAAAACTTTTGAGTAGATCAGTCTATTAACTGTTATCTATTTAGACATTTCTTATTATTGTATCTAAATTTTTATTAACAAAAGTGGAGGAGAATAACACTGTGCCAATGCTGACATAACACTGTGGATGGTGTGTATGTGGCAGAGTAAATTACATTTCTAGGGCTGGGCGATATCGCAATATTTTTTAAATAATGCTTTAGCCGTCTTGTTCAGGGACACTTCAGCATGTGACTGCTGGTGGAATCTAACCCCCAACTCTCCCAATGGAGGACGACTGCTCTAGCCTCTCAACCACAGCTGCTCCCAGCTGAAGAGGATTATTATTTAATGTAAATAGATGTCTAAAATATAAACTATTTAATATCCTATATGTAAATAGTTTTTTTTTTAGACATTTATTTTGTACAGTTACAGCTGGGCCTGTGTGATAACTGGGACAAAACTTTGAATCAAATATATTTTATTACTGTATGGAAAGAAAAATATTGAGATATATATTGTATATCGCGATTTTTGTAAAAAAAATTGAGATATTAATTTTGGTCCTTATCGCCCAGCCCTAATTGCCACAAAAAAAACTCATTCCCTATCAGAGGCCTTGTTAATGTCAAGAACAAATATATAGAAGTTTATTTTAAAAAATCAAAGTTATTTGCTTCTTTAATGTTAGAGGACAATCAATACCACTCTCATGTTTTCCAGGTAAATATTTAGCATCAGTGTTTGTTGCTTAGTTAGCACCTTCATGTTGTTAAGAATATGTTCAGAAAGTCATGAACAAATAATGTATTTTCTACACTTTTAGTTTAAAAATAAAAGCTGTATTCATATCTAACGATGTGAAAGTTTACAGATGTTTGAAGAGTTTTTGCTAAGCTAACAGACTACTGAAAGTCTTTTTGCAATGACAGGACAAACATGAGCGTGGTATCAAAACTCAGCTCGCTCTCAGCAAGAGTCCGTCCATTCTCACATTTTATTATTTTGCTGTTTTATTTGACCAATAATAATAATAATTATTATTATTATTAATAATAATAATTTAATAATTTAATTTAATCATTTATTGTTATTAATAATTATTATTATTTGACCAGGCAAATCCCACTGAGATCTCTTTTTTTAATGGAGGCATGGGCCTGAAGGCAGCCTGAATGTGCATGTTCTTGGACTGTGGGAAGAAACCGGAGTGCTAACACACATACAAGGAGAACATGCAAACTCAAAAAACGACCCCAGGCCAGCCTGGGGCTTGAACCCAGGACTTGCCTGCTGTGAGGTACCTGTGCCAACCACCAAACCATTGCGCTGCCGACAGCAGCCAGGCTTTGTGTCACTTCCTGGATTGGAGGGTGGACACACACTTAACCAAGTCTGGCAATAGTAGAATATTTCAATCACTTTTTATAGGAGATATTTTACAGGGAGAGAAGTATCAGTCATATGAAGTGATGTTTTTATAGATGTCTAAACAACTGCAAAAACCTGAAGTGGCACATTTGGTTCTGTTAGAATTGGGGATGCCTTTAAATTGAATGTATTTACACGTGCCAACACTTTCATTTCCTGAGTCCTTCTAAGACGCGTCGATGAATAAAGATGCTTTAGAGATACGAGGCCTTGGCTCTCGGTCAGCTCCCTCCACAGAAACACAAATCAAAATGTCAAAGGGATCGAATGCATGAAACACAATCTCTGGTGCAGAATTAAAGAAATCCAGTCAAGTGGTTTCAAATAAATAAGTCAGTGCTTCAAATCGTTCTCATCTTTTCCATGTTTTCATCTGCATTCGTTGCGGTTCCTGGTCTGATTTCAGTTTGGCCTTTGTGCAAGAACAAACTCAGACGATGTGATTCTGTACATATTAAGGGCATGCAAAGACAGTTTTGTTTTGTTTGAAGATGAAAGTTAATTTATTTACATATCAACAAAGTTAAAAAATTAAAAAACGTTTTTATCTATAACATACAGTACCGATGTGTTACGACTAGAGAAACTGTGTTACTTCTGAATGTGTGAGTGACCAATCCTATTCAGATGTCTTGTAATTAAACATTATAATAATATATTAATTGCTATTAATATGATCATTGTGCCAAAGGGGTTGAGGGTTGTCTAGTTTACTAGGGTTGTGGGTAAATATGTGATTTCATAAAAAAAATATGAAAAAATTTAAATGTAAATTGTTTCTGTTGTTTTGGAAAATTTATAGATAAATATTTCACTTTTTTAACGTAAGAGCAATATTATCTGTATGTATACAAGGTGCACACCTGGAGTTTTTTAAGTCATCAAAACTGTCACTTTTTAATGTTTTACTGAAGGGTCATTTATTAATGAATGATGCATAATGGGTTGAGCTTTTCCTCCGTCTTTTGAATTCAATTCTTTTATTTTTCTATGGCGGATAAAGGATGAATCTTGAGTTTGCTGGTGTTGTGATGTGTGGTAAATGAAGATACAGACATGGTTTTGTTTGTCTCCTCAGCTTAAAATTTGGGATGCACCGATCCACATTTCTTACTTCCGATCCGATCCTTAAATCTGGGTATCGGCCGATACAGATACTTTTCCGATCCGATACCGTTCAGGTATATGAGCCTGTTTAAGGATTTTTTTGAACTGAGACTATTCGTTTCAATATTATGAGAGTTAAACCCAATGAAAACACTCTGGGCCTTACAACAGGAAACTCACAAACTTTGACAGCACACAAGAGGCAGGTCTATGTCACAGACGTCCTTCTCAATCATGGTGCAGCTGGAAAACTAAAATACTGCTAAGCATTAAAGACAACTAAATCCACTACCGTAGCGGTTAAGGGGAGTGGACTGTGTTGTCTTTCCCATAATGCTTAGCACTTTTTTAGTTTTCCAGCTGCACCATGAGTGAGAAGGATGTCTGTGATATAGACCTGCCTCTTATGTGCTATTAAAGGTTGGGTGTTTCCGGTTGTGAGGCCCAGAGTGTCTTCATTGGGTTTAACTCACACAATGTTAAGACAGCAGTCACAGAATGTGATGGAACACAAGTGCTCTCTGAAGCTGGATTGGAAATATCGGCAGGTTGGATCCGATATCCAATACTTAAGTTATGCTGGCATCGGATACCGATACCGATACTGGATCGGATCGGCCCCATCCCTATTATGATGTGGAAATCAACAACGTCAGATTCCTTCTGCATCGCTACAAGAGCCGGCCTGTCGAGCACCTCTGTCGTGACCAAATGTGAAAAGTCTTCTTGGCAATTTCAGCTGGGATCTGTCAAAGTGTGTGGCAGGACGGAGGACGGAGGCCATGCATCGACCTGCGTGCCATTTGAAGGCAGGCAGTTGGAGGAGGCACCCTCCTACAATCAGTGCAGTCAATTATAAGATTGCCGTCTCAACGTGGAAACACCAGCAGGGGACGCGGTGACATTTTGACAACGTTAATCGCTCCGATCTGATTCTCTTCCATTTGCCTGGAGAAGCAGAGAACTCTCCAGCGGCTGCAGAGAATCTGAGGCGTAGCAAAGACTTGAGCTGCCCAACGGGTGGGGCAGCAGCTCCTGGGGGGGTCTTTGATTCAAGATGCAAGCTACATGCTCAGACTGTGGATTCACAGCTTCACACACACACACACACTTCTGCCACGACAGCCCCTTCTGCGAAACAGCAAACACATCGTGGACATCTCCAGAGGAATGAATAAATAAAGAAGATTTAAAAAAAATAGATTTTGTATTTGTTAGAACTTTTAGCACCATGCTCCTCTCTCCTGGTTTTAATTTCTATAGTATTAATTATGCATGCGCAGAAAGACTTTTTGATGAACAGCACAGAGACGTGCAGCTTCAGCGTACATTCCTCTAGAAGAGAAAATGGCTGAGCCAAGTTACATTTTTCTTTGATTCTCACCAAATCTAAAATAAAAAATGTAAAAACAAAAGACTAGCAAATTACTAGAGCCAACAGTTTGTGCTAAAATTAGAAACTTTGGGATTCTAATGCTAACTTCAGATTTGTCACCCTATGAATTATCTCAGAATCTGGAATTAAAGTTTGGGTATCACAGCATAAGGACTGAAGAACTATTGTGACTATTTGTCCATTATTTCTGTTTCCGTCACAGTTTGGGGTTTGCAAATCCAGCAACAGCTTTGGGGAAAATACTATATGACAGAGACAAGAATTTAAAAAGGTACTAGTAAATACTTCCACACAAACAACAATGGAGTTGAGATTAAAAGACTAAAATAAGCAGCTGCTTTTGAAGATCAACAGTTGTCCAACTCAGAGCAAAGAGGGTGAAATGAAACTACTAAAGTCCGGGCGATATGAAAAATTTGGCTATCGCCAATACCGGTATTGGGAGGGGACGGTGACTGCAGATAACTGATATAATGGCTGAAAATATTTGCTCTTTGTTCACCCCTAAGTAAACAGCGAGTGGAGTGTAGAGATTTTTGTATTTAACACAGATGTTAGCAGCAACCATGAAGCTAAGCTGCCGGTAATCAGATCCAGCTATATGTAGTCCCACACTAGATTTACAAGTGGAGCACTGGTCATAAAAACAGTCTTCTTAATGTGCGTTCACTTTTTCTATCCTCCATTATTCACCATAAACTTATCAAGTGTGTTAAGTAAATATAAATCAAACAAACGTCCTTCCCTGTTCATTGTTAAACAGTCACTCACAAGGTTCCCTCTAACTTTTCATGTGTCTGGGCAAACACACAAGCTCCCAGAGTGCACCGTGGACCACTGTGAGCAACATCACATGTGCACGCTGTGATCACACCAGTATCACACCTGTTCAAAACCTGGGATCATAGCAAGTTCAATGGCTTATTGAAAGAATCAAATTACAACAGCAATTTTCATTCATTTACTTTTAATATAAGTGATTTGGCTCACTTCAAATGAAAAAGACAATAATGTTGTTGATCATGAGATGTGTAGTATGTTAAACGTGAGAGTCCAGCTTTGGTCTGAGGGTCCTGCTCTGGGAAATGGTTAACAACGCGGTGGCCATTGGCATCAGAACCATTTGTAATGTGGAAGGGACACACTGGACCCCCAGAATTTTTTTAACAAAGTAGACGCCATTTCCTGCATTCTGACGTATTTTAACGGGTTGTTTAACATCTAGTCTTATCTATACATGTATAAGTAAACGCTTGATTTAATAACTACCGGTATTTTAGTTAGTTTGGGGGAGTGGTGGTGCAGTGGTTAGAGACGGTGGGCCTGTGATCAGAAGATCGCCAGTTCAAGCCCCGGTACCGACAACATCAATAAATGTGGGTGGAAAAAGGTGAAACACCTGCCTCCACCCTCATTCTCCCCACTCTGGGCCCTTGAGCAAGGCCCTTAACCCCCATCATCTGCTCCTCCAGGCACCCTTGGTAGCAGCTCTCTGCTCCACACAGGCCTGTGGTAGCTCAGTGGTTGTGTCAGGAAGGACGTCTGGTGTAAAAACAATCACCAAGTCTTCGTGTAAGTTAGTCCTCTTGTGACTCCTGTAGAAGGGAGCAGCCGAAAGAAAGAATAAAGGTAAATATGGCTAAGTTTACCAATTAAGGGCCAAAATAATACAATTTTGTTTCTTTATGTATAGTATACTGTATATGTACTGGTAGTACGAATTCATAACAGTTGTTGTCTCAGAGCACTGTACAAAATGTTCACATACCGTACATTAAAAATGCCAATTAGTGAAAGTTATCTTACAAAGAAGTCAGTAGATTGTGTTGAATATCCACTTTGTCACAACCTCCCATCCTGAGCAAGCACACAGGCAACAGTGGACAGGAAAAAGTGAAAGTGGTTAGCACTGTTGCCTCACAGCAAGAAGGTCCTGGGTTCAATCCCCGGTTGGACCTGGGGTCTTTCTGGGTGGAGTTTGCATGTTCTTCTCAGGCTTGCGTGGTTTTTTCCGGGTACTCTGGTTTCCTCCCACAGACCAAAAACATGCATGTTAGACTGCCTTCAGGCCCAGGCCTCCCTTGCAAAAGAGATCTGTGATCTCAGTAGGATTTGCCTGGTTAAATAAAGGTTAATAATGTTTTATTTATTTATTTATTTATTTATTTATTTACAAATTTACACGTTGAGTTTTGCAGGTGCAAAGCCAGGGATTGTTTGTACAACAATTGCTTGTTTGTTTTTTTTAACAAATCTCTTTTTTTTCTTCTTTGTCCACACAATTTTACCAAAAACACAAAAATACCCACTCGAATACTCAAATACGCTTCCATTATATCTATTCATTTGTTTTCTGATGGTTATTTGTGGTCAGGTCAAAGAAAGAAAAAACATATCGCTCTTTATGGATTCTTTATGCACCTTATGGTAAATCTCTTCTCCTGCTTGTTTCCAGGATCTTTGGGTCATAATCTATACCTCGTGACCATAGGCGAGGGTTGGGACATTGAAGGAACCATAAACCAAGAGCTTTGCCTTATGACTAGGCTATTTCTTAAATATGACTGACAAGAGCAATGTCCTATGACTGTGAATGAGATATAGATTCATTGATATATTTCTTGCTTCATCTTACCGTCACTCATGAACAAGACTGAAATAATTTACTTCTTCACTTGAGGCAGACTACGGTACCTACCAGTCTGGAGATTGAGAAACATGGGATGGCTGACTCCCATCCCAGCTGCGTCACACACAGTTGCAGACTATTCTAGTTCACCTTAAAGGATATACAGGTAGTCCTCTACTTACAACGTAGATCCATTCCTACCCGGCGTCGCAAACCGATTTTTGACGTAAGTCGAAATATACGTACATACTGCACCATATACATGTACAGTACTGTATTACCAAGCACTTAGCCTATCCTAACACAGTACCCTACATAATTATCAAAAAACACATACATTTGGGAGCCATAATGAAGTGCAAAAAAAAGAGTTAATTTCCTACTGGGATGCAGTGAGGAAGCCCTCTGTCCCTCCTCCGTATTCTCTATTGCGTTTACGACGTAAAACCGCCGTCCAGCTCGGTCCATCTGCCGTGTTCCGTTCCGTTTACGATGTAAAACAGGGTTCACAGTACAGTTTTGTTTTGTTTTTTGAAATGTCCAGAGGACCAGACTTAGCTTTTTTAGAGAGTAATGTGTAGCATTCCTCCGCAGCTACGTTTAATACATAAAACCGGAAACAGCATAACTCGGCTTTTCAAAATAAGATTTCAAAATAATATATTTATTTATTTATGGGAGATGTGTTGTAACTGCGAAACGTCGTAACTCGAGACTGTCGTAAGTCGAGGGCTACCTGTATTTTTCTTTTTAAAAGCACTCAGCAAATGTTTCTTGAGGAGTTTATTGGTTTTAACTGTCCCAGCCAGCAAAGAAGGCAACAAAACATCTTCATCCCTAAAGCCTCTTATTTATAATTCAATAATTTCACCATCCTTAAAAAAAACATCATTGCTGAAACAGTTTTGTCACGCAAATGTATAATTCTTTCCCATTTTCAAAACTGAAGTGAAGTAATTGCTTCAGCTGAAATCATGAAAGTGTTTCAATGTATGGGGCAAAAGTCTTAAAATCATCCATTTATTAGCATTTTGCCTCTAGGTAAAAAGATAGACAATAGACAAAAGAGAACCCAGTTAAACAATTGAGAAAAAATATTCTATGTGGTTATTTATTTATTGAGGGAAATGGTCTAAAATTACATATTTGTGAGAGGTAAAAGTATGTGAACCTTCACTTATCTGGCGCAGCAAGTGATCAGTCCTGCACACGGGCGTGGAGGAACTTAAGTCCATTCCTCTGTACAGAACAGCTTCATCTCTGGATGTTGGTGGTTTCCTCACATTAACTGCTCACCTCAGGTCCTTCCACAACATCTGGATTGGATTAAGATCAGGACTTTGACTTGGCCAGTCCAAAACATGAACTTTGTTCTTCTTGAACCATTCTTTGGTAGAACAACTTGTGTGTTTAGGGTCATTTGCTGCATGATCCACCTTCTCTTGAGATTCAGTTCATGGACAGATGTCCTGACATTTTCCTCTAAAATTCTCTGATGTAATTCAAAATTCATTGTTCCTTCAATGATGGTAAAACCGTCCTGGCCCAGATGCAGCAAAACAGGCCCAAATCATGATAACATGTCCACCATGCTTCACAGATGGGATAAGGTTCTTATGCAGGAATGCAGAGTTGTTCTTTCTCCAAACATAACACTTTTTATTTAAACCAAAAAAGTTCTATTTTGGTCTCATCCGTCCACAAAACATTCTTCCAACAGTCTTCTGATTGTCCACGTGATCTTTATCAAACTGCAGACGAGCAGCCATGTTCTTTTTGGAGAGCAGTGGCTTCTCCTTCAACCCTGTCATGAACACCATTGTTGTTCAGAGTTCTCCTGATGGTGGACTCATGAACATCAACATCAGTCAATGTGAGAGAGACCTTCAATTGTTAGAAGTTACCCTGGGGTCCTGTGACCTCGCTGACTATTCCACACCTTGTTCTTGGAGTGATCTTTGTTGGTCCACCACTCCTGAGGAGGGTAACAATGATCTTTAATTTACTTCATTTGTACACAACCTGTCTGACTGTGGACTGGTGGAGTCCAAACTCTTTACAGATGTTTTGTAATCTTTTCCAGCCTGATGAGCATCAACAACTCTTACTGAGCTCCTCAGAAATCTGCTTTGTTCCTGCCCTGATCCACTTCCACAAACATGTTGTGAAGAGCAGACGCTGATAGTTCTTTAAATCAAACAGGTCCACTCACACCTGATCATCATCACATTGATTGAAAACACCTGACTCTAATTTCACCTTCAAATTAACTGATAATGGAGTTCACATACCACTTACAAATATGTAATACTGGATCATTTTCCTCAAAAAATAAATGACCAAATATAATATTATTGTCTCATTTGATTAACTATGTTCTCTTTATCTACTTTTAGTTGAGTGAAAATCTGATGATGTTTTAGGTCATTTTGATGCAGAAATATAGAAAATTTTAAAGCCATCACAAACTATCAAGCCCCACTGTAATTTGATTATTGAGGTGAGCTGTTAAAAAAAAGTTTTTTTTTTTACTTTTAATTTTAAGGTATTCATTTTCTCACTCTTTACTTTCTTGTCACAGCTTCATCTTCCATCCAAAACACTCATTTTCTGATAGCTTTAAAACCTTTCCCTCCCTTTCCTGTCCAGAAAGCTCATTCTGCTTCGATTGACCAGCTGATTGATAAAACATCTCTTCAGGGCGTTCTTTGTTTTTTAACCAAACTTGTCCTTTGGAAAATATCTGGTGAATGTGTCTGTTGAGTAAACAGTGTTTAAAGGGCAGTGTTTCTGTGGGAGAGCCTTGCGACTGTCGAACCAAACCACATTAAGTTAAAAAATACTTGTCTTTAATGCTTGACTCTGTTTGCCTTAATACAATAGTAAAAATATTTGGATATCATTCTAGAGACTCTTTCTTGGAGCTTTGCTTAGAGCTTTTTTGGCTCTGAGTCATGGCACAATTTTCTGAGTCCACATCCTGTGAAGGTCTCGTCCTGTAAGCACTGAGGCTCTTAGTGTGTGTCTTCGATTACTCTCTTTTTAATGCAGGTTGGTTTATCTTGGAAAAAATAAGCTGTGCCTTTGAGTCTCATCTGTGGGGTCACAGAGTATTGCATTTATAATGAGGACTAAGCAGCTTTTAGATTAAAAGTTCAGCCAAATGTAACATCAGAACAAAAGAGATGAGTTAAGGTTTTAATGCCCTTGAAATGAACCACCGAGATTGAACTGAGTACATTAAAAACAACGTGGGCTCATATTATTGGCAACAAATTCAATAGAATTTTTGAAGGTGAGAAAATGCCTGAGGAATGGAGGAGGTGTGCTGGTGTCCATTTTTAAGAACAAGGGTGATGTACAGAGTTGTAGCATCTACAGGGGAATTAAGTTGATGAGTCACACAATGAAGGTCTGGGAGAGAGTTTTGGAAGCAAGACTTAGACAAGAGGTGACTATCTGTGAGCAGCAGTATGGTTTCATGCTGAGAAAGAGCACCACATATGTCACCTGTGCATTGAGGATGCTGATGGAGAAGTGCAGAGAGGGTCTTTGTGGGTTTAGAAAAAGCATATGACGTAGTTCCGAGGGAAGAGGTGTGGTATTACATGAGGAAATCTGGAGTTAGTTGCAGAGAAGTGTGTTAGACTGGTACAGGACATGTATGAGGACAGCAGGACAGTGGTGAGATGTGCTGTAGGAGTGACAGACATCTTCAAAGTGGAGGTGGGATTGCATCAATGATCGGCTCTGAGTCCCTTCTTGTTTGCTCTTGTTTAACCAGCTGTGTTGTATGGTCTGGAGACAGTGGCACTGACAGCAAAGTAGGAGAAAGAACTGGAAGTGGCAGAAATGAGTATGTTGAGATTATCTTTAGGAGTGATAAGGATGGATACGATTAGGAATGAGATCATCAGAGGTACAGCACTGGTTGAACAACTGGGAGATAAAGCGAGAGGCCAGACAGATGGTTTGGACATGTCCAGAGGAGGGACAGTGGGTATTGGTAGAAATGCAGCTGCCAGGAAAAAGACAAAGAGGAGATATATGGATGCATTTAGAGAGGACATGGAGGTAGTTGGAGTGAGGACAGAGCGAGATGGAGGAGGATGATTCGACCCCTGAAGAGGGAAAATGCCAAAAGAAAAAAGAATAATACTGGTAACAAATCACATTTTTCACCCTCATGTTGTATTGTCAGAAATTGATCTTCTTTAACATTTGACTTCTCTTTGAATGTTGAAGCATTTAATGGGAAGTTATTTCCCATAGTTGCTCTGTGGTGTTTTTCCCCACTTATGTTTTCCCTCAAGAGGAAGTTGTGTATTAAAGGAGCAGTTTGATCAGGACTGCAGAATGAAGTTATTTTAAGCTTAACGTGATTGAAAACACATCTGTATGACAGTCATCCATGAGGTTTAAATGTAGAAATGTGAGGCAACAACAACAAACTAAAAATACAGACGTTACAATTCAAAATGTCTGCCTTTAATCCAGATTAAAATCAGGTTTTGCAGGATTTAAATCAATCAATCAATTTATTCACTCGATTAAAAAAATCGTCAGTTTACAAACACATTCTCTGACAACACTTATTTAAACGAGTGACGAGGGAGCAGGAAGAAGAAAATCATGTATAGACCTGCCCCCTTTCTCACTATTTACAAAAATGTCACGGCCATATACATTAAATTAACAAAACAAGTTGCAAACAATATATCAACAATAACATGCATAACAATACTGTATACCACTTTTCCTATTAACAACTCAAAGTTGTATAAGAGTTACCGTAATCATTCTTTTTGTTATAAAGTGTTTTGAATTGGTTTATTTTAGAGCATTTTTTAAACTCCTCATCCAAACTGTTCCATAGTTTTACTCCATGCACAGAAATGCACATTTGTTTTAAAGTAGTATGCACAGTTTTACTTTTGAGATCATACTTCCTTCTGTTATTTCTATCACACGAGGTTAAGAAAAAGAACTTTTGTAAATTAAATGGCAATAATCTCTTAGCTTTAAACATAACCAATAACATTTTTAAATTAACCAGATCCCTTAGTTTCAAGATATTTGATTGAATAAACTATTTACATCTATTTGTGTGTTCTCTAATGTCCACTTTATATACAATTCTCATAACTTTCTTTTGTATGACAGACAACGGTTCAGTGTTGATTTTATATGTGTTGCCCCATACCTCTATACAATAAGTCAGATATGGAACAACAAATGCATAATATAATGTCTGTAGCGTTGACAGCTCTAAAACATGTTTTACTTTATTTAGAAGTCCAATACTTTTACATAGTTTTAATTTTATATATTTATATGAGATTTCCAGTGACGTTTAGGATCAGAACAACACCTAAAGATTTAACTTCATGTACTCGTTCAACCTGATTATCATCTATAGACATTATAATAGAATCATCTATTTTTTCATTACCAAGAATCCTGAATTTTGTTTTATTCCAGTTTATTGATAATTTGTTGTATTTAAACCATTCATTAAGTTTAGACATCTCACAAGTC
>JARVJN010001531.1:5589735-5601122 GCA_031763805.1 Argolebias nigripinnis
TCTCCCCATTGTCTGTATCTTGAGCGAGGCACCTCCAGCAGGTGTTGACTGGCAGAACGTAAAGCTCTGCTGGGCTGGTGGGATGCATCCTGATGCATCCTCGCTAATCCAGGTAGATAAATTTAACAAGGTTAAGTCAGGCCCTCTGGATAAGAAGAATCTGTCCAGAGAACCTGACTTAACCTTGTTAGATTGTGTTGCTAATCTTTTCTTGCTTTGTCTTTCTTTTAGCGTCTGTTTTGCTTAATTTAGCTCATGTTCTGATTGTTTTTCATTTTTGATTGTGTTTTATTTTATCTCCTGCAAATTTTAAATTTACCACCTCAGTTTCAGATTTTTCAACAAACTTCAGGAAAGTCAATCACAGCATGTGACTACATGTAAAGTTGGCATGTGTTGTGGACAACCTACCTGCAGGAGACAGTCAAAGCAGTCTCTGTTGGAGAAACGTTCATGGTGGAGTTAAATCATCTAATTATTTTGTGACTGTTGGAGACTAATGAACAACTTAAAATTGCAAGGGAATAGCAACAAAAAAAATAAAATAAAAGGCACATTGTCAGTTGCAGACTGAATACTGAAAGTTTGTAACCGATCAACTTTGACCCATTGGAAACAACAAGTCCAAACTTCATGAGCATTCATTTGAACGCTTTGCTCAAATTCTAAACACATACCTGATTAATTCCAACGTTTGCACAAGACTTTTCTTTATTTCATTGTTTCTGTTTCATGAAACAAAAAGTTTTGGCTGTTAAAAATAGCCATCCGTTGAGGACCTGATTTTGACGCCCTATTTACACGGACATGGCGGGGGAAATGTAGGATTTTTTGAATGTTAACTTGAGGAAAACATCCGCGTTGACACGGACGGATTTTATGCTTACATGCATCCGCAGGAATCACGCCACCCACCCAAAAAAAAAAAAATTGGTGTAGTTACCATGGCATTTCTTTAAATACTCTGGTTTCTACAGATGTGTTTTGGCTGCTGGAATGACAAAGATTAGCTGTCTGTTTTTCTTAAGGCTGCTCTCTTCTGCAGGGGATGTCACATAGCAAATGCATGAAAGATTTGGCAGTTGATTTAAACCAGATGTTCTTCCTGATGAAACTTGGGCTCAAACCTGCAGCCTCAGGATTAAAAGACTGTGACATTGACCTTGAAGCTACCACAGCTGTGCAACAATTCTGCATTTGTTAAAAACTGTGAAAGAAAACAATTCAGTTGGGAAGTGATGAAAAGTTATGAAAAAGTTCAAGGGAGAAAATCCAACACATTTACTCAAACTGGTGAGTTAACTGCTGATTTGTTTCATGTTGCTGTGTACCTTCGTACTCATCTACTCACACAGACTCATGTTCGTGCTGCTGTTGTTCAGCATATTGTTTTTGTACTACTAGTACTTAGCGTATTTTTTGTTTAGCATACTTCTTAGTTCATATCTTATGAAGTAGAACTTGTTACTGTTTTTCTTTAAAATGTATACTTTTGTTGGATGTAACTGGGATCCTGTGTACACAATTTCTTTCCACCACATGTACCACATGTGATGCGAATGACAAAAACAAAAAACAAACAAACATTAAAACAGTTTGTCTTGTTTTAGGTGCTGGAAATCCACTCTTGATTACTGGTATTTTGTGCTCAGTTAGGGTTAGCTTTGACTGCTCTGTTAGAACGGCTCCCTATTTTTTTCCCTAATTAACCACTGTCTGCTGCAGGTAAGATGCTGACTACTAATGAGTACTAATGAGTGAATATTAGTCTATTTCTGTAAGTATTTTTGTTTAAAATATTTAACAATTGGGCAGCACGATGGAGCAACTGGTAGAGCTGCTGCCTCTCAGCGAGCAGGTCCCTGGTTCAAATCCCGATCCAGGGGTCTTTCTTGATGGAGTTTGCATGCTCTCTCTGTGCATGCGTGGGTTTTCTCTGGGTACTCCAGTTTCCTCCCACAGACCAAAAACATGCATGTTAGACTGATTGGTAACTCTAAATTGTCCTAGAGTGAGAGGGTGAATGGTTGTTTGTCTCGTTTGTCTCTATGTGGCCCTGTGATGGACTGGAGACCTGTTGGGTGTCCCCCTCCCCTCACACAGATTGCTGGACATGGGCACCGACCCCCGTGACCCAAAATGGAAGAAGCGGGTAAAGATAATGGATTGATGGATGGATGGCCATTTGTTTCCAAAGGGTGATTTGTTGTGGTGGCCATCTTGAAGTAGATTGACTCTTAAGTCATATTCGGTTGTAGATGTGTATCCAATGATTACTTTCGAAGCGTTTCATTAAAATTTGTTAAGTGGTTCATAAAATATTTTGATACACACAAACAAAAGTGGTTAAAAAATAAAAAGGGCATCTTGATTTGAGCAGATTGCAAAATGTATTCAGTAGTAAAGGAATATCTTAGGACTACATTCTGTGATTTTCATTAAAATCCATTCACCGACTCAGAAATGTAACTTATTTATGCTCTAATTTGTTGAATAAAATTAAAGAATTGCATAGCACCAGGGCCGGACCTGGACATCTGGGGGCCCTAAGCAGGAAATGTATTGGGGGTCCTACTTTGCCACAGGTAGACAGTTAAAGATAAGCAAACCCCATTTCTTATCCCATGGAGGACATTAGTTTTGATCAGTTTTAGCTTTGAAAATCTTCTCTCAGCTGATGCCACTGTCATGTGGCAATATCTAAAAGTTCAGATAAAGTCCAGTTCTCAGTGTTTTTAGTGGATGAAGGTGAGAAGCTCAAAACATATTGTAATATCTGCTTAATTCTTACAGGCAGGTCTGGCTCTGCATATCTGCAACAGTGTTTCCCAACCCTGGTCCTCCACCTTGAGGAACATCTTGCATGTTTTTTAGTCGTTTCCTTGTACACCTGGTTTGAATGAATGAATGATGAACAGGCTTCTGCAGAATGTGAGGATGTAATTAAATCCCTGAATCAGGTGTGTTGGAACAGGGAAACAACTAAAACATGCAGGATAGTGTTCCTCAAGGGGGATCTGAAAAATTATTGGAGCAAACTTTTTCAAACGGCACCATTTGGTATAATTCAGGATAACCTTTTTACATTTATCACATTTTATTATAAAAATCTTTAAACGTTTCCAATGATGTTTCATTTTGAAACTACACAAAACAGAAACACTGGATAATAGGAATATTAACATCCATGTAACTCTTTGTGGTTACCATGACAGTATTATTAAATCCACTCATAAATAAACTAATCCCAGATTAATGATATTTATTTTATAAACACACACAAAAAAAAGTTTGAAGACATTGTGTATTTAACTTGGACCATTTCATACGTTTAACTCTAATTCCACTTTACTGTCAGAAGGAAACGTGATTATTCAGAGTGCACAGCGAGCAAATGCAATGAAGCTTTATACGTTACTACGATAACAGCACGGCTGGCCGAGCAGACATGAGGTCGGATTGTTTTTTCCTGAGGTAATAAATGAAGCAATTCAATTTCAGGGTGCAAGAGGAGAAAACCGAGAAGGAGACGATGTTCTTCGTCAGCTGGAAACATCTGGTCACATCTGCAGCCAGCTCAGGTCGTCAGATCTGCACCAGATCAGGGGAGTTAGAAACAGCACAGGGAAAAACATATTCCTTTAATTAACTTGTAGATGAAAACATTCATCATTCCTTAGATGAATGCGTATCACCCGCCTGTGTTCGTGCCAGAATTTTAGACTAAGATCATATGATTTTGAGAAACACTGAAGTTCTAGTGATTTTGGTAAAACGTTGAAAATAATATTGTGAATATCCTGCAGTATAACAACAACTTGTGTGATATGTGAGGCGGGTTAAGATTATGGATGGATGGATGTGTTGGCGTGTGAAAGACGCTCAGCTACTACCACAACAAATCTCAGATCGATGTCCGTGAAATTCACTGAGGTAGCCCCATTTTGGTTTAGCCTAATATTGTTTAGCTGTTGCCACCATCTTGAATTGGGTGGACTCCCAGAATAAATCAGTTGTCGATGTGGAGCCAGTGGTGGGCACGGTTCCTGAGAGCAGAGCTAAGTCTGCTAACATTTTAAAGAGAGCCCCGCACTCAGAGCTTACAGGAGAATTATGATTTTACATGGATCAATGCTACGCTATGCAGAACTAAGCAAGCACTACCTGGTGACATCAGAACCCTTGCAGAGTCTCCCCCCCTCATATTTACCACGGTCTCTGACTCGTGGTGTCGGTTTACAATTAATAACTGACTTTAACATAAATGGCAAACAAAACCAGAACAGGAAATAATGTGAAAAACCCATTTTCACACTCAGAAACATCAGAAACAGTCAGAAACACTGCACATAATTCCTACCCAGCATGCTTTGCAATGCTTACACTGTCACTGGGACGTGACTCTCTCACACTTTTCTTCACACGTGTTTACTTTAATACAGATTGATTACCGAGAGAATAATGTATTGATGACACACAGCAACTTTGTATTTAGCTTATAAACGTAGTTAATCGCAAAGAGGATCACCAAAGTGAATTGATTCATTGTAGCAAATGACACGAGAGGGGATATCTGATGCACACTGAATGCACCACTCTCAGCACAGCAGTCATCTGTAGAGGTTTAGCATTAGAGAAGCTAATTTTTTAGTTAGCAAATAAGCTGTTAGTGAAGCTAACTTTTTGGTTAGCTGTGCCCACCACTGTGTAGAGCCAATTATTATTTTCTGAGAGTTTCATTGAAATCTGCCTGGTGATTCATGAGATATTTTGTTCACATATAAACAGGGTTGTTTCAGATAACGCAAATGCTTTAAGTGAAATGATTCCCAAAGCTTGTGCTGGAGACGATGCTCAGCTACTCCACCAGAAATGACGTGTGTAAAACTGGCTGAGCAAAGAGACTTTTCTGTGTTTTCCAAGCTCAGTTGGCCGAGGCATGATGAGATTTCTGTTTATTATTTAAGTTGTCTTTTCTTTTTTTCAATTGTTATAATGTAGTCAAATTGATATATATCCTCGCCTCAAGAGTTTACTTTGTATATAGTGTACACATTTGCATGTACTACTGTAGTTTGTGGATGTGCACATTGCCACTCACAGAGCTTGTTCCTTTGTGATGGTTTGGCCCTGAGCCATGAGCTCAGCGATCCGAGCCACAGCAGGATCGAAGGCCAGGCTGGCAGCAGCCACCACCTCACCATCTCTGCTCACGACACAAACAGAAGAAATTTAACACGTGAAGCTTGAATGTATTCCCACACGCATCAAATGTCTGCTCACTTTATATAAAATGCCAGGAACGACCGTTCCTCCACTTTGCCTTTGAAAATGATTTCTGTGTATCCCTCTGCGTGGCCTGTGGAGGGAAACTAAACAGATCAGCTACAGGTTTTGTCAGTAAAATATAAACCATTCTGAACCCTTTATGCAAACTGAATGTCATTATTTTATAAATGATTGTGTAAAGAAAAAATCAAATAAAAGATGCACACACAAAAAGTTAATGGACGCATTTATTCTAGTGAAATAAACGTAAATATGAAATGCCTGACCTGCATATCTGATGCTCTTCCCAGCAAAGGCAGACCAGAAGAAAGGTACAGACTTCACTGCTGTTGGTTTCTTCAGCATATTTAGAGCTGCTACTCTTCCTGTTGATAAAGACAATAAAGATGAGCGAGGCGTTATCACAACGTGTCACTCTCAGACAGAGTGTGTGCTGTGAATGACTCTCAGTTACTACCAAAGCATGTTTTAGCTCAATATCTGTAAAAATCACTGAATTACAGCCATTTTTCTGTCTTCCAAGGTCATTTGGCTGTGGTGGCCATCTTGAATGTATTGTCTTCAAAATGCAAACAGATGTTGAGGCACATTCAATCATCTCCAGAATGTTTAATTGTAATCAGTCTCAGCCACATCCAAACTGTAAATCTCACTGAGTTATACATTTTTTTATTGTTCAGGTCCCCTTGCAGCGGTGGCCTTCTTGGATGGAGTTGATTCCAAAAGATAAATCAAATGTTGACTAGAAAATTGCATTTCCTGCAAAAATGCAGTGTGAATGCTTAGTGCAGAAGAACTTGCTGAAAAACAGCTAAAATTAGCTATAAAAACATGCTGAAATGGAAGAACAAGCCTAAATTGGCAGAAGAAAGCCAAAAGAACACTGCTGAAATTTATTTAAATATTCATCCATAAGTAGGAAAGCAGCTTAAAAGCTGAAATTAGCACACAAAAATTACTAAAAATTAGTT
This sequence comes from Argolebias nigripinnis, assembly GCA_031763805.1. Classification (NCBI taxonomy): domain Eukaryota; kingdom Metazoa; phylum Chordata; class Actinopteri; order Cyprinodontiformes; family Rivulidae; genus Argolebias; species Argolebias nigripinnis. The sequence goes on from JARVJN010001531.1 coordinate 5,595,996, forward strand.
GACAGGCAGAAATACGCTAACAGAAAGAAGCAGAAAGAGCTTGAGCTAAAAAATGTGGAATTAGCTGAAAATGTTAAAATTAGCATAAAACAGCTAAATAGTAGCTGTAATATCAAAAATAGCTGAAACTAACATAACTAAGTTGAAAGGAGCATAACAAGCTTAAATTAGCAGAAAAAATTGAAAGAGTCTGAAAGTAGCAGAAATTATGGAAAAACTTGAATCTATCTGAAAACAGCCAAAAGTAGCTGAAAAATGCTTTAAAAAATGTAGATGAAAAGGTAGAACAAGCTTAAATTACTAGTTGAAAGACAAAATAATAAATGTTTGCCCAATTTGGCTAAAAGAAGCAGAAATGAGCATAAAAAATAGGAAATTATCTGAAAAAAAAAGCGGAAATTTGCAACAACAAAAAAGAAAAACAGCTGAAAAGTAGCTAAAAAGACAGAAAGAAGCTGAAAATACAAAGAGGACGAAAACAATTTAGCTGAATTAGGTTGACAAAGGACAAATAGGTGCAAAAAAAAGTGGAATTAACCAAAAAAAGCTACAGTTAGCATAAAAACAGCTAAATAGCAACAGAAATAGCAGAAAAAGCTGAAACTTGCATAAATAAACTGAAAGGAGCATGACAAGCTGAAATTTGTTGAAAAAAGTTAGAAGAGGCAAAAATGTTGTAATTAGCAGAAAAATCTGAAAGGAGCACAAAACAGCTAAAAAAAAAAACAGCTAAAAAAACAGCTGAAATTAGCTGGGGGAAAAGTTTAAATTTACACAAGGAAGTTGAGAGAAGCTGAAGCAGAACAAAATGTGAAAGGAGCTGTAAAATAAACAGATCTAAAGATTTGATGGAAAATGAGCTCAATTCATTTCCTGTGAGAAGAAAAGTGGCAGAAAAGGATAAATATTTCAAAAAGCTAAAGTTGCACCAATACCAAAAGTCATAGCACCCTTCTCCTGAACGAGATGTACGTTTTGATACTTTGTACATGATTTGTTGAAATAATACAAAAATTGTAGAACAAGAGAGATGCAGAAAATCGTACAGAAGTAAAATGGATGACAACAGATGCTTCATACACATTCACACAATAACAACAAAACAACCACTCTCTGAGAGCTTCGTTAAAGTTTGTGGTATCACACCGTGAGCGTGGGACATTTGCCAGTGACCGATGTTGACCCGCTGGTCACCGCGGATGCTCAGAGGGAAGGAAGTAACATCTCCAGCACCGAAAATATCTGCTACATTAGTCCTCATGAACTGTGAGAAGAGAAACATCAGATCATCACCACCTGCAGCGCTCCTCAGATCCAGAACGCCTTGTCACAGCAGACAAGGTCACCTCGTGCACAAAGACAATCACTGATCACAATCACCAACAAACGAGCGGCTTCATTCATTGAAAGTTGCAACGTCATATCCGTGCTTTCTTTTTAAATGGTTTCTTCTTGGCTTTAGTCAGTTTTATGTGTTACCTTGTCAACAATCACAGCTTTTTGAGGATCCACAGCAACCTCACTTCCTGCTAAAAAGTCAGAATTTGGGATAACACCTGAAAGAAAATCTTGGTGTTAGATTTACTTGGTTTTATTATGTATTATTTAAAAAAAAAAAACAGTTTTAACACAATAATACATGTTTTATTAGCAGAAAAACACATTACTTGTTATTAAAATACCGTCCTTTCGATAGTGACTACTGTATATATGCTAAAAAAAATTATAGGCCTTTGAGAAAGTATTTATTCTTTTTAATAATACTGTAATATGAATGTTTTAATATGTAAAAAAAAAAGGTCTTATCTTTAAGAAATAATTTCTTTAAGAAAATAAATATTTTTGTTTTAACCACTGTATTAAATTTAATCTGAAATTTAAATGTCCACAATTTTTACATTAAAAAAATGTCAGAATTACTACAGATGGAGAAACTAATTCATCTGTTTTTTTAGATGCTACTTCATGAAATCATTACTTGTTTCCTGTCTGCTTGTTTACCATAGTTCTGTTTTGACATGAAAAGATACTTGTTAAAAAGCAGGATTAAATATGTGTAAACTGCTGCCAGTGTCTTATATATGTTCACCATGGTAACCAGATGAATATGTCATGGCGTGCAAATGGCAGACAGACACTTTTTCCAATTAAGCTGCACATTTTGGGGCATCATTTATATGTTTTAATTCAAAGCTGCACGAGGAGATCCAGAACAAAATGTTGTGCTTCGACATCCTTAAGTAATGTTCTTGCATTTGGTTTGAATTTAGGAAATACACAAACAGTCCTTTCATGTTTTATTTCTCCATATAATAATTGTAATTCTCTTTAATAATTCACAATCTGGTTTGTTTTGTTACAGTTCATATAAATGAGCTTTATTTTCCAATATCATGCAACAGAATAACAAAATTACCAATTCCAGCAATCACCACGTCAGCCTCCAGCACTGCTCCACTGTCCAGCACCACCTGCTTCACCTAAAATTAGACAAATGTAAAAAGTTGCCATCAAAACATGCTGTAGATTTCAGTGATTCTTTGTCTTACTCAGACTCTGGAATAATTTGTAAAACATAAACGGGTATGGATGCCCCGCTCACACGAACAGCATGAAACCTGTTACCTTTCCGTTCTCTCCTCTTATCTCTGTCGCTCTGTCTTTCATGTAGAACTTTACTTTTTTTTCTTCCAACATCTAAAAAGAAAGAAAAAAAAAAGTTTTAACATGTCATACAAAAGCTCTAAAATATAAATTTAGCACAAAATGTAAGAAAAATCATTTTGGTTGATTATTTCTATGTTGTAACTATGCTTCTTGGCATTGTTTCACCTTTAATGGTGCCATTGTCAGGAAACACTTCTGTAGGTCGAGCAGCAGAGGTGATATTGTAGAAAACTTTCAAGATCTTTTTTTTTTTTGTTGTTGCTAATGTCAAATTGTCAAAGTCTGAAGAAACAAAACAAATTGGCAATTTAACATATTCATTTAACTAACAGAGGGCCTCTGTAACATGTGGAAGAACCATACACAGCCACAACAGCCTGACACCACCTCTTCATATTGGTTACCAGCTTGGTCACATACATGGCATCCCATTCAACCTGCGTTTGTCTCAAGTCAGCCACTGAGTCGATCCCACAGCCACAGGTGTTCCCTGGTGTTCAAATCAGGACTGCAGGCAGGTCGTTCTACCATCTCCACTGATAAATTCTGTAATCCAAGATAAAGCCACTCTGTGGGGGTAAGCGTTCTCATCTTGGAGAATAGAGATCACAATATTTGGCAAATTCTTCACAGGCTCACCCCACAAATTTCCCAACAAATGTACAATTTAATAGGAAATAAACAGGCTGTCCAACCAAAGAGGATATATTGCCAAGAAGCTTTGTTACAACAAAGAAATAATCACCTGAACACAAATATTTTTACTTTATAGGTTATATTTAGGGTCAAATGTTCAGCTGCAGAATTTAACAATAATGCCTTTTGTTAATAACACTCACTTCCATCGCCATCTTGCCAATTTCTGGCCCCAGCGACTTCTCAAATGGGAACGAGGTGGTGCCAACCAGAGCTACACTGGCAGCTTTATCAGACAGGTACGATGCCACCTCCATGCCTGTTTTATTCACACAGAAAAAACACACATGTCCTTTAATTGACTGAATAAATGCAACTACACTAAGCAAAGCAAACACACATGTTAATGGTTAGAGAATGTGCTGCAACTGAGGGGCATCAAATGAACTTAATTCATATTGTTTGGAAGACGTTTTATCTTAACCTATGAAGGATGCTCCAAGTACAACAGCCTTCTTGTTGAGGGAAGAGGCATGAATGTTTTTGGCATCTTCATAGCTCTGCAGCAAATGGACTCCTCCCAAGTCTGAACCAGGACAGCTTAATGGACGAGCTCTGCAACCAAAACTTACACACTTTCAAGGAGCCCTTAAAACAAAAAGCATTGTATGTGTGTTGTTTGCTTCGGTTTGTTTACAAAAAGAAAGGACGGGATGCTGGAGATTACCTGCAGCCGCTTGCGACGAGGAGCTGGTCGTAATGCTCCGAGGTGCCATCGTTCATCATCACCACTTTATCGGCCGGGCGCACGGACATCACCTGCAAACAGGCCACCAACAGATAAATGTCATGCTCCTGGAACAATAAGAACAAACTAAAGGCATCAATGCATATCACCCGCCAGTGTTTTAAACTGAAATCATCTTATGTTGAAGAGAGAGAGTTGTGAAACGTTGAAAACAACATAAAACACCATCCGTTAGCTCTCCAGGTGTGTGTGGAGGATGACTCTCAGATACTACCTCACCAAATCTTTAGCACGTCTGTAAAACTGAACAAATCATAACAATTTTTGTGTTTGCTTTGTCTGTTATTTGTGGTGGCAATGTCTAAAGTGGGTTGAATTCATCACAATTAATAACAAAGCACCTTGTTCTGTTGTTCAGAACTGAAGTCAAAATATCCAGTTTTGGGGAGGTTCAGTTTGGTTTTGGAGCCAGTCTGCACACTATGGCTGTGGGATTGGACCATCGATAGAAAAGCTGCCTAAACACCCTCTCTACTTGCTTAACGTGTCCTACAATGTAAAATGACCCCTTTTTAAAGCCACGAATAATTAAAACTATACTGAAAAAATATACTGTATTTGAACCAGCAAAAGTAAGAACTACATGACTCAACAAAAATCATCCATCCATCAACACATTGTTCCGGAGTCGGTTTGCGCAGGCAGCTCAGACATCTCTTTCCACAGCCTCTTCCAGCTCTTCTGGGAGGACTCCAAGGAGTTCCCGGGCCAAGTGAGAGACAGTCTCTTCAGTGTGTCCTGGTTCTGCCCCAGGATCTCCTCCAAGCTGGACAAACCTGGAAAACCTCCCTTGGAAGGTGTCCAGGAACCGCCTCATCTGATGACTTGATGTGGATGAGCATCAGCTCTATTCTTCAGCAGGTCTTGAGATATTTTGCTAACACGCAGAGCCACGACTCCAAATAGTAAACAGCAAACAGCTGTGGGAAGCAGCCTTTCCACCACCTTGGACCTCTGCACTTCATGATGTAGGGGGAGGGTGCTCCGCATCATGAAGGACTCCACTCATCCTGCAC
>JARVJN010001531.1:5999135-6009193 GCA_031763805.1 Argolebias nigripinnis
TGAACCGGTATACACCCAAAATGGCGACCGGAAGTGCAAAAAGACACGAGCCGTGACGTCACGTGCAAAAGACCGATCTGCAACTGTGCAGCATAGATTTTCTTGTGCGCACAGAATGTGTGAGCAGTGCGTGGTTACGCAGACTTGCAGCTTAGAGGGAACATTGCTTGGCACATGCACAAAGTTATAGGGCAACAAAATTTGATTCTGAATTATAACAACTATGATTTATTAAATGTTTTTTTTAATATTATTTAATTGGAATGAATATGTTTTTAAATTTATCCTTTTACATTCCATTGTATGTTTTTATTAATATATTTATTTGTGCTTATGAGCTTTGATAGATTGACAAGTTGCTCTTAAATTATCCAGCCAGGCCTAATGATCTAGTGCAGGGGTCTGCAACCTTTACAATCAAAGAGCCATTTTTACGCCTTCGTTCACTACATTAAATGTGTCCGGAGCTGCAATAACCTGCTACAAATGTGGTTATCAACTGGTGGCCCATGAGTCACTTCAGGTTTGCTGGAGGCTGTGTTGCCAGATAGGGCGATTTACCACAAGTTTTCGTTGGGATTTTGTTTGGAACTCTGGGAAGACTTTTGTTGGATTGTTGCATTTTGCCACGCATTGGTAAATTACGTTGGCTCGTACAGATATGCATTCAAACAGTAAATATACTGTAACAATATACTTATTGGGCAGGTTTTTGTGTGATGTGGTGGATTTTAATCGGGCAACACTGGCTGGAGGGGGCTTTTACGGCCAGTAGTGGCAACATTATTAAACTAAAATATCTAATGATTTTTAACATTTATTAAAGAAAAATACCAGATTCTTGTAAAGGAGGGGAAAATGCTAAGTAAAAAAAACTTTTTTATTAAAAAGATTTAAACACAATTCTTCATAAAGAAATAAAGCATCAAGTTAAAGTTTCACTCCTTGTATTCGCTCCAGCGTTCACATATTTACAAAAGAAATGACAGGGGAAATGTTTGAATTAGTCCTTTTTTGTTTGTTGTTTAACCAATAAAATTCAGTTTATGTTAGTTTTGGTCAAAGCTTGAAAGAGCCGCTGCAGCGAGACCAAAGAGCCACATGTGGCTCCAGAGCCACAGGTTGCAGACCCCTGATCTAGTGCATGCTGGAATATGTTGCCATGAAAACACAACCTTCTTCTCCTAATTTGTGATGCAGAAGAGTTCTCCTCCTGTGTCTAATTAAATCTGAAGCCAAATCCAAGACCCCTGAAAAGATATTTGAGTCAAAATTTTGCATATTAGAATTAGTTCCGAGCACTTTTTCTTGTTTTTTTTTTTATATATTGAAAAACAACTTTCCACACATTCTCAAAAATTCCTAAAGTGAACTATTCGATTAAACTTGTCGGCATCATGAATCCAAGCTTTGTTGACTATTACTTGGCTATTGGCAAATTTTAAAACCATGTTCCTAACTTTATTCACTATGTTGGACAAAACTTCCTGTTTTGTTTTAACCTGTTTTTTAATTATTAATTCACATTGCCTGTCCATATTTTTATAAGTTACTGATTGTTGTGAGGGCGGCACAGTGGCTCTGTTGGTAGAGCTGTTGCTTTTCAGTGAGAAGGCTGCTGGATCAAATTCCAGCTGGGGGCCTTTCTGCGTGGAGTCTACATGTTCTCTCTGTGCATGCGTGGATTTTCTCCAGGAACTCTGGTTTTCTCCCACAGACCAAAAACCTGCATGTTGGGCTGATTGGTAACTCTAAACTGTCAGCAGGTGTGAGAGAGTGAATGGTTGTTTGTCTCTTTGTGTCCCTGTGATGGACTGAAGACCTGTCCAGGGTGTACCCCACCCCTCGCACAGTGATTGCTAGACATACATACCGGCAACCCCGTGACCCAAAATGGAAGAAGTGAGTAAAAGATAATGGATGGATGGATGGATGTCTCTAGGTGTGCGTGAGAGGGGGAATTGTTGTTTGTCTGATTTGTCTCTACGTGTCCCTGTGATGGACTGGAGACCTGTCCAGAGTGTATCCTGGACAGGTCTCCAGTCCATCAGTGACCCTTGCAACAAAGAACTGATGTAGCAGGCAAATATATAAATGAAAAAATAATGGATGGATGGATGGATGGATGTTAGGTTTGGCAACAGGACTGTCCCTCAACTACACCTCTAATCTAATAAGCGTTCTCATTGTCGGCTCACCCTTGGCCCAGTTTGCCTAATGTCTTGACACCTCACCTCCTTTCCCATAACAATTTTTGTGTTTCATTCCTCTCATCCAACCCACACTGTCCATCCCAACCAGATCCATCACCAGGTAGTTCAATGCAGCACTCCATACCTTCTCACCAATTCCACTGGTGTGGACTTATCTTTACCAATACTCATCCATCTGAGGTGGGGTCCTAAGCTGCTCAGATGTTTGCCTGGCAAGAACGAACTCCGACTCTGAGTCTTCACCTTCGCTGCCAACTACTGTGGTTTCTGCTTGTGAAAATCTTTATAACTGCTACTGAATGTGCACCAAACTAGATTTCTGTTGGAGTTTTGGTGTACAAGTAAATTCAGAGTCCTCTTGATTGTTTGATTATATCAGCACCAGAAAGGTCTGCATCATTTCCCCACATAAATAGACAGAAAAAATTGCTCCTGTAGTGAAAGAACTAGCATTTCAAAATGTCTTGTCTTTTCTGGATGACTCTCTAGGTGACAGGTGCAAACAGGACAAGCATCAAATGTTGCATTTAGCAATGACCATGGCTAAAATGTTATAAATCAAAGGGTTAGTAAAGTTTAAATAGTCTTTGCTTTTTAAATATGGAAATCCGCTTATAGCAAATTTCTATTAGTTCTGGTCCAAGAGGGATATCTCTCCACCACAGACTGTACTCAAGGGGACCGGTCGCACACTGCAGCTGCACTATCATCCAGAGACCTACAAATAGATCCTGCTATTAATGACGAGGCTGAACAAAAACAGATTTTCAAAAGTGTTGTTACATTTAGCTCCAGAGTTCAAACATTCTCTCAGCCAAAGCTTTACAAATCATTAGCATTAGTTCTCTGGATCTTGCCTTGGCAGATAGTGCACTGACAGAAACTTACACTTTATTCGGTCCAAAATTGTCAAAGTATCTTCTCACTTCTCTCTCGGAGTAGTAATAGAAGCAGCAACACGTTTCATTTTCCATGCACTTGCTTTTATGTTGCAACAAATACAATTTCCTGGGATTAGGCTGTAAAACGCACTCAGATCGAGCTATTGGTGTTTACAACTTTCCACTTTTTTATTAGTTCTGTAAATCCCAAACTGTGACAATAGGACCAGACAAATGGAGTTGTAACTCTTGAATATTTGATATAATTTGGATCAAACTGGACTGGCTGTTTTTATTTTCCTGGAACAGAACAGAGCCATATTGTTTTATACTATCAAGGCAAGTTTATGTATTTATTCATTCTTAGTATTCCTCAAGGTATTCTGTTTTTGCCTCTGTTTTGTTCCGACTGTTTTACTTTCCTATTTGGAATTTATTTCCTCAAATGTCGTCTTTTTTCACGCATTGTGGCTTAAACCCACAGACTTGTCTTGACCGCTCATTCTCTCTTTGTCCCTTTAAGTTCAGGTTCTTTTAGTCAGTAGATGATGTGTCGATACCATCCCAGACACCTGTTTTCACCTTCCCGTGCTGCTTCCCTTCATTCTCTCCATCTCACTTACCCTCCTTTTTCACTCCCTGCCTCCTTTCTTCCTTCTTATCTGTTTGACAGGTCTGGAGAGAACAAATTAGACCTGCTAAATTAAGCCACACGCAGCGCTCTGGTCTAGCTAGAGGGAAGCTAAATGTGTGTGTGTGTGTTTGTATGTGTGTGAAAGATGGAAAGATACAATGCAGACACTCAAACACAAGACTGCTTTGAAAACTGGGTAAAACTGATCTAATGAGGAAGGCCTCGAGAGTTGGCTTCTGTTCGTAATGTAAAGACTTGTCGAGGTTGGGGAGAAGGAAAAAGAAGCTGCGAGAGTCTGAGAGGGAGAGATAAGAAAGAAAGTTGTTTGCAGTTTACTCAGTTTTGAAAACTATGAAGGTGCATTTAGGTCAAGGATTCATTATGACTTTACATTTTCATTACTTGAGACTGAAGGGCAGTACCCGCTGCAGTGTATGGTTATGAGTTTCTGCCATCTGACAGGCCAGAGTTTATTTCAAGTTTAAGCTTTTCTACCACAATTTCCTCTAGGTACTTCCTCTTACAGTCAAAAGTCAGGTGTGATGGGATATACTGGTGCCTGCATATTAGAGTCGGACCATAGGGGGTGAATATATCTTGGAACTAGCCAGTGCCTGGCCTGTAATTCACCTTCAACAGCACCACAGCTGGGATAGGACATGGACGTGAATATACAGTGGTACCCATTGTGTTCATCTCACACTGTGCAGCATGACGGGTTGTTGGGATTCAACTGGATGGACTTGTTTAAATACCCCCCACCCCCCAAACTAATACTTTAGAGCAATCAAAAATTATGGCATGTGTTGGTTGAACCCTAATTGGTTAACAGCCCAAGCCAGGATAGACAGAATACAAATAATAAAAACAAATGTTTCAAACTATGGAGGCTAAGGACTACCTTAATAGTTTGCTTCACTAGAAAAACAGAAAAGTCTGTTTTGACTTTTGTCTTACCTATAACAAAGAAAAGCCACAGGACTAACAACAGCACCAACAAAACCAGTAACGCACTCACCAGATTGTTCCACATAATCTCAAAACTGCCTCCGAGGGGCTGAAATAATCTACCATATGTGAACATGTGTTTGGGGGATTCAGATTCAGAAGCATGTCCAAGCCTCTGATCTTCTGCAGGATTAAAACTGTATTAAATTAGATTAATGAGGAAGGAGTGTTGACTGAATTCTGTACCGTAGCACAAATTATTTGTGCTTCGCTTGAATCTTTTTTTAAACAGGTTTAATGTCTGCTTGACAACATTCAAAGTTGGAAATTATTATTATTTTTTTTTTCAGTTGTAATGTTTCTAAATGCTTTGCATGTAAAGCAAATGTCCACCAGTTGGAAGATGTGCCATTTTTACATTTTATGAAGGCATTCATAATCAACCGTTGGTCACTTTAAACACTTAGTTGTTTACCTGACTACAGTACTTATATTTACCTACTTCCATTAATTTATGACATTTTGAAAATTAGGATTAGAGTTTTCTTCCTCTGGGTTGAAATAAATTACAAATAGACTATTTTAATTGCTATAACACAGAACAGTCAAAAAAGGAAGGCTTTCCAATTCAGAGGTTCGTTGAATGAAGCATAATTTGGGTTTATTTGACTGGAGGAGTAGATTTCTTACACTTCTCTTACACAAACTTCAGAAAAACACATTTTCCCTATAAATTTAAACATTATTAAATAAGAATTTTTAAAATATGTGGGCACAAAAGTAAACTGATGACTTAAAAAATAGGATAAAATAAATTACTTTTAAAATTCAAATTCGCATATTTTGCTTTTAATTAAGTAAATTATTAGTTCTAAACATATTTCTATTTTAAAGATCTGAATGTGTCCTCCATAACTCCACAGTGTACGGTGTTGATGATGTTATTGTTGTACAGCAGCTTAAGATGAGCTGCAACAAATTCAGGCTCCTTTAGTTCAAATAATCAGCATATTGTAGTCTCGGTTTCCTACAAGAACAATATGAGACGACAGCGCCAGTAAATATTTAAAATTTAAATTAATCAAATGAAGTGTATAAAAGTGAAATTGCATGAATAAAAAAAATCTCCCATCTCCTCAATGTTGTCTTGTTTTCTTCCATCTCAAACACGTTGTTCTCAGATAATAAGCAGTGCACCAACTCCTCATCTCTGTCCTTCTCTACTTTTTACAGAGAACACATACTTTCCCAAATCCCTCTTCTTCCCCCTTGCTTCTGATTACAGAGTGGAAGAACATCTTAAAATCAGAGTCCGTCCTTGTTCTTTTGTCCTCCTGACAAAATGGCAGAGCTAATCTCCTTATCCATTAATTTGACAGGTTTTAAGAGAACCCTTTTACATACTTGCTACCTCTTGCCCTCTATGCCTCACTTTCTTCTCTAATATAAAATGGGTGGGATATAAAAAAAAAACTTTATTAGATAATACTTTTTGGTATTTTCAGATAGCATTACTAGCAGAGATGTGCCATATCATGCCTTTCACAAAAATAGTTTTAGATGTTTAAATGTGACTTATCGTAATTTCATAGATATGACCAAATGACACATGTCAATTCCCCAACTGTGTCCAATAACATGTCAATAGTTGGTCCACATCAGATCATATCAGCTCCAGCTTATAGAAGGAAAACTCAACCATCTGGGTAATACAACAAGGTTGTTTCAGAACCCCCCCTCCCCATCTCCCCAATCAAATTCCATGTCCAGAGGCCTCATGTATGAACAGTGCATATGCATGAAAAGGTTGCATGTGCCAGGTTCCATGAAAGTGTGCATAAATATGTGATCATTTCTGACCTGCCTGGCGAATGTGCTTACCACCGTGCACACTTTTTCAGTCCACAGTATCAAATAAAAAAGTGCTGAAACTCGCCTTAATATGCTGAAATGTGGCACCAGTCGGTTTCCTACACCCGGGGGGCATTTAGATATGACATTGTGGGCCGCTGCGGCAGAGTGGTTAGAGCAGTCGTCTTCCAGTGGGAGAGTTGGGGGTTCGATTCCACCAGCAGTCACATGCTGAAGTGTCCCTGGGCAAGACACTGAACCCCTCATTTCCTCATATGTGTTCCATCAGTGTAGGACTGTGATAAAGTACTGATTATTTTTTGTACAGATCTAGTAAGTATTGTATGAATGGGTAAATGAGGCACAGATTGTGTTGTAAAGTGTTTCGAGAATCTCAATAAGATAGAAAGGTGTTTATATAAGTGCAGTACATTTACCATTAACCACTTTCTCATGAGTTTGAACATTTATGGCTTAAAGCAGAACAATGAAATTAACTGATAGTTAACTTCACCACAACAAATTTACTCCAAAGTAAGCTGCAACATTTCTAATATTTTGGTCACTTGTAGATGTAAACCCACATTCGTGAGGCACAGAAGACAGAGGAGGCACATAAAATATGTTCACTGTCTAAGGAAGGCTTCCATTCTCACAAAGAAGAAAATGGTGTCTGAGCAAATTAAGGACTTAAATAACTGTGTAAAATTTTGCTTTAAGCACTGCTGAAAGACATCACCGATAGAAGAATTGGGAGCCAGCATATTTTGGGGATCACATGGACCAAATACTGATAGTGTATTTTACAATCACCCCTAGGCCACGCCTTGTTAGCTGTATGGGACTGCCTCACCTATATAATGCTCAGCTATATCAAGTTCTCCTACACCGCAGCTGAAACACTGTTGATGTTCAGCAACCATTGACATCACCTAATTAATAAACACGCCTCTAAATTCTACCAAGCTCGAGTACCTCTGTGTTTATCGTGAATTTGTTATTATATACATGCATAAAGTTGGAAATGCCTCAGCCTCAGAAGTGTGCCACCAGCAGATCTCTGTTCATTTAATTAAAGGACAACTGCATCTTCACACACATACACAATCAGTCCTCTTTGTGTATGTGCGCCACATATGTTTTGCAACCCCTTAAAAGCATCTTTGATTTACATTTTATGAGACTCCCAGTTTTATTGCCTCTAGACATAGTTTCTGATCATGTAGCGAGGGGCATTGCACATGCAGGACATATTTACACCTCGTTGCATAATTAAAAGGCGGCACATCAGTAGAGGTGTCTCATGTACGCTCAGTTCCACGTTTGTCAGGATGAATGAAGGAAAGGTGCACAGAAACATGCGCACGGTTTGATAAACCAAAATATTTTTGTACACATGTGTAACTTTTACCCACTTTTTCCTTTTCGGGTCATAGCAGTCACTGGTGCCCATATCCAGCAGTCACTGTGTGAGAGGCGGGGGACACCCTGGACAGGTCTCCAGTCCATCACAATGACACATAGAGACAAACGAGACAAACAACCATTCACTCTCTCACTCACACCTGGGAAAAATTTAGTTATCAATCAGCCTAACATGCAGGTTTTTGGTTTGTGGGAGGAAACCCATGCATGCACAGAGAGAACATGAAAACTCCACCCAGAATGACACCCCCACCCCCCGGTCAGGGTTTGCGACCTTGTCTTTGAGAGGCAGCAGCTCTACCAACTGCGTCCTGTGCACACGCAGTTTTCCAATTTAGTTCTTATGCCAACTTTCAGTGTGAAAGCTACACACTCATTGGTACATGACGCCCCAGGTCATGTGCCGGTGCATTAAGAATAAGTGGACCCAGTGAGTGTTGAAGCTGAGTGCTTGCCTTCATCACCATATTCCATTTTCTTTCTTCACCAACAGGTGATGAAGGAACATGAGGAGGAGACAAGCAGCTGCACATGAGGCTGAAAGGTACAACCTAACAAACCTTTGCTTCATTAATCACTTATATTCTTGTATGACAGGAAGACCTGATGATTTATTTAAATTGCTGATACCGCTGCATATAGTTTGGTCAATATTCTAAAGCTGGACTATGTTTAGTTTGATAGATCTGTTTATTCCACTGTTCTTTGCTTATTTCAGTATTTATAAATTAAAGTTTGTTGAATTAGGGAACTGTACTTTGTAGACTTCTGGGACCTCAAGCATAAAAGAGTGCAATGTGAAAATGATGTGCACGTCAAGGTAGTGTCCATGCATATGTTTCTGTGCACCCTTCCTTCATACACCCCTACAAATATGAAACAGAGTGTACATAAAACTCCTCCCACTCCCCATCTACTCACCTCTATTTAAAGATGCGAGCAGATGCAAATATATACCGGATGCATGATTCTACCCTTTGCACAATCAAAAATTATGTCTAGATGTAGGAAAATAAGTAAGTTTGTGGGATGCGAGTCAGAAAAACTCCTTAAGAAGGTAGTGGGGCATGAAAATGTATTTAGCATAATGTTCTTTAGGATCTGCTACATGCGTAAAGAGGAGTGATGGTGTGTGTGAAGCTCCAGTTCTCAGAGCAGTGCACAACAACAGAAGTAACAAAAAGGTTAAATGGTCAGACATAAAGGTGGGAGTAAAGCAAAGAATGGCTGCCGATTGTTTCTCATTCCATATTTTTGACACCACTTACTGTACATGAATTACACACTATTACTGTAAATGAATGAAGTGATATGGGTGGGGGGAGGGGGTGCAGATCTCACTTCTGAGACGCATTTCCAACCTTAAATGTGTGTTTAATAACATAATTACTATAAACATTTGGCAGCACATGGTAGGTCTTAGAAACTTATTGATCAAATAGTTGATGTTAAGAAATGAGTCTCTGGTGCATTTCAGCACAGGTGTAGGGGAATTTGATATATCTGGGCATCATACAGATGAGAACATTCCATACAGCTAGCATGGCACGGCCCAGGGACGACTGTGAAATGCCTGACCTGTCTCTGACTGCAAGGAATCCCAATGCAGTGAGGCCTTTAACGTCATGACACTGACAAAGCTGTGTGCCAACAGGTCAGTGTGATACCTGAAAACACTCTCTCATTATTTCACTTATAACATCCTCCAGCAGTGCAAATGCTGCTTTTGTTCCACAGTTATGTACATTTAATGCAGCAATTTATGGGCATGTGTCATTGTCTATACCTTGTTGACCTGAGGAATCATCACATGTGACTTGTTCTGAATGAATATGCTTATCAGACACTTGCGTATCAGACACGTTTCATTTTTTTTCTCAGTGAGACTGGAAGTGTCCTTTAGACTATTCACATGCATTTTATACACCTCAACTGCCAGTGCATCTTGTAAGCATGCAGTCACAGGTAGGGGTGGGCGATTAATCGCATTTGCGATTATCTCGCGATATGTTAAAATGCGATTCTCTATTCGCACGGGCTGCGATTTGACTGGTCACGTGACTTGGGAGTGAGCCGCGCGGAGCAACAGAGCAGGAGGGAGGAGGA
>JARVJN010001531.1:6318007-6330394 GCA_031763805.1 Argolebias nigripinnis
ACGTTAAAGTGAGTATATTTTACTCCTTGTATTAGTACTAATATTCACAAATTTGCTTAACAATGACATGGCACTGTTAAAACCAGCTGTGGTTTTTTCGTTTTGGTCAAAGCTTGAAAGAGCCACTGCAGAGGAACCAAAGGGCCGCATGTGGCTCCAGAGCTGCAGATTGCAGAACCCTGGTCTAGAAGTATAGGAGCAAATGGGCAATAAAAGGTTTAAAATAACTTGTTTTCTGGTTGGGGTACTTGTTTTATTTAAGGCCGCATTATATTTATGACACTGTCTTTTGTTCAGCACTGATATTAAAACCAGATTAAAACTTACTTCGTTGTTCTTATGCTTGTTTACATCCAACATTTGAAATACTTTGACAAAATCTTCTGGTATAGCATAAAATACAAATTATTTATTTGTTTCAAGTGTGCCAATAGTCCATCCTCGAAGAACGTAATTTAAATTAGTCATTATTTGTCCTGTCATTGTCCCTTCCTTGTTTCAGGGATTTCGTGCTTGGCATTCCTAAAGATGACTGTGATTGTAAAAAAAAAAGTACAAAGAAATTACAGTTTTGTGCTTTTTTTTAATTCATGTAATTCTGTTTTATGTTGATGAAAGTTGTTTTAAAACACAGATTTGAAGCAATGCTTCACACATCTCACAGATAATGTTGGTGAAAATCTTTTTTCTACATCCTGAAACCGTGTCTATGTTGCCCCTGGCAGAAATAGAAAATACAACAGCATAAGTGTTTGCGCTATTCAAGTGTTTTCCGTTCATTGTCAGTGACTCTGCTTTCATGAGTCAAAGCTCTGACACGACAACAGGATGGCATGAAGCTCACGTTGTGGGGTACAACTCAAAATGTGTCCGTGAGTGAAACAACCTGCAGAGACATGGAGAGGATCTCAACTGACTTCCCTCGTTTTTTTGTTTTTCCTCCCATTTTCATCTCTTTTCTTGTCTCCAGCCTGATGTGAAGGCAGCCTGCTGTGTGTTTGGCTGTGGCTGTCTGAGTGGCACTCTGAGAGCCAATGCATGGTGTGTGTGTGTGTGTCTGTGTGTGCGTGTGTGTGTGTGGAGGGGCTGAATCTGTCACTGCTTTTTTTATTTTTTTATTTTATACAAAACAAGTACAACAAAATCCTACAATGACAAACATGGCTCGAGATGTTTTTCACAACGTATGTTACAATAAACATCTAAAATAAAACAAATCATTTAAAAGGGACTCATTTTTTAAACTATAAATTAATGCTGAATAATTATTAGATATAATAATAATAATAATAATAATAAATTCAATTTATACCGCACTTTTCATTAATAAAAACCTCAAAGTGCTAATATATAGATATATTAATTTATGGATTACCATTTCAGAGCTCTGTAAACGAGTTAGATGTGGTTGAATCCTTCAGCCTCTAAAAGTTGCGGCTGAAAACCACACACCTGCTCCCTTCCTGAACGTGAAAGCTCTAATAAAAACAGGAGCAGCAAAAACAAAATTAAAACCTGCTGTTTCTTGTTGATCACTCGAAATAACTTCTGATTCACAAACTGAAGACAAATCGCTAAAATCTCAACTTTTAAATTGCTGAATTTGTCGGATGCGTCTGTTTTCTCCGCCGTTGTTTTTCAATGTGCGTTCAAGCAGAGTCTGGATGCTACGTCACAGATGACGTATGAGGAAATACCCGAATTTTTCGGGACGAAACACGGCGCGCAGTTTAAACTCATTTAGAAAGGAATTTTCATTATTTTTTTATTTTTATTTTTTTTGCACAAGTGGACATAGTGGAATGTTACAAGCTATATATCTTGTAACAGTTTATGCAAAGCAGAAACATGATGTCAGTTCTGCTTTAAGGCATGCATTATAAAAAAAGAGAAAAAAATTAAAAAGGCAAATGAAAGCATGTTTTGGGCAGCTTACAGTAGAAATTCGTTACAGAGTGTTTTAGTTTTTAGGGCTTTTGCATTGGTACAATATTTTAAAGTATATAAGTAAGAAGATATATAATTATAAAACACTATAAATCCAGGTTTTAGCATGGAGAATTTACAGCTGTGGATGTAAAAATTTGGCTAATAGTAGTATTAAATTTACAACAAAAACTTTCTTTCTGTCACTGCTCTGAGCAACGCCATGGTCTTCTTGGGATGAATCTGTTGAACGACCTCATTCACTTTGAAGCATTGCAATGTCTTTACAACAGAACCACAAAACACCATTTTATTTCTCTTATGGGTGTTTGTGAACTTAAGGAGTCGAAGAAATTTACAGTTCTGAACATTGCAATGAAATCTAAGCGTGACTGTCAGACAAAATCAAAAGGAAATGAATGTGTTATTTAAGTTTATGTTAAAATGTCAGTTTAATTGCTTTCACATCCTGCTCGCTGATATTTAAAACCAATAATCCTTTCCGTTCTGACACTTTTACAGCAATGTTGCATTAATGAAAGGTGATGACTGATCACCTGCGTTTTTCACTTGAAGTCAAATAAAAGTCAAGGCAGTTGGATATATGACGATACTTCTTAATATCACCCACCATTCAGGCTTGTTTTTGAGCAGGGCCCTGATGCAGCCATGCACTCTTACAGTTTTATTAAAAAATTACTTTACATTTTTGTCTCGTTTGAAACCTTTTGCTCTGTGAAATCTACTTCAGCGTTGTGGATTTGTAGATTTTTTTTTGTTTGTTTTATTGTCTTTTTCCTCTTTCCTTCATTTTGTCTCAGTATAAAGTAGTCCCTTGTTTATCATGGGGGATCCGTACCCTGAAGCCCAGCGAAAAGTAAAAAAGAAGGAATAGTAGTACAAGGGTTAGGGTTAGCACAGAATGTCATGACTCTCTGCCTCCGCTGCTCTCAGCCACCTGCAGATGCTCTCGGCCACGCCCACGTCTCCGCTCTGCACGTAGATCAGCTGATCAGCTGCCGCAGGAAGTTTATCCTGCAGTAAGAGCTGACCAGAGGTGCAGGAGGAAGCTTCTTTTTTTTTATTTTTTTTTTGCAGTTCTGGACTGCAACAATGTGCAGCAGGTGCTAACTAATTTAAAATAAATAAAAACTCCATGCCGATCGTGCAGCTCATCCATTAATTAGCCAGTTGTGTGTCATGTCCAAACTTATTTTGAAAAACCGCAATAGAGCAAATCCACGCTAAACGAACCGTGAAGTAGTGAGGGACTACTGTATGTCCTTTTACTGTTGCTCCAGTATTTCACTGTCTCCTTATGTGTCATTATATTATTTGTTTCTTTAGCATAATTTGTCTATTTTTGTCATTATATCATACAGACTCATGTTCGTGCTGCTGTTTGGAGTAATGTTTTTATGCTATTAGTGCTTAGTGTATTTTTAGTAGATGTTTTTCTTAGTTAATGTCTTCGATGTTATTACTGGTTTTCATTTACATTTTATAGTTGGATGTGACTGGGGCCATGTGTACATAATCTCGTTCCATCACATGTACCACATGTGGTGCAAAAGACAATAAAAATCTCTGAATCTGACTGATTTATGTGCTTTATCTATATTTATTTTCTCTTCTTTCATATTTGTTTTATTTAACATGTTATTTTAGCATATAGATATTGAATGTTCAGCTATTCAAACCATTTGTTTTCGAGCAAATTGGAGTAAAGTCATTCAGCACTCAGCAGTCACTTTGTCTATTTCATAAAACAGTTTAATTTTAATTTATGTCTCATTTTAAATAAAAATAGGCAGATTCTAGTGGATCTATGCTGCGTTAATCTAGGCTTTTAAAACAAATTCACTATGTGTTCGTGTAAGTTTTTCCTTTTTTTGTTTCCTTTTGGACAATATTCCTAATACTGAAATAATCTGCTCCTGTGTTTGCTGCATATTTTATGTATTGGTGGTGGTTTTCAAACCTGAGTTACTGTAATCCTAAAGTACCTGCTTTTCCTCCCTGCTCTTTGTGTTTCGTCTGCGCTGCAGTACACCTCCTCACTGACCTACGATGGTGTTCTAGTAATGGCTGAAGCCTTCCGAACTCTCCGTCGACAGAAAATTGACATCAGTCGTCGTGGCAACGCGGGGGACTGCCTTGCCAATCCCGCAGCCCCCTGGAACCAAGGAATAGACATGGAGCGTGCACTCAAACAGGTCGGCACAAGCCAGCTGTTGTGTTGGCACTGTTCACGCACATGTTCACAACAATGCTCAAACTTACACAAAAACATCTCCTCATTTGTGTTTAAAAGTTTACAGCCAGAAAAAGTATTCACTTGTGTATTTTGCATTAGATCTCAACTCTTTTGCACACTGTTCTGAGCACCTTTAACACATGTTACCATCTGCTTTCCTTCCAACTGCTTTGTTTGTGCATGCCAGTTAATTTGTCCACATCTGAGGCATCCTTTCACTCTCTGAAGCCGCCCTTCATCTGCTCCTGATGGGATGAAATACACTGGGAAGCTTGGGAGACACTCAGCGCACATTACAGAAAGGGGAGCGATGATGTGACACTTCATGTGATGCATTTATTGCTCATTACTCTTGTTAAAAGGATGATCTGCAGCACTATCCAGCTGTTGGCTCAGAGCACAGCTGCAGCTGCTCTTCCTGGCTGTGCTGATGAAGCTGGAGCTCAGTGGGGATATTTTTGGTTTGAACTTTGGCTGCAGGGATTCAATCTATGTTGTCCAGTTATTAGCATTAAAACCTGCTGTGCTTTTGTGCTAGATGTGCCATGAATACAACACAGAGGTTCATAAAATGAACACATTTGATGAAAAGCACATAGTAATTGGTGTTCAAGCTATAATTAACAGATCACATGTTAATATGAACTAAAGCACAGCCGTGGCCACTAAAGTCACCATGATAATTGTTTTTTTCTCTAACTTCAGCTATAATACTAGTTTCAGTTTGTTTCAGTCACCAGCCAGAGAACTGGTGTATCATTTGTATTTATTTTACAAATGTAACTGTGAAGACTTCAGCCATTGCACCAACAGTTGACTTTACTTACTTCTATATTCCAAGCCAGTGGATTTAATGTATAGACCAGACACATTTTCCAGCTACAACACATTTGAGGTATATGTAGGGTTCAGCTTCTGGCACAAAAATACTTCATTTTGAATATTAAGAATGTGATCACTCACATCAGCAACTTTCACCAACACTCGATGCATTTTACGGTTCTGTTTCTCTTTTTGTTAACATTTTTTGCAAAGTAAATGTGCACCGCAAAGATTCTGAGTGGAATCTCCTTTTCTGCTTCTGTTTACACTAATCTTTATATGTTTTTAGTGAATACTCTCTTCAAAAATACACATTTTTAAATGTCCTTCCCGCATTTTATTCAACATGGAAAACAAAAGCAAATCAATGGATCATTTCATACATGTGATATGTATATAGTGTATGAAAGTTGTGACATTGGTTTTTCCCTAAATATAATCAGTTTACCACTTATATGTTGTTGTTTTATAAGCATTATTAATATTTATCCTATACGCTTACGATTATTGTTGCTCTAAATGCAGGTTCGCATTCAAGGCCTCACAGGGAATGTCCAGTTTGATCACTTTGGTCGAAGAATTAATTATACTATGGATGTGTTTGAGCTGAAGAGCAATGGACCACGCAAGGTAGGCTCTCTTCATAGATTTAACAATGCAAAAGCTAAATATATTTATTCTTTGCTTCATTGCTTCATGCTAAGTTCTCCATCCAGTAGACTTCATTGGTTAGACATTTTATTGTGAATACATTAAAAGTAAACATGAAAAATTGATGTTTTGGGAGCATTTAATATCTTGCCTGCTGAAAAACTTCAATTGGGAGAAACAACATTTTATTGGGCAGCTAGAGATTTACTGTATTTTTTGCTGCATAAGTCATGTTTTTTTGTGTTTTTTTGTGTGTGCATAATCTACATGCCCTGCAACTTATAGGCTGAAGCCATGTATTTATGGATCATTTCCCATTTTTATGAACCAATTTTTGGCTGAGATATGACCGTTTTCATTTAGGCCCTGTTTACACGGACACGGTGGGGGAAAACGTAGGTTTTTTCGTATGTTAATTAGAGGAAAATATCCGTGTTGACACAGACAAATTCTGTATTTACATGCATCCGCAGGAATGAGAGACACATTTACTATAATTTCGAGCAAACAAATAATTGTTTTTATGCGGTTATCTTGTTAAATTCTTGTTAAAGTCCTCCCGTGCACACTCCTGCGGCCACCATTTGGCAGCTAATAGATTTCTGGCACAGCACCGGCCCACATTTCTGGGTTTCACTGGTGACGCATAATAGATGCAGCATATACAGTGAAGCGACATGTTTATGGATTTTTCCACTTTATTAGACATATTTGGACTGATGCGACTTATAGGGTGGTGCAACATGTACGGCGGGAAATCTGATATCATTGAGCTAATGGCTAATCTGAGCAGGGCCAAAGCTAAAGTGGGTTGCTGTCGTGTTCAAATATGTTTAGACTGCTTTCAGTCCCAGGACTCCTTTCATTGAGAGAGCTGTGATCTCAATAGGGTTAAAAAAAACTTTAATCTTAAAAATTCTACAATGGTTCATGAAGAACAATGTTCATGCCCAATAATCTAGGTACAAATCCAGCTATTTTTTTTTCCACTATGGGAGTGTGCTGCTTGTGGGAATCTGTTTGTTGTGGCTCTTCAGACTGAAGAAGTCCTTTGGGTGAAGGTTTAAACATCTCATCAAAAAAGAGACCATCTAGTTCATGAAGATGCTCATTTATATACGTTTCACACCGTCTTGGCTAGTGTTAGCAATTTCTGTGCAACCCAGGTACTTCTGTCAGATTTATTACAATATTTCTGCCGGAATTTTTTATGAAATGCAAAATTGATAGCAGTATAAAAGTTTATAAAACAGCCCTTGCATGAAATGCAATAAAAATTTCAAAGTTTGAAGATGGCAGGAGTTTGCTTTTGTTTCAGTCCAAATGTGGACAGAAATAAACTATTTCTCCAAACTGTTTGAAGACTGACCCCCCTGCAATAAGATATTAATTTCTGATAACATGTCCACATATCTGATTTATTTCTTTAATTTACCCAATTTCCTTTCCTATTTTTAAAGATATGCAACACTATTGCAATCCAACAATGTACTACTACTTTGTTCATATGCCCTAGCAGAAATGATAAATGAAATGTATACTTGCACCTTTAGGGCAAGTAACATTACATAAGCATCTGCAATCATTTAAAACTGTTTGAACCCAATACATTTTCATTATAATATAAAGCAGAAGGAATGAAGTCAGGTTCAAAGAACTTATTAAAGATCTTTTGCTTACATAAAGCATCTATAATGAAGAAATAATGTCACATTCAAACAAGTCAATTGCTCCTTCAGCAGCAATGTCTGTTTATTGAAGGTTCTCAGTTCAGGCTCAATATTTGCAATAGTTCCTGTGGGAAATTTGGAGGAGTGAGCTCATTCTTTTGACATTCTTTTTTTTTAATTTCATACCTTTTTAATCTTCATTCACTTTTATTTGTTTGTTTGTTTGTTTGTTTGTTTGTTTGTTTACATTTTGTTTTGATGTTCTTTCCTCTTGCCTGTTTTGTGTCTTTGCCCTGATTTCCACTTTTGCTTGACTCCTGCTTTAACGTTTTATTGAATAATGTCTTCTTGCGTGAGCTCATTCCATCTCTTCTTGTGTTCATCGCCTCAGATTGGCTACTGGAACGACATCGACAAGCTTGTGTTGAATGAAAACCCTCTGACCAACGATAGCTCAGCGATGGAGAATCGGACCGTTATTGTGACGACAATCATGGTAACGTACCCTGTAACTGATTTATGTTTTGTATAGTTTTGGTGGCTTTTGATATTTGGCTGAAGCTGTTCTACAATACTGACAAGGCGTTTGTCAAGTCCCCCGACATTTTTTGCTTTCACTGAATGCAGTGTAAATTTTGTTCATGTTAGATCATAAACACAATAAGTGTTTCAGGCTCAAATGATTCTGGCACAAGTGATACATCGAAACAGATATAGTTACTTTTTTGCTCTTATCAAAATCAGGAGCACTAAACGAAATTTATGCTTGATTCACTAAAGCTCTATTTGCACGGGATTAGTTTTACCCAAGGACCACAAGTAATGATAAAATTACTCCCCAACATCTGCTTTTTCTGTGGTGCATTCACATGGGATAACCAAAGTTTGAGATTTAGCTGAAAGTTACCGACATCTTCTGGATACGATGTTAACGCACTGCATATTGCGTAACATTAACTTGTGTGTTCATGTGTTGTTTGTGTGTTTCTTGTGTGTTTCGTTATGGGGTCGATAGGCTTTTGCTGGTCTGGGACACCAAAGGTTATTTTTGCACTCCAATGCAGCCTCCATTACCAAAAGCAAATAAAAATGCACCCAGGAAACAAAAAAACGCCTCATTACGTATCGGATCCCCCCCATTTCTGTCCAAGTCACAGAGATGCCTGTTCACATTGGATTAGTATTATGACCGGACCTCCGATTTCAGCCAAATATAGTAGGTAATTTGTGTGGAAATTTTTACTTTACAAATTACTGACATGGCCGATTCGCACAGGATTAACAACACAGACAATCTCTGTAGTTATTACAAATAGCATGTGGTCCCTAGATTTAACTAATCCCATGCAAATAGACTGTGCTACGTTTGTCTTTAGATTCCAATGTTGTGCATCATTTGCCCCCGTTATCTGCTACATCTCTGCATCTGATTCACAAAGCCAGTAGTTCTGATACGTTGGCACTGGCACAGACAAGAAATTTAGCAAGTACAGGTAGTCCTCGACTTACGACGGAGAGCCGTTCCTACGCTGCATCGTTAACCGAATTTCGTCGTAAGTTGGAACATATGTAAATATTTCACATTATACGTACAGTACTGTATTTTACCAAGCACTTAGCTTATCCTAACACAGTACCCTACATAATTATTAAAACACACATACATTTGGGAGCCATAATGAAGGAAAAAAAATAGTTAATTTCCTACCGATATGCTGGTGAAACCGTTTCCTCCGTCCCTCCTCCGTATTCTCTATTGCGTTTACGTTGTAAAACTGCTGTCCAGCTCGGTCCATCCTCCGTATTCGTTTACGACGTAAAACTGTGTTCACAGTACACACAGTAACAGTAAGTTGTACTATGTACAGTTTTGTTTTTTGAATGTCCAGAGGATCAAACTTAGCTTTTTTAGAGAGTACAGGGCAGCTGTAGCCTCCGCAGCTAGTAAAACCGAAAACAGCATAACTCAGCTTTTCAAATTAAAATTTTGTATATAATTTATTTATTTATTTAATGGGAGATGCGTCGTAACCGCAAAACGTCGTAACTCAAGACCATCGCTGGGAGAGGAGGAGAGAATGGGGATCCCCCCCCTCCCCCACACACACACACACCCACACACACACACAGTGAACCAATGAAACCAAGTTTCATTGGTTCACTGTGATCTATTCGGTAATTTCATTGGTCACATTTTTTAAAAACTTTTTTTTACACAGGTAGTCTCATTGAGGAGCCATGTATTGTGCAGCTATGTGAGCACCTGGGTGTGACGATGCTAAATGTTTTGGTGGCATGAAGCTTGTTAGCCTGTCAGAAAAAAAACAACCATAAATTAGCTGCAGCATTGTATAAGCTGCAGTGTTCAAAGCGTGAGAAAAAAAGTAGCGGTTTATAGTCCAGAAATTACGGTAAAGGATTTACAGGTCAAAAGAAGAGTTTAATGAACAAAACCAAAAATAACTACAAAAGCAGTCAAAGTCCACATAATACTTTAAAAATCTTCATAAAACATCAATTATTGATCACTAGAAATGTAAAGAAACGAGGGATGATTTGTGATATTTGTTTGACTCGTAAAACTTTTAATTCTGAAAATGAAGATGCTGTAAACTACAAATGTTTGTTTCAGTTTCTAATCTAGAAATATTTTTATTCCAAAAGGTGAAATCTCTGCACATTATACTGCACTAATCTGTTAATTAAAAATCTGTAGATAAGAATTTAAAATGAATTCAAACTTATTGATTTTAAAGTGAAATCAGTTGCAGAAACACCTTTTTTTTCCGGAACAATTTGAAGTTGATGGTGCATATCTGACTCTGTCCTCGTTGCTCTTCATCAGGACCTCAGTACGGGACCCTGGAGAAGGCGTGGCATGCCTTCATGCAGGCGGCTGACCGCCTCAGCGAGATGCACATGGAGCTGCGGGAGCGGCTGGCGGGCGAGGACAGCAAGAAGGTTCACAACTGGCAGAAAGAGGCTTTCAACAAGCAAATGATGGGAGGCTTCAAGGAGACTAAAGATGCAGAGGACGGCTTCAGAAAAGCTCAGAAACCCTGGGTCCGCAAACTGAAGGAGGTGAGGGTCACCTGAGGGGTCTGGAGAAGTTGAAACTGAGGACCACTTCTTCTACACTTAGCTGAAAGTCAAATGTGTGTGTCAAGATGGAGTCTAGTAAGAAGAGCTACCACCAGGCCAGGAGGGAGGAGTGGACAGCTGTTACCAGGGAAACGCACGCCAAGGCGGACCCGTCCAAGTCGCAGGAGGAAGTCCGCAAATACACAACCCGAGTGGAGCGCTGCAGCCAGGAGGCCGAGAAGGTACAAAACATACTGTACTCCTCTCGTACCGATGGAGGGGTCAGTCAGGACACACCACTTCATGTGTTCATGCTGAAAACACACCTGGGCTCTGATGAAAGAAGTGAATAAAGATGATGGATGGATGGATGAAATGAGCAGAAAACACACTGAAATGGCAGTAAAAAGCTGAAATTTGTAGAAAGAGTGAGCACAGAAGGCAGAAGTTAACAAAAAATAGCAGAAAAAAGATTAAAATTAGAAGAAAATACTTAAAAAGTAGTTGAAAAATCAGGAATAAAACTGAATTTAACTGAAAGAAGCTGAAAACTCCACAAATGAGCTGAAATTAGCAGACAGAAGCCAAAGGAAGTTGAAATGAGCTGTAACAGGTTGTAACTGGCACAGAGTTTGAAGGACGTGGAGAGAGCTCCATTCAGTTTAAATGGAAAAAACATGGCCGACAAAGATAAAATATTTAAAAAGTAAAAATAGTACGAATAGGAATGTCGTGAATGAGCTGAACGCTTTGATCTAAATTGTTGAAATGGCACCAAAACTGGAAGGAGTGCTGTAAAACCTGGAGGAAACATGGATCTGAATGGAGGGAATGATTTGTAAATGTTCAATGATGAAAACAGGTGAACTCATTCAGGTGACGGGCAGCTCTTCTGCTTTTAAACAGAATAGATCTCAATAAGAAAGATTCTGAAGTTTGTATGTTTTTCTCAACTGACCTAACTCACTTTTTACAGTCTAAGAGGTAATTTGACACAAACTCACAGACAGATTTAAATAAATTCAGACTTTAGAATTAGCATGAAACTTGTGAAGAAGCAGCCGGAGGAATTTCAGGCTGCAGCTGGAGCAAACCACCACACCCACAGCAAGGTAAATAATGCTCTGCAGGAGACCTGAGGCTCTCTAAAGAGTAGTTATAAATCTATTCATTCAGTTTATGAGCTTCTGGAGCTAATGCATTTACAAAACAAGACGTGAGTTTTATTATGAATTTACCTTTTAGTTGTTAATCAGCACTGTAAATTATACTATGAGCCAAGTTTGTCAAATCAAGTTGAAAACCACAGCTTCCATGTCTGGTCTGAAAGGTAAACACATTTCTGTTGAAGGATTTTGTTGAAATAGAAAACGGCTACAGCAGTGTTTGTTTTGTCCCCAGAACCAGCTTTAGTGTCTTTACAGTTTAGCTTTAAATGCTCCCTGAACTAAATGCATTATTACTACTTTTGATTCTCTTTGGACATCAGACCATCTTGTTTTGCTGTTTTTGTCCCAGCTCACGCTGACTATAGATGTAAAATATGTTTAAGTGTCCCTGTAACCTGTAAGTGTTGACCTGTTGTTGTCTACCTGCTGACATGAGGGATCTAGTTACATTTTCATTTTGCCTAAATGTCTGGGAGAGGTTTAAATAGAACTCTACACAATGGAAACAGGTCCAGCCAGTAAATGATAGCATACAGAAATCATACTACCATGAGGACACGAAAGCACGTGTCCTATTAGGTCTTGAGTTTTTATGTCTTAGGACACACAAAACAATTATTTGACTTTAATTTCAGGTGTACACAAAGGCACACCTGATTCCTCCATGTATACAGGTAGTCCACGACTTACGAGCGAGTTCCGTTCGTACGAGGTGCTCGTAGCACGAAATCTCATATGTCGGAACCCGAAACACGTGTCGCTCGTAAGTCTGGATTTTCGGTCGTAAGTCGGAAAAAGTATGCTAGCGCTA
>JARVJN010001531.1:7698160-7709429 GCA_031763805.1 Argolebias nigripinnis
TCAACCCCCTGAACTAACTTCGGCTTCCCAAACTGAAGACAAATCGCTCAAATCTAAACTTAGATTGCTAAATTCGTTGGTTTCTATATTGTGCACTATTGTCATGTAAAAGGGGCGTTCTAGGAGACATTCCTGCGATGACGTCACAAAAGTAGCAAGCGGAAGTACCCGGATGTCCCTTGAAGAAACGGCGCAAATTTTAAACTCACTTTGAAAAAAATTTTCATTAATTTATCATTTTGTTTGCACCAACGAACATAGTTGAATGATAAAAGATATATATGATGTGCCAATTTATGCAAAGTTCAAAAATCATGTCACCCACACGTTAAGAATTACAGTATAGTTTCAACTTTGTTTTGCTTCAGAATACACCGACCTGCGCCTCCAAAGCGGCCACCTTGCTCAAAAGTTTCTTCTCTTTGGTCTGGACCTTGTCCAGATCAACTTGAAGAAGCTTTTTCTCCATGTTCAAGGCATTAGTTTCATGTTCTTTAACCTCCAGAGATCGTCTGATCTCCATCGCTTCCTCCTCACTTCTTTGGAGAAGCTGTTTCTTGCTGTTGTAATGGCTCACAGCGTTTTCCATCTGTGAAAACAAAACGGTTACACTGCAACGATCATCTCAGAGTAGACATCAGCACATGAAGAGTGAAACAAGTCGAACGAGAGTGAAAAGAGCAGTTGTGATAAAGTGGCTGAGGAGATATTTAGACGAGTGAAAAAGTGTATTTAGAGGTAAAAGCATTGTGGGATGTGTGGTTGCACCAACCTGAGCCTTGTAATGTTCTACAGCCTCTGATTTAGCTGCAAGCTGCTGCTCCAGGTCCCGCTTCATCTTTTCCAGCCTTTCAGACTTCTCTCTTTCTTTCATGAGTTGCTCGTTCTCCTTTTTCAGCATTTCAAGTTCTTTCTGCCAAACAGACTCCATCTTATGTGAGGCTTTGACCTCTCTTTCTATGGCCTGATTAGTTTCAGACAGTCTCTCTGTCTCAGTGACGAGGGCTTCACGTTCTTTCTCCAGAGCTTTGTGATCAGCCTCCACCTGAAGGATCCTGGCCTTGAGATGTTCTTTCTCCAGAACAAATGCAGCCTCTTTAGCCAGAATTTCACGTTTCAGCTGGTTCACGTCATCTTCAACGACCATGCTGTGTTTTCTTAGTTCTTCAATCTGCTGGGTGGACTCTTGTTCCAGTTTGGCCAGCAGCTCTTCTTTGGCTTTTATCTGGTTCTGAGCAGTTTCTAGAGAATTGGTGATGATGTCAATCTTCATGTTTAGAGCTTGTGTCTGCTGTTGCAGTAAGTCAGATTGTGCAGATGTTTCAGTCTTCAGATGAACCAGCTGCTCCTCTTTATCACTGATCTCTGCATTCAGTCTCTTCACCTCCTCCTGAGACGTTACCATCTGCATCTGCAGAGCTTCCATGTCCTTGGTGTTCTGCAGCTGCTGCTCTGCACACAGGTTTTCTTTAGACAGCAAACGATCTTCAGCTTCCTTAAGTGAGGAACCAAGACGTTCAGTCTGCTTCTCTAAAGCTTTTACTTCCTGGTGCAGTTGTTCCACTTCTTCTGACCTTTGATTTTCCAACAAGCTCAACTCTTGTTCTTTGGTCTGGATCTCAACCTTCAAGGTCTTTACCTCCTCTTCAGCTGCAGAGAGTTGTTGCTGCAGAAGCTCCTGATGAGCATTGTCCTGCTCCTGCTGGTTTAACAAAGTTTGACGCGTTTGAGCTTCCTCCTCAGCATTTCTGAGTGATTCACCCAAATGATCCAGCTGTTGTTGGAGACCTTTGATCTCTTGTTGCTGCATATCAGAACATCTGGAGCTTTCTTCCTTCAGAGAGGAGAACTCTTGTTCTTTAGTCTGCATCTCTTCTGTAAGTTTTCTAATGTCCTCCTCACAGGTTGCCACCTTATTCTGAAGAGAGCCCCTCTCCTGAGTATAGACCATCTCTTTGTGGACCAGCAGGTTTTCTTTAGCCTGCACCTGATCTGTTGCAGTCTTCAGAGAGTCAGTCAAACTTTGAATCTGATCCTTCAGACTCTGGATCTCGTTCTGTAATGCTTCTACCTCAATGTAGTTATTAGATTTTATCATCTCCATTTCTCCATCAAGCTTATTCTTAAGATGGCAAATTTCATCCTCCAACATTCTCTGTCATTTGAGAGAAAAAAGGGAGACACCAAGTAAATACCTAATAGAACAATAACTTCATATAATATATTATAATAATCCAAATAAATATTATATATATACACATGTATATAATACAGAAAAATATGATAAATAAATTAAATAATACAACTCAATCTCTCAATTAAATTTTATAACTATATGTAATTGTTTGCAGACTAAAAAAAGGGATGGTTTTACCTCCATTACAGAACCCATATTTTCTCCTTCTTCCTCCTTTGTGGCCTTTCTCATTTCATCTTGTAAACAGGAAAGTTTTCCTTGCAGGATCTGCATTTGTTCTGTCAGAAGATCCTAAGGAACAAAAGGCACAATGCACTGATTAACTATTAAACCCAACATCAACACAGAAGGAAGATAGAAACTCTTTGAGCGTAAAACATTTCCACAACACTCAAAATATGGCAAATTAAATTATAGCTTTTAAAGCACAGTGTTTTGCTGTTGTGACATGACTGGATTACGGTAAGTAAAATTAAAAACTGTTGCTGTGAAACTTTTTGCTAGTCTTAATTATCCTACCTTTTGCGCAGTTGCTGCGTTGAGTTCATACGTGAGATTGTTTCTGTCTGTTCTCCAGTTCTCCTCGGCAGAAGTCAGCGTTTGTGTCAGTCTGCTGACTTCTGCCTCAGAGGTGGTCAGCTGGGAACACAATGCTCTCACCTGAAAAAAGAATGGAAAACAAAACGAGATTTACCATCTGGCCTATGTTAAAATCTTGTAATATATAAACATGGAAAGTGTAGTAGTTTCATCAGCAGATTGCAAAATTATTTATTTTATAGTACAGCTGGGTAAACGTGTGGTTTACAGAAAAGTTTACCTATTATTACTCTCATTAAAGCATTCAAAAACACCACAGCTTAAATGATATTTTAAATATCCTCAAGATGGAAGTGGAAGCTACTTTAAATTTGTTGTTTTTTTGTTTTTCATAAGGTTTTTGACATAACAGTAGTTAAAACACTTAAGAAAAATGGTCTCCTCTCCTTGGAATATGAAGCCTACCATCTGTAAAGTAACATTTGTGATCAAATGAACCGGTAAATCACAGATCATAGTTAAAAGGTAAACATTTACAATCATTTCCTGTCCTTTTGGAGCATATATCTCCAGTCTTCCAGAAAAACTAAGATTTTTCAATTTAGTTTGTGTTTTCAAAAAACTCAGAAATAAGATGCAGGAAGACATTTGAGTTTGAGCACCAGATGGAGATCATCGCTCTTCAGTGTGAAGACAAACTTTCAATCTGGAGAACACGGCCAACAGTACACAAACAGTACACAAACTGAAGAAGCTTACATAACATGTACCAACCTGAGACGACAGAGAACCACATTCTTCCGTTAGCTCATCTACTTTCCGCTCCATGACTCTAGAATTGTTCTTGAGCTCTTTATTTTGGTTTAGCATCTCACTAAAACGCATCTGCAACCTGATATCAAAAGTTAGACAATAAGATTTTCCCCATGCTAGTCTTAAACTTTCTCACAAAACTGTCAGCATAATAATGAAATGTCTTCTTACACACAAAATCTCAAATTCATTACAAGCACTGTCAAAACACGAGATATATTTGGAGTTGTTAGGGTGTAGAACTAAATACAACCCAACCTTGCATTATCAGGCAGCTGTATTAATAAATGTATGCATGTATCCTTTACTTAACCAGGAAAAATAACTCATTGAGATTAAAAACCTCTTTTCCAAGAGTGACCTGGCCAAGATGGTAGCATAAAACATACAACAAATCCAAAATACTAAACTTAATACACAAAATACATATCCAGAAGAAATCACAATTACACATTAGGGCAGTTATAGGAGCAAAGAGATCTGATCTCTCGTTCCTTTAGAATTGATTTAAATTGTCCCAACGTAACACGAGACGATAACTTTAAATCCTTCTGCAGAATATTCCAAGTGGCAGGGGCGAAATATTTCAAAGCCTTTTTACCCAGTTCAGTTCGGACCTTTGGGACCTGCATCAAAATGACGTCCTGAGCGCGCAGACTATAATGATTAAAAGTTCTAGATAAAAGTGAACATAAACATGTAGGAAGACGCCCAACGATGCATTTATAGATAAAAACCAGCGAGTGAGAAAGTCTGCGGTCTGTCAAAAAGGGACATTTTGCAGTAGCATACAAAGTGCAGTGATGTGTTCAATAGCCACAGTCAGTCATAAAACGGAGAGCACAGTAATATAAAGCATCACATTTTTTCAAAAGCTGGGCTGAAGAGTTCATAAATAGCAGAGCTCCATAATCTACCAGGGGTAGAATGGTTGAAACAATCAGGTGACTTCTGACTTGGTGGGAGAAACACTTTTTGTTTCTATAAAAGAAACCCAATTTAAGTTTTAGTTTAGAAACCAGTTTTTCAATATGAGATTTAAAGGATAGATTCTCATCAATCAGAATACATAAATATTTGTAGCACCTGGCAACTTCAATGTCAGCCCCTTGAACAGTTAATAAGCTGGGGAGGATAGGTGGAAGCTGCTTACCATTTGAAAATAGCATAGCCTTTGATTTTTATGCATTCAAAGCCATTCATATAGGACTCAGGGGTCATTTAAACAGTTAATCAACTTGTTTAGCTCCATCCATGGGTACTGTACTTACGCATCATTTTTGGTTTCCAGCTCGTTGATTTGTTCTCGCATGGTCTGCTCTTCACTTGATTTTTCTTCTTTTAACTTTTTAAGGTTGAACTGCAGATGATTGATCTGAGATTCTGAAAAATGACAAAGTATGAAGTCGTTTTATTTGAAAAATAAAAAGGAAACAAATCAGAATAAGGTGATGCCTACTTTACAGACATAATTAAGTACAGTGATAAACGTAATACCTCTTTGTTGTCCAATGGTAAGAGCGTTGGCCAGCTCCTTCTCCAAACCGTCTCTATAATCTGCCTCCTTGACCAACCGCCTTTGAATTTTTCTTAGCTGAAATTTAGGAGTGTTCATAACATCCATCAATGGGGACGTGCTGTAGAAATAAAAGCAGATCAACAAGGTAACCAGATTGGTGGATCAGTGCTGTAAACTCATTTTAGATTTAGCTCAAATCCACATTAATACCTAGCTGAGGAAGAAGCCACGGTTTCAATATCCACAAATTTAACGGTCTTAGCGCGGCAAAAGACGGGAGAGTCATCATCTGAGGGCAGGGAGGCTGCTGACACACTGGATGATGTGGTCTCCAGCTGCTCCTGGATTTCCTTGACAACAGACAAACCTGAGGCAGAGTTTATAGTTTATGTTACATCCAAACCAGGTACAGACATCAATTAATTTTGAATGTAGAATATAATTTTAAAAATAGTGACTTACGTTTCATTAACAAAATGCGCTCGATCTTCTCATTGAGAGACACACTGCCAAAACTCTCCAGCACATAGGTATCAGTTAAATAAGCAAGTTGTTTCTAACAATAAAAGATAAAGAGAGAACCCAACAGGATTAAAAACACACAATTTTAAATATTAATGTTTATTAAGATAAAAGGGAAGCACACGGTATAGTAAGATTTTCACGCCTACCTCAACGTCACGTTCTAATGTCCCTAAAGTGCAGCGTTCATTCATCATATCATGGTAAACCAGCAATAGCAAGACCTACTTATGTAAACAAAAACTGTCAGAATGAGTATTTTGTTAATTAAATTAACCACCTTTTTTTTAAACATTAGTCCCAAACCTTTGCAATTTCAACTGTGAAATTGTTTCCAGTTTTTATGGCGTCCCATGATATAAATGATCCCATCGATGGATTGAATCTGCACTCCCCTAACAGACGAAACAGACAGACTTATTTTAATCATCTTAAAGAGTCAACTGACTCTCAAAAAAATGTGGTATTGAGTGTTAACAAGTTCTTAAATTAATCTACGTGCAAACCAAACAAATTAAATATGGGTACAAAATGACAAAGGAATAAAATAATATGGGGTTGAGTGGTTCATCAATCTGTCAAAGCTATGTATGGACAAACACAAATCACAACTTATATAAATAAACAAAAACAACTTACGTTGTAAAAACTCAGAAATGAAATCAAATCTTTCGTCAACCGAATTACTGACGGTGTAGTTTGCTTCCTTTTTCCTATAATGACACGCAAAAACATGAAATTGATGGGGAACAATCTTTTTTTGTTTACATAAATTATACATAAAAAAACATCATTACTCCTACTTACAGCTTATAAATCAATTTGACCAGGATAGTCCCATCCTTTAAACTGTCTATTTGGAGAAGTTGATCAGAAAGTTTCACACTGTCCACCTGCAAGATGTTTTAAAATAAAATGAGTTTAGCAGTGCAGTTTTCTACAACCAGTGGTGGTATTAACTTACCCAGCTGAGAAGGGCCCTGACCCACTGGTTCAACATATTGAAGCTTTCAAACTGTAAAAAAAAAAAAAAAAACAAGTTTTAAGCATGTAGCTACCTAAAAAGGCTCACGATCCGTATATGAGTTATGAAAATATATTTCCTTATAATATGCGTCAAAAGCTAATTTAGTTCTGAGCTAAAGTAAGCTATTTAGCAACGTTATAGGACGTTACAATAAAACATCAACGGAACTAAAATAAAATGTTGCCATGCCGCAGCGACTTACCCACAAGAAATCCTTTTTATTTAACAGCGTCGTGACTCGTTTTTCACCTTCAACGAATAAACAGTCGACGACGTCGACGTGAAACAAACTATTTCAAAATGGAAATTAAGATTGAACTGACCAATCAGGTTGCACGTGTCGACGCGCAAGAAAAAAGGCTAGATCTGATTGGATTAGAAACCCGGAAGCTGCACCGACGTCGCAACGTTTCGGTGTTGTACTGAAGAAAGCACCCTTCCCGTTTGAAACTTTGATGATTTTATTAAAACCGTACTTTTTTCTTTTTTTTTTTTTTTACATATAATTAAACTGGCTACACAGGATGTTTTTAATGACAGGCTATGACAACCGGACATGCGCACACCCACTCCACAAACTCCTTGAAAAAAATATTGCGGTAGATCGAGTTCATTATGTAGGTGTAACTGTTTACCGATTAAAAATAACGCATTTGTTAGCAGACCAGTTAGTCATTACGTCACATCTAATCACTGTCATTGATTAGTTTTACTTTAGCGTACTAAAAACCAAACTTGTCTCTTTTGAAAAATGTGCCTTTCCCTTGGAGGAACACTTTACGGCAGACCGCGGTAAAGTTGGTTTTAAGTTTACGGCAGCTATTACATTTTTTGACACAACACCAGCATTTCCCGCTCGTTACACACTGATTTGAGACACTTTAGCAATGTAGATCTGGAAACGCACAAAAAATAATTCAAATGCAATATATTAACATATCAACATTTATTTTTCACAGTTTAAATGTTTTTAGAATGCCGCAGCTGTTCTTATCATCATTTTACGCATGCATGTCACAAATATAAATAAAAAACGTTTTATTTATTAAGAATAGCTTTAGGAAAATTATAGTTACCAAAAAAATAAACAAAATTACTGAATTAACATTTTCTAACAAAATCCTGCGTCAGTTTGACTGGGAAACTACAATTCCCAGAAGGCATTTGTTCGTTTCAGTTTCCGTGGAAACGGATTGTTGTCATTTTCACAGCTTGAACTCGAAGCTCGGTAAGTTGATATTATAATGATCAAATGAAACGCAGCGGCTGTAAACGTGTTTCTAAACGTGCTCGTGTTGTGTTTGCAGGCGCGTGAGGCGTTCACGGGTGGCACAACGATGCAAGGAGCTCCAGTAGATTTATCTTTTAGAAATATTTGCAAATTGACAGGTGATTTTTAAATCATGTCTACTAAATGTTTGATGATGCACTGTATTATGAGCTCCTCTTGACATTTGGGAGCAGCATCTTCCAGGGTTTTGAAAAATTAATAAATAAAATAAAATGGCAAACATGAAAATAAAATAATAAACTTGGATTGCAGAAAATGCAGAGTGCGTCTATATTTTAGTTTATTTGGGGGAATTAATATTTTGTTGAACAATCTGGGCCTTTGGCTGTTCTCGTTAAGAAATCCTTATACAATATTTTATGTCTAAATTTGCAGTAAAGGAAAGAAAAATTGAAGTTCCACTAACTTTATTTGAAATCTGCAGAACTGTGTTGTGAATTAGATCTATTATTTGTACCTACTTAGTCATGAAAAATAAACTACTTTGCATTTGTTTGAGTGTGATTTACTAAATTAATTACATTTTAATTCAATTCAATTTAGTTATATAGCACCAAGTCACAACAGAAGTCATCCCAGGACACTGAACAGAAACATTCATATATAAAAATAATAATTTAACTATATTTATCTGAGGAGCAGACTGCTTTGTGTTTAACTCCATCACAGAACTCTCATCTTGAGCAAACATGAAGGTGACAGTGGAAAGGAAAAACTCATGAGGAAGAAACCATTAGCAGAACCAGGTTCAGGACAAGTGACCATCCATGAAAATCAAGAATAAACTCAATAATTAGTGTTGTGCATTCATTCCTGTGATGCATTGTCCTAAGTGAGCTCATCAGTGTTTTCTCATTAGGAAACACTCAGCGTGTTGTTAACTGTTTATTTGACTGACTGTTTCAGATGCATTAGCAGTGGAGCCCAGGTGCAGTCTGAGGCCTGTGAAGAGAAATCCAGAGAGGAAGTACATCAGCTGTTCTCTCCGTCTTAATAACAACAACATCACAGACGTGCACGACCTCCAGAACACCGTGAGCCACTTCCTGTCTGAACCCTCACACCTCGCCTGGCTCGACCTTTCCTTTAACAAAATCCTACATATAGACCAGGTGATAACTTCTCCTTGTTTTAAACAATACATCTACTTATACGTGTTTAAAATGCTTTGTATTGCATGTTGCAGGAGTAGCTTGTGTTTGAATATGTTGCAGGTTTTGTGTGAGCTGCGTGCGCTCCGTGTATTATATCTCCACGGGAACAACATTTTCATTCTGTCAGAGGTGGACAGGTTGGGAGCGCTGCCACACCTGCACTCCATCACTCTGCATGGAAACCCCATCGAAACAAACACGGCTTACAGGTAGACGTGCCTGGTCTTCTCTTGGCTTTTCCCTCTTCAGAGGTTGCCACAGTGATATATTTAATAAAAATATAAATACATAAAATACTAAAAAAGGACTTTAAGTCAGTAACTTTACAGATCCTAAGTGCAGAGGGAGGGTTTAAAATTTGAGATGAGAGCTTTATAAGTAAGCATGAGCCAGTGGTGTAGTCTACATTTTTGTAGTGGGTTATACTGCGCTTAGAAACTAATGTACACCAGTTAGTATGTAATCG
Source organism: Argolebias nigripinnis (assembly GCA_031763805.1). Classification (NCBI taxonomy): domain Eukaryota; kingdom Metazoa; phylum Chordata; class Actinopteri; order Cyprinodontiformes; family Rivulidae; genus Argolebias; species Argolebias nigripinnis. Next base: position 7,707,690 of record JARVJN010001531.1, read on the forward strand.
TTAATTTATTTTGATTTTTAAGCATATTGAACGTTTCAAAACATCTCTGGTGCTTAAATTTTAATAAATGTACAACAAACTTTGTACAACAGTTATAAAATTTATAAAACATTTTGGGGCAGATATAATAAGATATTTTCTTCTTTCTGCCCCTTTCATTTTAAATTTCTTTTTTTTATATAAGATACATGTGTTTGTTTGTTATGTATATATTTTATAAAATGAATAAATGAAATAAAAAAATCAGAATCAAAGCAAAACATGTTAAAGTATTACAGAAATATTAATTATACAAAAAACAGGCTGAACCAACTCAATGTGTTTATAAAATGTTCCAGATGTGTTGTCAATGACACATGCCCATGTCATATATCACTGCCAATGAAACATATAAGGGGTTTGCTCAGAAGGAACACACGTTTATATCAGAATTAAAAATCTTAATTTGTACAGACTTCAAAATGTGTGAACAGGAGAGAATTGCATTCAGGGGCTCTCTGTACAATTCTGACGCGTGTCAAGTCTGTTCTCACATTTATAGACTGTTTTCTCCACCCAGTGACACTTCCTGTTTTCACTTCCTGTCCAATAAACACCTTACATACTCTCTGAAGTCCCTGTCCAATCAATCAGGCACACATTAGCGGTCTTCTCTTTCCACTGTGTACGTGACAATCACCAATCTACATAATCTTACAAAGACTGTGAGATTCTGATTATTCTCTTGATAACTTATTACCTCATCAAGTCTTAGATCGCTACTGTTGTTCTGACCTATTAAGTTGTTCTTTAACTCATCATTAATTATTTTATAATTCCCACACACACTCATATGATGTTAACTATAATCTAACTTTATAATTAATCCAATCCAACTGAACAAGAAGCTTTGAGTTTTGTTTTCTCATTAAAGGCCTTCTCAGGAACTATTTTCCTACTGACAGCAGAAAGTGCTGGTTGATTTTAAAAGTTAGCAGTCACTAACAAGGTATTATTTATCAGTTTATGGCCTAGTTTCCACATCTGACAGATATTCTAGTCATCTTTATATGATCTATGTGCCATAATTCATAATTAAACCTTCTATTCACCAACCCATCGTCAAAGGTTATTTTATTCCTAATGTGACCAGAAGGCAGAGCTCTTGCTCCTTTAAGTTATCAGATACACCAGAACACAGACTAATTTATTTAAACAGTTTCATAAAAACAATTATTTCTTTAAAACTGAGGTTTCGTGTCCACCACTCAGTCCCTGTAAAAGAGTTCTTTCCTAAAAACAAGAATTCAAGTCCACCACTCGGTCCTTGTGAAACAGGAAGACTCAGGAGTAATGGAAGATACTTTAGACCATCATCAGTCGTTGTCGTTGTCCAGTCCAGATGCTCTTTTCAACTGAGTCAGAGAAGCAATGCTCTGCCCACATAACCTGCCCATCCAGTACAGGTTTTGTTGGAAGCTCCACAAACACACTGGAAATACAGGACCAGACAAAACAAGACAGCGTTGCAGCTCCAAGCAGTAAAATCAGGTGCCCAGAGGTGGAGACACAGCCAAACCTGGGAGGAAGCAGGTCAGCAGGTGAGGGCTTAGCTGCACGTCACAACAATCCCCAACCACAGACGGCAACGCCAGCAGAGCAACGCTGCAGAAATGGACAGGTGTAAAACCCACAAACCCAACCATGATCCCAATCACTAATTTGAAAAACTGGCACTTACAATCTCAGACGAGCAGATCA
>JARVJN010001531.1:7727102-7737395 GCA_031763805.1 Argolebias nigripinnis
TTCCTCCTCCGCTGACTCCATGCATTAAAACCACAAGACACAATAACTGTTGTTCTATTATGATTTGCTCCTCTAAAGACAACAGTTCAGCACGCGAGTGGAAAGGCTTTTTTTTTTTTGTGCGATGTCAAACAGTTCTTCTATGGTAGATTTCTTCTTCTACACCCTTTTTTGCAACATATACACATGTTTTAGAGGGTACTGCCACCTGCTGGTCCGTAAAAGAACAGCTTTTTGCCGTGCGCCGCCACGCGTCAACTATAAACACAGCAGCGACACTGTAAACGCATGAAGCCGTACGGCTCAGTGCGCATGCAGTCTGCGCGCTCCAGCCAGCGGACCAAAGCGCGAGTAACAAGGCCTTTATAGGAGCATTTAGCTTTGGACTGGTCATTTGCTGACACACCTACTGGATTGATTGACAGGTCGCTTTGTGGATCCAACTCGTGGAGAAAAATTAATAAATAAACGAGAGCTGTAAAAAAAAAAGGCTTGTACGACGTTATTCTCGTAATATTATGGCTTTAAAAAAAATTTGCGTGATAATGTAATTTATTTATTTTTTGGCGTGGCCCTAAAGCTCCGTTGTAGGTTATAAAAAGTGATTCCATATGTGTCACCAACACCAATTGAATTGTAAAGTTTGCTATGCATTTACTGTCAGGGCAATTCATTCTTTAGTGTTATTTTTATACAACTGTTAAATGTACTGTAATGTTTTTCATTTTTTCTTGTGTGTTTTGTTGTTGTAGCTGCTGAATTTTCCATTTTTGATCCAATCTTATATACTGTCACTGTGAGCGGTTAGAATTAAGTTATTTCTGTGTTCCTCCCCACAGGGAGTGTCATCTGTGATGCCTGTCTGACGGCTGAAGGAGAGACGGACATCCAGGACGACTTCTGCCACAGTCCATATGGTGGGAGCAAATGGCACAATTTCTCAGAATATTATTTTCCTTCAGTAAAATTCAATTCACCATTTTTCAAAGTACAAATATTTGGCTAAAATCTGACACAAAACACATTATAGGAGACAGAAAAGTTGTTTAACAATGAACAATATTGTCTCTCTCTCGATCGCAGCCTTAAAGATGCGTCTGGGCAGCATGTCAACAGTGGGAGGCGACCGTCAGCTGGTCCCTCTGGCCCGCAGTCGCATCCTGAGGTGGGCAGGGGGAGGTGCGGAAAACGTAGAACATTATGGAGGTACAGTGACCCACAAGGCGTTGTGGCTGCAAGAAGGAGACAGCTGTACTTGTCCTGGTTTAGATTCTTTAGATGTGAACAAAAGCACGGAGATCGAAGAAGTGAAAGTAGATAAAAGACCAGTGAAGGAAGGAGGGAAGGTGAGGAATCGGATCTACAGCGGATGGTTCTTGGCCCTGGCTCGAGCTGAAGAAGGAAGACTTGTGTTGACTCGACTTGTTAGGTGGACCAGAGGGGACAAAGAGCTGAAGATGTTCCTCAGAGTTCTTCTTAAACAAACCTGTCCAGACATTTAAGCAGCGTGTTAGTCATGAAAACCACATACTGCTAGTAACAAAACCCAACACTGCAAACAAAACCGTGAAGAACACAAGAATAAACATCAAATAATATACAGTATATTTTATTAGGGAATATTGGTGAATTACCACAAATTGTTCCAAAATCCACCCAACTGATAACAAATATATTCTTATTTTCCCTTTACAATGGGAATGGGAGTTTAGTTAAAACAGAAACCGGTTGTCTCTGTGTTTAGTTGTAGCATCATTATGATAATGTTGCAGTGGCAGTGATGGTGAGTTCTCAAAGTCTGTTTTTCACTGCAGTGTATTTACTGTAAGTCTATATTTCTGAACACAAACAAAAAGTTTATCACATTATTAAGTGAAAGAACCAGGTGGGTTGTTTGGGTAATGATTGCTGTTTTTTGGTTTGTTTTTTTTACATTGTTTTTTACTTTAATATGAGAATTTTCTTTAATTGTATTCAAAATGTATACACTTTAAATAAAACTACTGAATGAACAGAAAAAATTACCTAAACAATAAAGTGTCGAGATTTTTACCTTAATTTCAATTTTTTTTGCTTTGTATTTACTTACTGAATTTACTTATCCCTAATACAGGTAGTCCCCGGGTTACGACGGAGATCCGTTCCTGCATCGCGTCGTCACTCGAAAATCGACGCAAGTCGGAAAATACGTCCAAACGGCACCTCATACGTACAATACTGTATTTTACCAAGCACTTAGCCTATCCTAACACATTACCCTACATAATTATCAAAAATACCCATTCGGAGCCTTAATGAAGGGGGAAAAAAAGAGTTAATTTCTTACTGGGAGCTGGTGAATTCTTCCTCTGTCTGTTAGCATGTTGGCTCGTGCACCTCTGAGCTCTGCAGCTTCACGCGGTCCACAGTGTTTACAGCTAGGTCTGTTAGCATGTTAGCTCGTTGCTCAGCTGTAGCCTCTCTGCCTCGTAAACCTCCGCTCCAAACAATAAGGTCTCCTGTACTTTTCCACACACGGTCCAGCGCTCCAGAGTTTTACAGTAAGGTCTGTTAGCATATTAGCCCCTCCTAACATCCTTTGCTCCGGTCTGCCTGTCCAAACAATGAAGTCTCCTGTAAGTTTCCACTGAGTGTGTCAAGCTACTCTCCCCCCTCCCTCCTGTAAACCTCCTGTAAATTTCCGCTGTCCTTCGCTGAGTTTCGGTACTGTATTTTTTGGTGTAAAGGCGCATAAACCGCATAACTCTAAAAATGCTTTTCAATGGGAGGGCGTTCGTAACCGCGAAACGTCGTAAGTCGAGTCCGTCGTAACTCGAGGACTACCTGTATTTAAACACACTGGTAGTGGTGTAACATACATGTAGGTGTATTGAACCGTTTGGTACATCATGTTTGGTTCGGTCTACGTGCGTAACATTTCTGTTATTTTTTTTCACTCATTACATTTGATTAGTGAGAGATTATGCACCCCGGAACTAAAGTTCCTAAGCGTGCTTCAGCACAACACTATCATTGCAGAGTCTTGCAGCACGAGTAGCATTAGCAGCCTAGCATCTCGTTGCAGTTTCCTGTTTGGGAACATTGTGGCTTTCTTGTTAAAAGACAAGTGAACAAATCCAAATTTGTGTGTCGACGTTGTTTCATGGAGATTGGATTGGCAGCAGCAACACGTCTAACTTGTTAACGCACTTGAAGCGACATCATCCAAACGTGAACGTCTCTTTTACAAGCAAGAAAAGCAGCTTGGTGCAAAGTCCGACAACAGCAGCATTTAAACAACCTTGATCAGGTGATTCAGATCAGTCCAGATCAATAACACAAGCTGTAGGAGTTTTTATAGCTATGAACCTATGTCCGTATTCTTTTGTTGAATGCACCAGCTTTAAGCAAATGATTAAAGTTATTGAGTCCTGCTATGACATCCCATCACATCAACACTTCAGCCACAAAGTTGTTACAGCACTTTAAGACAAAGCTACAACTGATATCAAAGCCCTGCCCTGATGATGATGAGCGAGAGGGAATATTCAACCACCTCATAACAAATGATGGCCGTGCAAGAAGAGGTATTGTTATGAACTAATTAACTTTTTTAATTTAAAATTATAATCTTATTAACTCGTGTTTTTAACCTCTTTGTGTTGTTTGCAGTCTGAGGATGTCAAGCAGCTAAGTCTTCTTTCTCTTCAGGGAAATCATCCACCAGATCACCTCCAGCTAATAAATCTGTGGTGACTGAACTTTTTGTTGAACTTTTCCAGGGACACATGGGACGTAGCAAGTCCGTTTTAGAGCAGGTCCAAGAAGAGGTTTGTGAGTATAGAGCTTCAGGGCACCCTTCCCTTGAAGCTGACCCTTTTCTTCGGTGGAAAGACAATGAGGTCAAATACAGCCACACTGCAAAATTAGTAAAGTGCTATTTTTCTATTCCTGCTGCCTCTGTTGCTAGTGAACATGTTTTATCGACAGCTGGAGATATTGTCACTGCAACTAGAACTACTTTTGGCAGAAAATGTGGACAAGTTGGACTTCTTGGCCAAATAACTTAATAATAATAATAATAATAATAATAATAATATCTATGTATTGTCATCATTATACAATGACGAAATTGGCTATCTGCATTTAACCCATCCACCAGGAGGTGGAGCAGTGGGCGGCCTTTGGAGGCACCTGGGGAGCAGCTGGGGATGGGGTGTCATGCTCAGAGACACCACAAGCTTTGCAGTGACCGGGAATCAAACCCAAGACCTTTGGATCCCAGGTTGGCTGCCCTGCCCCGAGACTATCTCGGCCTCACAAAAAACTTGATTAGTTAGATTGTAAACCATTTGTTGATGCTTATTCTTCTGGTTCTGACTAATTGTATTCATTAATATGTTTATTATTGTTAGTAAAGTTTATTTATTGTAAAGAGTGCCGTTTATTAAAAATATCATCCTAATGGGTTGCTTTTATTTATTTTTATACAAACGTATTGTTTGCTAGGCACATTTTCAAAACAAACATTTTGGTAAGTCTTTATTTTGGACTTTTTTGTACCAAAAATTAACTGAACTGAGCCCTCCTTGAAACTGAACCGAACCGAAATGTGATTTTAGCGTACCATTACACCCCTACACACTGGTAATGTATAAAGTGAAGTTAAAAATACAAAAATACACTTCACATTTTCTTATAATGCGCTATGTATATGTACTACTCACTGACCCAAAAAAATAGTAATCACCCAGAAGAAAGGGTCCTATTTGGACTCTATTTGATTCACATGCAGATTGGGGATAGCCATGTACGGTGTATTAATCAGTTGCAAAGAGCTAAAACATCTAGCAGGGGCACCAAAGCATGCAAGTGGTGGCATTATGAGCTAAGCAACATAATTATCAGACAGTTATTAAAATGTCGGAAAGTCATTCAAAGAGAGAATGAAAGTCAACAGATAACAAGGATGACACATAGACGCATTAGATGGCATTTCCATTGTCTCTTGAAAAAGAGTCCTCGTGACTCAATGAGACTAACCTGTATAAATAAAGGTTGAATGAGAAAAATACTAATGCAGTTTAGTAGGATTCACATATGGTCAGCAATGAATGATGGTTTTGCATGACCAAGCAACACAAAGGAAATTATGGAGAGACACAGTTCTGTTACTCATGGTGTGGGGAGTCATTTAGTAACATCTGGTTGTAAATTGGGGAACCATGAAGGTACAACATTGCCTGTATCATCTTAATGTCTTACCACTAATGTGCAACAGCAACCTGGCCTTTCTAAAGGACAATATCCAAACACGACACATGTCTATGGACTTTCGTAAGCCATCCACCAATTCATCCTCAATTGGACACGCGGAAATAGCTCATATAACAATTCCACCTCAGTGCCGATCTGCCAGATTTTAGGGGCCATTCTTGCCACAGGAGAGGATACAAAGACTGTGTAACATTATTTCATACTGAATTGTATTTTGTATACAGGCCAGACAGGTGGGAGTCCTTATCATAATGACAGAAAAACATCCATGTGTTTTTTAAATCGCATGCAGTGTTTTTTTAATTCCCATCCAATTCCCATCCTCTTTCCAATAGATATTTATATATTGTGACATTTTCTGTGACAGGTATAAAATGTCACCTCAGAGTTGCAGAAGAATTGTTAAAAGAACCAACATTGGAGAGCTTCATCAACAGAAGGTCATCTATAAATCATTCATAAACATCTGTCCGTTTTTTCTTCACATACTAATAGTTGGAAACCGGTAGACATGCCATGTTTGGCATGTTGCTATGCATGACACAAGTCATTTTTTTATGCTTGTCATAAAAACAAATTATGGTTATTTATTAGGGTCAGACTTCAAGTGTATTAGCAACCTGCATACCCGCCCTCAGGCTTGTGCTGTTGAACGTAAGAGGAGTAATCCATCGTCTTCAAGACACTAATTCCATCACACGCCCCTGACCTCAACCTGAGTGTATGCTCACTGGTGTCATAAAGATGGATCTAGATAAAATGAGATGTAACGGCACAATAGCCAGAATTGGTAGGAAGATGGGAAGGCAGACGAGAATCGGGGGTGGGGTATGTCAAAGTGGTTTGAGCTTAGCTGTCAATCTCTCTTGCCTGGTAAGCTGCTCATGTTTGCTCATTATCAGGGTGGCTGGCTTCATCATGGAAGCTGTCTCTACATGATATGGTTATTAATCTGCTTGGTTAAAGCTGACTTTCACCTGTCTACAACCAGGCTTCATCACATTAGCTGAGTAGTCATAACTGCTCCTCAGAAAAAGAAAAATGAGAAAAACATTTTGAACATTTGCATTTTAGAAAAATTTCTGACCAGGAAGTTTGACAGCATGACAAAAAGATACTCACTCAATTAGCCGAAATATGAAAATACAAACGTTTATTTAATTTCGGTTCCTGATTTCTCTCTACGGTACAGAGAGCATCAATTCATCTAACCAAAGTGTTCAGACAAGGTGTCACTTTGAGTTTAAGCTCCCCACAGAGACTCATTCCAGATGTTAATTTTTTGCTCCCAAACAGCTTGGTGCTGTAGTAAAGCATGTAAATGGTGGTCAATTAGCAACACTAGAGGTTAGTCAGGTCCCAGTCATGTTATCTGTCAAAAAAAGGTAAATTGAAAGCAGCAGCAAGCCATCGCTTTCTGTTGCTCTCCAGAGTTTTCAGCGCTACCACCCAAGGCCTTTTTTAGTGATGGCTGATAACATGAACAGCACATTCAGTCGCTGGAAAACATTCTGTGTACTCTCTGCTGTTTCATTCTTAGAGAGTTAAAAGTGGTGGGGGTTTCAAATTTAGAAAACTAAATAACATGGATAGATAATCCGAAAGACTCAGTTTCATTTGGTGGCATCTGTTTTATCTGAAATCTGTATTCAACATATTTTCCAACTACTGTATATTCATTCAACCTTTATTTAGGCAGGTCAATCCAATTGAGCCTTGAGGACTCATTTACAAGAGAGACCTGGTTTCAACAAAGAATGATGACAACAGCGACAACAATAGACAATAAATAAAGACTAAGGGCAAGCTGTAAAGATGCTTATGTCAGTTAATTTCCAGGCAATATACTGTCACATAATGGTACTTCTTCCAGCTATCTAACTGTTAACAGTGGTGTCCTACAAGTTTCAGTCTTAGGACCCACCCTCTTCACAATCTACATAGATAGTGGAGGTCATATCATCCATGATGCATCTTTACATTTCTATGCTAACAACACAGTTGTTTATTTTTGAGCTAGAACAATTGCTAAGGTTTTCCATCTTTTACAGTCTGCTTTTGACATCATCCATTCAGATTTAAAGGATACAGGTTGAATGAATGACTTCAGATTTGTACTATCTCAAACTTGTGCAAAACGCTGACAAAACCAAAGGGATGTTGTTGTTTTTTTAACGAGAAGTCTGTACCAGGAGTCCTTCCTTCTATCTTCTCTACGAATTGTGTTCCTATTGAGTTTGTCGATTCTTATAAATATTTGGGTATTTCGGTCGATTCGCATCTCTCTTTTAAGCCTCGTGTCGAAAACTTGGCAAAGAAATGGAAAGTTAAACAGGGTTTCTTTTTTAGGAATAGATCCTGTCTAACTCTGAATGCTAGAAAACACCTTGCAACTGCTATTTTCCTTTCCTCCATTTACTACAGTGACATTATTTACATGAACACTCCTGCAAGCTCCTTGCAGATGTTGGACGCTGCTGTCTATCACAGTGCGATAAGATTCATAAGTGGCTGTAACTATCATACCCATCATTGCACCCTGCATTAACTTCACACAGACTGTTTCACTGGTACATTTTCATCTTTAAATCACTTATTGGTCTGTTGTCAGCTACAGCGTGCGCTCTCAGGACATTGTTACATTTAGTGTACCCTCAGTGCGGACTGAACTTGGCAAACGGGCCATCTCTTATTCTGCTCCTGTAACCTGGAACACTTAAAAAGATCTGAAGTTGTCGACTTTAACCTCTCTAAATGACTTTAAACTAAGTTCATGACAGAAACCAGTGCAGTGTTCCTGTTTTTAGTATTTTACATCCATTTATAATGTAACTTGTATTTGTTTAATTTTTCAATAATTTATTCTGTTTACTTTTCATTTTATATGCTTTTTATATGATTGTCTATTGCTGTCTGTACCTCATCTTTGTTCTTTGTTTAAAACAGGTCTGTCTTGTAAATGAGTCCTTGAGGCTCAATGAGACTAACCTCTATGAATAAAGGTTGAATGAATTGTAAGCCTTTTTGTGTATGAAAAAAGAAGAAGAGAGAAACGTTCTTACATGTAGACATGGGAGAAAAGTAAAAGAAACATATTTCCTTAAAGCAGCATTTAGTTGTTCTTTTTTCACCTCTAAACCACCTCAGATATCTTAAAATTTATTGAAATGTATTTAAGAAAGAACCCCTAAAGAGTCTAACCTCAACTCTTGGCTGGGTTTCTTAAAAAAGTGCAAACCAACCTACTTTCAAAAAAGACATCCAAGTACTAATAAATCTCACTCAAATGAAGCATTTATGTGCATTAAATAAACACAGAGCAATGAATTAGTTAGTTTGAAATGAAAAGTGCTCATGTAGAATAAAGACATAATATTCACCTAAATTTCTGCTTGAGTGAGCAGCTCTTGCTGTCAGAGCCTTTACGTTGACTGCATAAGCCTTTTGTTGACTTGCTCAGCAGACGTCAGCCGTTGCTTTTCGTGGTTGGACTGTCTACCCGACTACACCAGGTTTCAGCATTTCAGCATCTCCTATCGAAATAATTGCCAGACATAGGAAGAGGAGCATGACACGGAAGGTTACTGAGAGAGAATACGAGGACTACTTTGAGATTCTGTTATAATTCATGCAATCTGGCTGAAAATTATATTTGTTCAAATATAGAACTCATATTTGTTTGTATTCTTAGTTGCAGCATGTTTCAGGCTAAACTGAGCATCTAGTAGAAGTGGGTGGGTAACTAATTTTGGCAGCAGATCTATGCCAGCAGTATTCCTGCACTTGTCTCCGTGTAGCACTGCTGTGAATGATACAGAAAATGACGTGTGCGTTTCTTTAGAGTGTTTATTTTCCCCTCTGGGCCTTTTTCTTCATCCAAGAGTGAGTGTTGATTTCACAGAAAGGCCCGTTCACGCCAAACTTTGTTTAGTTTGCTCAGATTCTATTACAAATCTATTTTTTTTAATCATTTGTACCCAAGTAGCTTTTATTTTTCATTTACCGTAATTCTCAGAGTGAAGTTCAGAGAGGGATCTATAAATAATCCCAGAAAATACACAGAGACATTTTTCTGAATATTCCCGTCTTGTACTGAAAGAGTGTGAAAATGCAAAAGCTCATAGGAACAGTGTAGCAGTGGTACCAGAAAGCTTTTCATGTGATTTAAAATAATTTATTAAACCTGGCTGCTGTAGCTCGTGGTCAGTGCCATGGTCTTATAACCCTGAGGTTGTGGGTTCAAGCCCAGGTTGCACCAGGAAGGGCATTTGGCATAAAACAAATGCTCAAATCTTTCATGAGAGTTTGCTCGCTGTGTTGACCCCTGAAGAGGGAAGCAGTTGCAAATGAACCATTAGGCCTGTGTGACTTTACATCAACATGTCTTTGTCTGTAGCTCAAAGAAGTTTCTTTCAGGTGAACTAGTCCATGTGTGATGATAATGTCAGAGAGCCAAAGAGCAGCACCTCTGACATGACAGTTTGTACAACAACATGAACGTGACAGACAAGCCTGTACGTTTTTTTTATTCATTGTTACGCTGTTTTTCTGCCATGTTTTATTTGATCAAACTCAAGTCACTGAAGGACTTTGGAGCAGTTAATGTAGTCATGTTTAAGAAATATGTTGTAGTCTCAGAACAACTAATATTAGAAACAACAACAATAAAAGGATATTTTCTATATTCATATGTTAAAACGTACACAAGGATTGCTCCTTCTCTTTATTTATAAAAGTAATTTTTCTTTAGTTTTACATGTTGGACATTTTTTAATCTACCCAAAACACAGTAGAATTAATACAAACTTAAGCAGTTAAACTAATATAAGAAAGGTTTATTTTACAGTTGAACCCAAGATACAGGAGGAAAAATGCAGGTTCTGTCTTGGCTGTGGAACACTACCAGCTCTTTACCCTTAAGGCCCCAGTATACCTGTTTCTTTGCCTCACGCCGCTGGACTGGCGTGTGCAGCGCTCAGGCAGTTCATTTTATAGTTCTGTGCAAGCGCGGCTCTCTGAGTGCAGGCTCCAGCAGCC
>JARVJN010001531.1:7896664-7906693 GCA_031763805.1 Argolebias nigripinnis
TGGAGCCTGCTAGGGAGGAGGGAGACAATTCAACCCCCTCCTTCATCTTTAGAAACTGTGTTAGGATAGGCTAAGTGCTTGGTAACTGTACAGTACTGTACATTATTTTTTTTATTTAAATAAAATAACATTAAATGAGATGTTTGACGTAAGTCCAAAATGTCGTAAGTCGAGGTTGTCGTAAGTCGAGGACTACCTGTAATATGTATATATATATATATATATATGCCTTAAATAAAAATAGTCATAATCTATAATAAAAACATTCATAATTTATAATCATAAAAGATTACCTGTGCACATTTACTATTTCATGATTATACATTTGCACATGTTCAATCATAAACCAACTGTTGCTATTTTCTGCGTTCATGTCTCTCAGAGCTACTTGTTCTGTTAACCCAATAAAGGTTAAAGGATAAATATACGGAGTGCTGATTTATTTGAAAACCTTAGTCCAACTGTTTCTAGTGGGTGGAGGACCTGCCTCCTGTTGCACAACGGATGACCAAATACAGTACTGTATACTGTTTCCCTGGCTTTGTTTACCAAATAGAGATGGGGTAGCAGTAGGACTCCAAACCCTAAAGTCTCAGGATCCATCCCCAGTCACTGCAACATCCACCTGAGGGTGGATGGGTTTGCCATTGTATGGGAACATGCAGTGATGACAACACACAGCACTTGATATTATTATTATTATAATTATTATCTGAAGTGACTAAATTAAGTTAAAATTTGATGTAAAAAAGACGTATTTTTTCTGGTATCACAGTCTGCACCTGCAAGGGACAAAAATTACATGCGCAAAACGACTTTAAAAAGTCCACAGATAGACGTCTTCTTGCGCAGTGGGCTGTTGCAAGCTTACATTTTGGCAACTTTTCAGCTTTCAGACAAATGAGTTAACTTTTGATTCTTGAAAACAATCGAAGACAAAAAGGTTATGGTCCCCTCACTGATTGACAACGTTTAAATTGGTACAGTATATCTTAAAAAAAACACAACAACAACAACAAAAACTGTCCCTATGTGTTAGTAAAATAATGAATGTTTGTTTGTCTGTGTAATGGACTTGTGACCTGTTCAGGGTGTGTCCTGCCTCTCACACAATGGCCGCTGTAGATAGGCACCAGGTCCTCAGCAACTGTGAAAGAAAGGAGCGAGTAAATACTATGCATGGATGAATTAAGGGTTTTTAATAGTTAAAAGGACAAATTGCTTCTGAAATGTTAAAAACCTTCTCATGATATCGAATGTGGTTCTTTTGAGTAAGTTAGATGAATAGAGAATATTTTTATCCAACATTCTGCATTTTGAGGCCGACCACAGCGGATTCGGATATTGTCAGTCCAAAGAATGGGCGTTATCAACTGTTATCACCCCCATTCGTATGGGTGAATAGGTCACACTCTACCTACTAGCATTAGCACTTTGAGATTTTCATTAATGAAAAGTGCGTTATAAATTAAATTCATTATTATTATTATTATTACTAGCATGTTGAACATAACATTATCAGCGTTGTTATCGCAGTGAGTAGGCAGCGTGTTTCCGACAACCCGTAAGTGTAGCGTTTTTGTTTTTTTCAGCTTATGTAACTGTTTTCCTCAACCTAACCTTAAACCCAGTTACCCCTGTGCCTAAACCTAACCAAGACCCTAAACGTAATGCCAGAGGCTTTAGTCGAGACTTTAAGACTTTGCTAAAGACGGAGCCTGCTGTCATTGCTTGTAACAGTGACAATGTACCTTTAACCTACTAGTAGGTACAGTAAGGGCATTCTGACCGCTATGAATGGGGGTGATAACAGAAGATAACGCCCATTTTATGTTTGATAACATCCGAAGCGGGTGGTTTTCTCCGGCTGTGTGAAACTAGCAGCTATGGTTAATATTCAGAAAGATTTTATTGTTGAGAGAATTTCTATTTTGTTAGTCTTTCGGAGTCAACCCTTTCATGGTGGCCGCCACAGCTAGGCCTGTCATGATAACACATTTTTCTGGGCCATTAATTGTAAACAATATTGATTTAAATTAGCCAGTAATTACTAATTATTGGCAAATCTAAGAAGCAATTTTGGTTAATTTGTTTTGCATGAAGTACCTTTTTTTGACCATCTGATGGCAGTATAAGACTCTTTGAACCAAAGGATGGATAGTGAGGGAGCGAGTAGTGTCTCTTTAAGATAAACGGGAGGGGGGCCCCTTGATGTGACATGGGCTGTCTCTCTATGGTTCTCAAGATGGCGGACGTTCGGTGTGGTTTGAGCTCTAGCATTTTTCACTCAAAGCTTTTAATAAAGAATCAGTAAACAAGTTCTCAGCTTCTTTTTGCAGAAAAAAAACTTTTTACATGAAGGCACGAGTTTCAACTGTGAATTTTGGAGCTTTGACAAGACGGAGGTTTTTTTCTCCCGATGTCGGCCTGTGAGCTTAGCTTCTCAGCTTAGCTGCTTTTAACGAGCCAAAAACGTGATTTTGGACGATTAAAACAGATTTTAAAGAGAAAAGAGAACGGGAGGGGTCAGTGAAGAACACAGGAGTTGAGCCTTTTGTCTTCCAGTGTCTTCAGTAGAAAGAGACACATGAAGAAACGATAAAGCTGATAAATGAAAATGGGGTCAATAATTATCATTTATTATCGATTAATTGATTTATTGTTTATCGCGACAGGCCTAGCCACAACAAAGTGACCTTAGCAAACGCAACTGGCCTACTTTACAGATATTGAGCTAAAATTTTGTGTAGTTGCTGAAAGTCATTAAGAACGCACTGTCTGACATCTTGTGAGGTCTCAGTGTATCACATGAGACGGCCCATTGCATCCTTTCCAAGGTTTGATCAAAATGGCTACAGCTTTGTCATTTCTCAACTTTGTATGACTCGATCATTTCTCAACACAAGTTGGTCTCAGTCTAGATTGTTCCAGATCCACCAGCCTCCTGAATCCAGAATTAGTTTCAGTTCTAATTTCAGAACAAGCATACTGAGCCTCATCATTAATATTTATCAGCAGATTAACATGTGCTCATTGTTGGTCATTTTCTGTTTTGTTTTGTAGTTTAAAAAGAAAGATCTCTAGTCATGCAGCTAAAAAGTGTTGGTGCATTCCACAGATCTGCCTTCACAAACCCTGTTTTTAATAAAAATCATAAACACTGTATGAAACATCATTTATAAGCGCTGTCGGCTTTTTAATCTCACCCACTGGTGTTTATAGATCATTGGTGAAGAAGTGTAACTTCTGTTCACAGTTCTGTTTCGGAATAACAATCAGAGATCAGAAACGTTGTACGCTGTAAACACTGTAGCGCGTTCACAAACACCGACTGTTGCAGAAAACTGTCCATTAGGATGGTGATTTGTTTCTCTTTAGAATTCCATCTTATCTGATCTTGATGGGTTTTTTTTAGCTTAGCATTTAGATTTTTTAGCTGTTTCAATTCTATGAGGTGATTTTTATTTTAAGCTGCTATTCTAAGATAAGTAAGATTACTGGTTTACTTACTGCTAGCAGAAATCAAGGAACAAGTCCTGTCCTCTGTTTAGATAAACACATCACATATGTGGTCCCCTACAGAAACTCAGAATGTAACAGAAATGATCAAACATTTACCAGATGTATCACATCTGTGTATAGATACCCAGCAGGAGTCTGACCAAAACACGAGAGACCACAGAGTAAAGGTAAGTGACTTTTATTCACTGTACAGTGTGCAAGTACAGGTACTCAGGAATCAGCTTCAGGAAAAGACACGGGGTGAGTATGCTGAAAACGTGGATGTAAGGATTAGTTGTCCAGGGAGTTGACTTGCTATAGCTTACTTTGAGTATTTGGAGTTGAATCCAGATTAGTATGGCAGGAGAGGCAGACCAAGGAAACCAGGTAATAGTTGAGTATCAGTGGAGTGGTCCTTGTAAAAAGATTAAATGAAGCTAGGGTCCAAAATAAAAGATTGGGGATGCAGAAACTTTTTTCAGAGCCATATCCATCCCAATCCACAAGATACTGGAACCCCCCTACTTCTGCGTTGAACATCCACGATGCGGCGGACAGCGAATGATGGACGATGATCAATGATACGGGTGGGTGGAAGGAGGTCGGAGGGCATACAGGACTTTCAGAGACTAGTTTTATCTGGGAGACATGGAATGTGGGGTGGATTCTCATGGATGAGGTACTGTATTTTCCGAACTATAGGTCGCACCCGAATATAGGTCGCATTGTCCAATTATTACCAATAAATTGGAAAAATCCATAAACAGGTTACACCGGAATATAGGTCGCACCTACGTCACAGCCGATGTAACGCGTCATCCACCGCTGACGTGACGCGTCACCGCTGAGACAACCCGGAAATATGGACCGAGTGTTTAGCTCTGCTGCAAATGTCAGGCTCAGGAGCACAGCAAGGCTTTTAAGAAAATTAACACGGTAAAAACAATTATTTGTCTGATAAAAATTATAGCTGACATTATAGCACAAGGGTAGTGGTTTATTAGCCGAGTGGTTTATTAGCTATTTGCTCAAATATACGAAGCTAACTAGACACGGTTGTGTCTCTTAAAAAATGAATAAAAAACAAATTTTATCTCAAATGTCTTATACAGGGCATTAGTTTGTAAATTAAACTCATATAATTACACTCTGGGAACAGAAAAAATATCCACCGAGTGGTTTAGGAGCTATAAATTACGATATACACTGAGCTAAATCAAAGCTAACTTGACACAGTTGCGTCTCTTAAAAAATGAATAAAAAAAACGAATTTAATCTCAAATGTCTTATACAGGGCAACAGTTTGTAAATTAAACCCATATAATTACACTCTGGGAGCAGAAAAAATATCCACCGAATGGTTTCTGAGCTATTGATAACATTTTAAACAGAAATAAAACGAATGCTAACCGCTAATAAAATATCGTTTTTTTTATCTCAAACATCTCATAAAGCTACTCACTTGTAAATGTCCATACAGTGATTACGTTCTGTAAGTTTGATAAAAATCCGCCAAGTGGTTCTTGACTTATCTAGCAAACAAACAGCTAAGAAACATTGTAGCACAACAAAGCTAACAGTAGCTACCTCCAGAGCAGGAGGCCGGGCAGTGACAGAGTCAGTCCGAGCAGAGGAGGCTTTTTTCGGACACATGAGCTGGAAACGGTCGGTGGACTCTCTGGAAGTGTCCCCTAGTGGACAAAAGTGGTACTGCACCATTTTTTTGCAAACATGAAAAATGGTCATATCTGAGCCAAAAATTGGTCTAAAAATATGGGAAAAAATCCATAAATATGTCGCTTCGTCATATAAGTCGCAGGACATGCAAATTAGTAACAAAAACAGCGACTTATACACCGAAAAGTACGGTAGTTTGTGATAAATGTGCATGTAGTTCATAAAAATGAAGCATCAGAGGAATCAACAAGCTAAAATATCTCAGCACACTCATTAAACACGCTCCAGTCTTCCTCCAGCCTTATCAACATGCAGTTTACTTCAACACTGAAGTGTGACACTTCGCTCATGCACGAACGTGCACGGGTGCAGATAAAGACACAACATGGAGCTATTCCAACAGCTAATCTTATTCTAAGATGTTTGAGGTCAAACGTCTAGTTAACAGACCAAGAAAGAGCGTTTAAGCTGAAAAATAGCGTTTAAGCCGAGTTTCACAAATTGTTCACTGCATCAAACATAAAATCATCTGTTTATCTTTTTAACGCAAAGTGTAGCTTAAAAAGAGCTGTACTGTTAGCTGATAAATAATTAGAAAATCAAAGTGGTGCACGTGGCATTTTAAGCTTTTAATGTCATCTTAACACACGAGTGTCCAAAGTGCGGTCCGAGGGCCATTTGCGGCCCGTGCAGTGATTCTGTGCGGCCCACATCTGCATTTTAAGAATTGCATCATTTTGACCAGCAGGCATAAGAGGTTGATGCAAAGTTTCTGCAAATTAGTTGGCAATCCTTTTTTATTTAATGTTTAGATTAACGGATGGAAAACAATATTCTCAAAATGAGCAATATTATGTAAAATACAAACCTTTGGATATATTTTTATTTTCACTTCATGGTACAAAGCACCAAAAACTTTTTACTGATTTCTACAGAAAGGAGACTTTTGGATAAAGCTTCATAAAACTTATCTAAATATTGCACTTGATAAAATAATCAAGAGGAAAACTGGACATTTTATATGAATACAACATGGTATCATCTGCATACGAGTTGATCAACTTTATCAAACCTTCTATAAATCTGTTGTAGTGACTGACAGCTGGATGATTTTTCAGAACTTTGTTCAGCCTTTAGGGACGTCCATGGTCGACCCTCTTTTAAATGGACACTCACTCAAATTATGCTTTTGTTGCTGAGAACAGACTAAAATGAACTTTACAAACACAAGAAAACAACGAACAGAACCAACAAATAATAACAAAATATATAAGTTTAGAGTTTATGAGGCTTTTAAAGTTTTGGATCTACAACAATTTAAAACTCTTTTTCCACCAAAATTAGTAAATTTGTCTTTTCTCCAAAAATATTACTCACAATGAGAGTTAAATTCACATTTCGTGGCCCATGAGTCCTTGCAGCTGGATAGTTTTGGCTCACACGATACCCCTGCGAGGGTTTTTACATGTCTTTTTGGTCATGTCTTCATATCAATGTGTATTTTGAAAAAGATTCAAAGAATCAAATATTTCTCTTCTTGATTACAAACTGATCACAATATTAACAATTATTCATCAAAATGTTTTTGTAATTATTTTTCTTTGCTTCAGCTCTCCACTGTAGTAAAAAAAAAAAAAAAAGACTAGGATAAATACGTCAAAATGCCACAGGTTTGCACTTGACGACATGTTTCCTCCTGGTTTATAAACAGCTGCACAATCTAATAACGCCTATCACTTTCCCAATCTCCAGAGAGCAGTTACTGTAGAACAGAGGTCACTGATAGGAAAATAAAAACAGTTATCCCGTAAAGGGCACGGATGGAAAGTGCCACATCTTGTAACACTGAGGTACTTTAACTGTTCAGTTCTTATAGAAATCAGACGTGTGGTTAACAACATTGGAACAATTTCTGAAAAATGTATATTCCTTTCACAAATGTGAAGTAAATACTTTTGAAATTAAATTACTATATGTGCAGACAACTTTTTTCCACGTAAAAGCCCCCTTTTTAAGCGGTTTGAATGTTAAAAAAAAAAAAACTCCACTGTACAGTATATTCACCCATACTTTTCTTTGTACTTCAAAGTGTGGCATCTAAAGCTAACCCAGGGCTTGCAACCTAAGAGCTTTCTCATGTTTAGAAACCTCAAATATGACATCTCTCTGGGCTGAGACTAGTTGGTAACTCAACATTGGGAAAACAAACAAAAAATAAATACATTTGGAAAAAGAGGCAACTTTTCTGTTGTAGTCTGAATTCCAAAGGTTTGCAAGTAAATGAACAACAAGCAGCACGGCTGCATCTTTAAAGGCCAGTTTTTGAAAATCACAGGCTTTTTTGTGTGCACGACGTGCACAACTACACGTTTGGCCATGCACGTTTTGTTGTCCACCTCCACCTGCATCATACCCACCTCGACCATTTTTTTAACCCACTTTGGCAGCTTCCTCCCCATTTAATCTGTAGGAGAACACATTTGAAACCAAGACAGGCAGATTTGAACTAGTTTTTAATAATTATTATTTATCAAAGGTGCAGTTTTTAGACCTGGACATTAGACTTGGATGTTTTTATCTGAGGTCTGTACAGGTGTGCTCTTGAGATGGGCTGAACACCCACAAAAAAAATTCTGTTGGGCTTGGGAAGTCTCCGTTGACTCACACAAGTAAATAAAGACCCACAAACATTGCACAACATTCTGAAGACTCCCTCATTACTAGTCACAGCCAGTGATGTACAGTACTACCTTTAACTACTCTTAATTACTTTGAGGGGTGAAGCGTGCTTGTCTGTCAGAAAGGAAAAGCTAAAACTACCAAACATACTTCCTAAAACCTGTTGGAGATCGTTATGGTTGTAAAATACAGCATTAACTTTGGTTTCATGTGACAGAAGACAAAATAAATCATTGTGAAGTTCACAAGTTTTAAACCACGGTGTCATCTTTGGTATTTTCATGGATGGAACTAAAATGATGGACATAACATGAATCTTTTTGACGAAGTAACAAAACAAAAAAATCTACTTTTAAACTGGCTCAACAAAATACATTCCTCTGAAAATGTTCAGACCCTAAACTGAAAATTATTAACAAAGCTTCACCACACAAACTGGCAAAACCTAAAACAAACCGCATGAAACCCCCAAGAGTTCCTGAAGGCAACAAAGAAGAGGATTCTGTAACCTCCCGATAAATCACCTGATTTTAAACACATTAAAAGACAGTTCAGTGGTTGATAATAAAATATCTGAAGCTTGTTGTTAAACCATCCCTATAAATGAAAGCAGAGTTTAATTTTAATACAGACTTGATTTGGTAATTAGCTGAAATAATAAAATTGTATCAATGTCCGTATTTCTAAACCTAGCTATATACACCAATCAATCGGCCACCTCTGTTCCTCAGCTCACGTTTTTAACCCCAGTTAACCTCAACCAGCTTTCACTACTTTAACCCTGAATAGCACCTGTCAGTCAGTGACGCCTGACACAGACCTCCTGAGGAGTGTCTGCCTGGGTGCATGACGGCAAATAAGTGAGCCAGATGTCTGTAAAGTGTGCAGCGCTGTGTCATTCAGACCAGGTTAAAGGACATTTGTAAGAAAATAGTAATCTTATTTTATCTGCTTAAACATTCTGCAGAGCAGATACAGTAGAAAAGATCAAATCTAATGGAGGTTTGTGTTTGTATGAATGTGTCATACCTTGCCCTCCCACTCCTGCAGCACCGTGCTCACTTCTCCCTCCTTAGCATAGGCTCGTGGTGTGTGTCCCAAACCATTGGTCTGCAGGGGGTTGGCACCTGAACGCAAGTAAAAATACACGTTTACAGTTTATACGTTATAAATTATCATACAACTGTTCAGATCAATAACAACAGACACGTTAGTTGTTAATATAGTTTCTAAAACAAGCAGACTTTAGCTCAGCAGGAGAGTTGAAACGTCAATTGAGAGCGAGGTTAATTTCCACTCTGGTTCAAGGGTCACAGAGGCCCACGGTGAATGAGAAGAACCATGCAGTGCAGTTGTCGGGGGTTTCATATCTGCAACACGTGCCAATAAACACTTTGACCCCTCTGCCCATAAATAAACACCCCAGACTATTATACTGGTTACACATCCTGCTGGTTGTTGCACCTCCATCCAACTGAGGGGTCAAACTTAGGAAAATAATAGATATTGGAGGCGCAGCAAAATGAGTGTAGAAGAAACATCATGCCACAGCACGAGTGAAGTGTCCCACAGCTGGACGTTCAGGGTGGAGATCGTTTTCTGCACCAATCTGTAGTACCGCAATTAAAACAGAACCTCCCAATGTACCACATACACTTAAAATATGCTCCAGTCCACATCATTTTTACAGACTAAGCAAGTTATGAGTACCATAAAACATTTTAAAAGAAGAATCAGGGTTAAAAACATATCTAGAGTAACAATTTATGAAAGTATAAAAAAAGAAGAAAAGGAATAAGTTCTATGAAGACCAAAAGATAAGACCCAAGAGATGCATCACTGTTCCAGGTTTTCAGCTAACAGCTCTTTGGAAATGCCCTGGTATCTCACTGAACTGACACTGTTGGGAGAATATTTAGTGACTCAAAATTGAAGGAAAATTGAGAGATACCGTATTTTCCGGTGTATAGGTCGCACCTTTTTATGGTTTTTTCTTTTCAAGGCCTGCGACCTATACACCAGTGCGACCTATATATGGCTTGTTATCGCTTTTGGCGAAACAAATTTTTAAATCCAGCTCATTTCACAATTACTGTACGTTCATTTATTAAGGAAAAGTTCAGCTCAGACACATATTTGCTATAATTTTTATCAAACAAATAATTGTTTTTA
>JARVJN010001531.1:7917652-7928169 GCA_031763805.1 Argolebias nigripinnis
GTTTCATACTGTGTGAGCTGACTTAGTGTATATATTTTATCCTGTGTTTTCATTTTAATGCTGTTCTTATACATTTTGATGATATTTTATTGCTATTAATTTCATAGTTAGCATTAGTGTGTGTTACAGTTTTCTGTTTTCAATTTCTTTTTGATGTTGTTTGTAAAGCACCTTGATAGCAGTTTATCTGTTTTAACTGTGCTCTATAAATAAAGATGACTTGACTGGACTTGACTTGACCATATAAGCTTGAGAGCGGTGAGGCCCAAAACTTAATGGCCGTTTCACTCTTTGAGCAAATAAATAAAACAAAGCAGTTCCTGGTTTAGTAGTTCAGTCACCAAACAATGTTCTAAGATGGTGATGCAATCATCCGTCTGCTGGTCCAGGTTTAACTCCAATGAGCAATGTCCAGGGGTAGGAAAAGAAAAAAAATATAATCCAGAGGCATTCTTCTGGCAGTCCATAAACACTCCAGTTATGACCAGTCTTCACATCCGGGCCGGAATGATGAAGAGGCAGTCTCCTTAGTAAGCTGAACAAGCTAAACTAGGTTTCCTGTGCAGCATTCACTGAGCTAGTGATTGATAAATGTTGTTAAACTGCCTCAACGTACAAAAACACAGACCTGCAGGACAAACTTGGAGCTGAAATGTCCATTGTAGTCCCAAAAACCATCAAACAAGTGTCCATCACTGTGTTAACAATCAGGGAACTTATTTAATTACTCCAAGCTGCAGCACACCTGTTGCCTCTGGGGTGCCTGGTTCCCAGTCACTCTCATCAAACTGTAACCCTGACTGCTCACACTTCCTTTTGGTTT
The DNA here is from genome assembly GCA_031763805.1 of Argolebias nigripinnis. Lineage (NCBI taxonomy): Eukaryota > Metazoa > Chordata > Actinopteri > Cyprinodontiformes > Rivulidae > Argolebias > Argolebias nigripinnis. The sequence goes on from JARVJN010001531.1 coordinate 7,918,476, forward strand.
TCACAATAAAACAGAAATAAAATACATAAACAAAATGTTATAATTTTTTGCTTTTAACTTATGCTTGTGTATTTTAAACAGTTTTTAAGCATTTTACAACATAAATGGAATACAAGTGTAACTATATTTACAACATATTTAACTTAAGCTTTTTTATTGTCTTTAAACTGTCACATATTTTATGAATTTAATCAATGCACTAAAATATTTGTCTGGTTTACAAATACATGAATCCAGTAAAATTATGGAGCATGGCAGGTGCAAAACATACACATTCCCTTGGTATTTGTACCGTTTGGTACAGTACAGTAGTCCCTCGCTTCTTCATGATTCGTTTATCGCAGATTTGCTATAGCGCTGTTTTTCAAAGTAAGATAGGACCTGACGCAGTTGGCTGATTGATGGATGAGCCATGGATTGATTATTTAAAATAAATTATTTTAAATGAGTTTGCACCATGTGTGCAGCCCACAAGTGCAGGGTGAAGCTCCCTCCTGCAGCTGATCAGCTGATCTCCTCTACAGCACACATTTTTCCTGCTGCAACTTTGTCAAGGGTTAACCCTTTGCTGTCCAGATGCCCCGATTGGCTTTTGTCTTCCAACTTAAAATACAAAGTATGTCACATCATAAAATGGTCATAATCACAAAATATAAAAGTGTTAAAAGTTATTTTTAATTATTTTAGAACTTCTATGTTCAGTTGTTTCAGTGTAATTGATCAAGAAGTACATTTGTGCTCCGTGCTGCAGAGCTGTGTGAAGAGTTAACCCTTTGATGTCCTGCTGCACTTCTCTTCTCTACAATTTACATTTAAAAACTGTAACATTTTAAATAAACTATTTAACTTGTTTATTTAAGGAGGAAGATTGGGAGTAACAAGTGATGTATGTGATTACAGCCTGGCACATGTCATGACAACGTTTACTGTCCTTGAACTGAACTTGAACCACTGTATCTCTACTTCACAGTTTTTCACTTATCGCGTGGGGGGGGGGTACGGAACGCCCACGATAAACGAGGGACTACTAAACAAAAGCCACTGATCAGATTATCTCAGCGCCCGAGAAGGAAAATAAGGTAGGCCAGAGAGGTATGAGGGTGCAAGGCCATTTATACACTTACTGTAAATGTCAACAGGAGAATTTTAAAATTAATTCTGGCATGCACAGGGAGCCAGTGAAGAGAGGACAGAACTGGTGAAATAGGCTCAAACCTACGAGTTCCTGTTAATAGCTGAGCTGCATTCATTTTGTACAAGCTGGAAACGGGAAAGGGACACCTGTAAAGTGAGTTACAGTAGTCCAGCTGGGTTGTAACGAATGCATGGACTTTGATGTCTGTTGAGTAAAACAGGGAAACTTGAATTAGGCTAAGTTCAATTTAAAAATGATGCACTTGAAACTATTTGATGTGTTTTCCAGAAGGAGTTTGGAAACAGAACTTAATGAACTGAATGAATTCCTTGAAGGAATGTATAATATTTTAGACTGAGATCATCTCTTCTTGAAAAATGGGAGTTGTTGCAGTTCTGGTCAGATCTTGAAATTGCCCATCTACAATCTCATGTGATGTGAAATGTCAAGTTCAGAGTATTTATTATGACTCGGAGCTCCTATCGCATTAACTGTTAAATTAGATAAATATCTTTTAGAATACCCTGATGCATGCTCAATAATCCAGGTAGAAACATCTAAAAAAGCTAAGTATGAATGTCCAGAGGACCAGACTTAGCTTTTTTAGATATCTCTTAGAATGTACACAGTTTATGTGTTGGCTGATGTCAATAAGCTGTGGCAGCCATCTTGAAATGAACTGAACCCAAAAGTTAATGAGCTGTAGATGGACAGCTAAAAAAATACTTTCAGAAAGTAAAAAGAAAAATTTAATAATAAAAAAAAGTGATAGTTATTTTTAGCCCATTAAATGCTAAATGCATGTTCAGCAATGTGCAATAGTTCTTTTCAGCCAAAAATAAATTTAAATTGAACACCTCCTAATTTGGTCACCCTTAAGTTGTAACAAGGGAAGTTCTTCACTATGTTTTGCTTTAACCTAACTTTATTAAAATTTCACTTTATTTATTTCACCGGTTTTGTCCTCCCTTCACTGGCTCCCTTCCTAAACATACACGTTGTAGGGAGGACCCAAAGTTAAATAAACTTTTTTCTACAGAGTATATCATAACATCCGACTTCATGACCTTTTTCGTTGTTCTATAATCAAAACCTAAAGGTTGATGAAAAGTAATCATATCAATTTCATAGCAACAATTTAATAATGTCACTGCGTTCATTTGAACAGAAAAACTGCAGCTTCCTGACTTCACTTATTCAAAAATCCTGACTGGTCCAGAATGAGGTGAGGTTGAATGGGATGATGTTTCTGGTTGAGAGACAACGTACCGGCCTCCAGCAGCATGCGGACAGCATGTGGATCATCAGCCAGTGTGGCGTAGTGGAGCGCGGTGCAGCCACGGAAACCAGCTCTGCTGCTGAGCCTGCTGCTGAACTCATCCTCTCTGGACACCAAGACTGTTAAAAAAAAGAAGAAAATTAGACGCAGAAACAAAACAGATCACAACTGTGTGAATTGTATTCAGTTGATCCTGTAAAGGTTAACAGATTGCTGCTATATATCTATTTATTTTGCCAGTGGAAAACCTAACAAGCAACCCTGTAGGAGGGACTGGGGCTCTCCCGTGAACCCAGAGGAGCTTTCTTTCACACGTCAGCAACAGTGACTCCTTCAGAATCATATTTCTCCTTTCAAACCTTTTGAAAAGCTATTCACTTACCCAAGTTTGAGCTAAAACGTCTAACATGATGAGAATAATCCAAGCTGGAGTGTCTCTTGCTCTGCAAGTTACTTGATCATCCTCTCCTTACTTATTTTTCACAAGACGACTTATCTTGTGCCACTTCTCCAATATCCACTTTTATTTTTTATGTCTCCTTTCGCTCTTCTCTTGTCCATCAAATTGTTTCATCACCTGCACTCTCGTCCTCCCTCCTCTCTTTTTCCATTCCCATAAGTTTGTCTCATCTTCTTCCTGACCTCTCCTCTCCCTCCCCCAGCATCCCACCCTTTTCCTTCCAACCTTCCCTCCATTTCTCCATCACTTCCTCAACATACACATCTTCATCCTACTTTTCCATCTTTAACATTCTTTTCGTCCTTATTTTTTCAAAGAAATCTTTTTTTTTACTTGATTCATCAGTCTTTCATTTTTTCCTCTCTGATAGTCTCTGCATTATCTCTGTGTGTGCGTGTGTGTGTGAGAGAGAAACACAGGGTGGGATAATCATAGCTAACCCAATAAAGCGTCGCATAGACCCCCCTAGCCCATCCATCAGTGTTCGTCTGGGAAACGCTTCCCCACGCTGCGCTGGCCCCACGTGGACCCAAACCTGACAGCCATATAAATGTCTGCAATATACATATCCCATATAAATATGTCTGCAGAAACCTAGCACAGACTAGGGGGGGGGGGGGGGGGCAAAGTGTCATAGCATATGCGTATGTGCCATCACGCATGCATTCGTTTGTGTGATTGTGTCGCCCGACGGAAAAACAAATAAAAAATACATTAGTTGTCACAGAATATAAGAAATAAATAATACAGAACATGTGCATAAATGTAAAATTTTTATGCAAATAATAACGTCTTCTAATATCAGCGAGTTAACGTGCATAATAAACCAACCGCGCAGGCAAATGCAGCTGGGAAGTTTTTCCCCCACCTTCTAGTGAGTGGATGCCTTTCTCCCGGGAGGTGTCGTAAACGTTGTTGAAGTCATCCCCGGCGTTCGGGTCGGCACCAGCTTCCAGAAGAACCTTCACCACACTGGAAAGCAAAAAGAACAAGAAAGTGACACGTTTAAATACGTAAGATTTTGCACAGATGTTTGTATCTCACACAGAAATCTAGTTAGAAACATGAGTTCAGCAGATTTTAAACACGCTCCATACTTTTGCCTGGCGGTAAAGCTGGAGTTTCCTGCCACAGTTCTTTTACTTTTATATTCTTACACTGGTATGATGTAAAACTTTACAATTCAGCTCCTACAATTGTATTGAAAATAAATAGTCTCTGTTAATTTGGATGATTTTATGCATTACTCCAAAATACTTACAATTTAAACTATTAAAGTATTTGCTCAAAAAGTTTATTTTTATTTTTTAATGAAACATTTAACATCTCTAGGATGCTCTTTACATTTGAAAACCACATCACTAGCCAGTTTCGGTACTAAATTTACTAAAACTTAAAAAAAAAAAATTAACACTGAAAAAATGTTGCCGTCTCATGTTGCCCTGATTCACATTATTTCTATCTTCTTTCACACATTAGATTCAACAGCAACACTTTTATCTTCACTTATATTTGTCTCAGATTCAGTGTTTGTTTTATTACATGTGTAACATTTTCTATTCTGTTATAAACTTCTATTTTTCCTTAGCTCCACAATGTCTGTAAATATTGGTGGAGGTAAAAATCTGAGGACCCCTGTTTTGTGAACACCAGGGGCGATTCAAGCATATGCCCTTTAGGGGTGCTCAGCCCCCAGTTCTTACAATGTCTCTTGGTTTGAACAACGTGGCTTCAGAAGCATATATAATGTTTTTGGGGTGGGGGGTCTGGGAGTCCTCCCCCAGAAATTTTTGAATAAAGTAGATACCAATTTGCATTCAGGTGTATTTTAACAGGTTGTTAAACTTCTACATTTACCTACATAAGTAAACACTTGATTCAATAACTATTTTAGAGAGATCTGCACAACAAGAAGTGGCGCTAAGCTAGCAGAATGCAATACATACGCGCTAGCTAAGATGCTAAAAACATAGTGCTCTGCTTTACATCAGACAACCTAACGCTTTGTACAAAACCAGTTTAGTGTTAATTGATTTTGTTGCATTGAATCATAAATGCAATAAACCGATCCCAAACCCAGAACCGCCCAGAGGGGAAAAAATAAAATCAGGCGTGCCGAGTTAAAAATGTAGGGGTGCTTGAGCGCCCCCAAAAAGAGACAAAAATCGCCACCGGTGAACACTAAAGGAAATTTAATTAGACAAGTATGTGATACAGTTGTGTTTACTGTTGCTTGCCTGTTCCATTTCCTAAAAACAAAAAGTAATTTAACACATTTAAATAATGTGTAGACAATAAATAGGTAACCAGCCAACAACACTTTTCTTCTGCTGAAAAAAGATGAATCCTTGAGTTGAAATTATGACGAGACTTTTTCTCATTTTTGAACGTAACTTTGACCTTCTCTTGCGTCGCTGCAGTTTGAAAACAGACAAATTCAAATGTCCAGTTCCTCGACTGACCCTGACATTTTCACCTGATTTCCTTCCATCTTATTCTGTCCCGTTATGGTGGATACACTCCAATGGGCTTCTCCCTTTTTCTCCCCCTTCAGTCCACATTCGTCCGTCTTGTAACACATATGTACACATTGAAGGGTCAAGGGTCGGACCCATTTCCGGCACTGTTGGTGGGGGGGGGTCTGGGTGTATGTGTGCTGCCCTTCATTGGAGCGTACCCCCTTATAAAGCAAATACAAACCACCTCGGCAACACCACTCACTGTGACCCAGCGGATATTTCAGGTACGTCTCTCTGCAGAACCACACTCTTGTCGTGTTTGCCACCGTGAACGTGAGCATTGGCTTTGACACTGAGACACAGACACACAAAAACAGACTGTGCAGACTGCAAGGGGCTGGCCGAAACATGAACCCTGCCTGCCGCTCCCATTAAACCTGTGACCGAGTAATGCAACCTGCGAGGGAGAGATGAATCATTCTGCAGTGAGTTGTTGTACAAATGGCCTGAAAGGGTTTAAATGTAGTTATTCATGGAAGGATGAGAGGAACTCATTTTGTTTTAAAGTAACTACGTACACTTGAAAATGAAATAGATTACAGACAATGTAAAAACTAAGCTCTTAAAAAGTGCTGACCAAAATATGAAGATCTGTCATTTCATTAAACACACAAAATATATAATGCCTGATGACATCGGTAATTAGAAGACAGCACATGTAAAAAATAATAAATAGAATTTAAGACATTTTTTCACAAAAGAATAATATACTAACAGTTATCAACATCTAACAAATAAATATTAAAATATTTGCAACCTGAATTTTTTTATAGAAATACTATAATTGGAGATTCATTTTATTATCATCACATACTGCCAAAGGTGAAAGGGTGAAAATAAAATTATTAAATTTTAAATAAATATTTAAATAATGTTTTTGCATGTGTTCCTATGTGTTTGTCTGCATTGTTAGTAAAATATCTCAAGAATCACTGACCAGCTTTTACCATCCCTACTCAACTAAATGGTTTTAATTTAAAACTCTGGCATCAAAAAACCATGGGGTGTATGCATTCTTAAAATAAATTTAAAAAAGCCTTGAATCTTTACTATGTTCTGCATTTGTTCCTAAAAAATAAACCCTATAGTTGTTATAATTAATAAACAAACACATTTTAAATTATCTAACTCAAACATTACAATTAGATAATATAATTTAAGACTTGGACAAGCCAGAGTATGGAAATTAGAAGAAAAAAAATGACTATCAATTAGTTCAGTTATAAACAAGCAGTGCAAATATGTGATGTCAGCAAGTACCTGGATGTCCGGCAAACAGAATTTCAAGCACAATATGATACAGCGCTGTGGTTTGTGCTGAAAAAAATAAAATAAAAAAACCAGCAGAAAAATGGTTTCTAAGAAGCTTTGTTGATACAAGACTTGCAACGGTGACAGACGATATGCTGACAATTCTCAAATGCAAATTGTACGGTTCATGCAGTTTCCAAAACTGATTACTTAGGTTGGACTGTGTGTCTGGGTTGGCTTCAAATGAACAAATGTAAAGAGGAGTACTTTCATCAGTTTGAAACACTTCTTTGGAGAGATCGGCCCAACGGAGGAGCACCCTGATCCCATACCAGCGACTCCAGTCCTTGAACAGTTATGTCCATCCATCTTTTATGTTTTATCCATGTTTTTCCAGTCGTGTCAGAAACTAACAGGAGAACTGAACGTCTTTTTCAACCTGCCTGTACTAATATGTCCTTTTAGATGCTTAATTCAGCTCCTGATTAAAACATTTTCACTTTTGGAAAATAGAGTAGAATGATTGCTAACAACTAATGGCTAACACCAGCTAACAAAGAAAAATAAAACAGCTGGCAAAATCATTCTTCATCCTGCCCCCCAAAACCTATGGTGAATCAGTGGCATGCATCCTACATGAAATATTATGTCGTCTGTGCTCTTTTTTTACCAAAGCAGAAGAGCAGGAATCAACACAAAAACACCAAGATCGCCACACGTACTTTATTAATTCGGCCTGGTTGCCAGACACTTATAGTCCCCTGTACTGTAGCCAGCACTTGAGCTCTGCATTGTGTATCCTTCAATATATTCCAAGTCGACTTTGGCCAGGAGAACGTCACCTTCATTTAAGTTTATGTGGACAAAAGTATTGGAGGTAGCCATGAGGCCTGCTGTACTGTTTGCCCAACTTCTGGGACTTTGGGGATTCCCCACAATTCTTGTGATGTCATCTCTGATCAACGCCATTTTATCCATAACCAGGTGCTATGGCAGAGCCAGGTGGTGGCCACTGGTGGCCTTGGCCGCCATACATTAATTTTTAGCCACCCCACAGGCCACCTCAATCATCTGAGAAAGTTATACTTTTAGGCAATATAAAAACTAGAAAGCATAGTTTGCTCTAATGATTGGAGTGACTGATTTACACATATTTTTTGGTAGCACCAACCTTGGACTTTGACGTGGCAACCCAATTTTTGAGAAGAAAATTTCTTACACCTAAATGTAGCCATATAATAAAACAGAAGTTGGTACTTCACTTATTTTCTAAGTTTATCAAGTTCACAAGACAGATGGACAAGCAGACCAAGGGAGGGTATTTCTATTTCCCCTCTTTACTCCGTGACAGAGGACAACAAAATCTGGAAACACAAAACTGTATGACAAAAATTTAGGCTTAGGTTTCCTCTTCATTTCCTCATCTCTTCATCCACAGAACAAATCAGATCTGCAGTAGTTTAGGGTAGTGGGCATAATCATTAAAGAAAATGTGCAATCCTGTGGGAGACGGAGGCTGAGAACACTTTGGTCAGGTCTTCGTATGTGACCTTGCTGAGGGGTTATAAAAGGACTATCGGGAGGTCCCCTTTTGTTACTGTATCACTGTGGGGGTAGGTTGGTGGGGGGCATGACCTACAGAGGGCTCTCCTCTCACCCTTGCAAGCACTTCTACAAACATGTCAGTGCATCCTGTGAGACACAGACACACAAACTCAAACTAAGTTTGGTCACACGAGGATGGGCAGGACTGTGTGAAGAGACGAGACGGTCTGAAAAGACTTAATGACATAAGGAAGGTAAACACTGGGAAATAACGGGGGGACTCCAGAGAGAAGGAGAAGGTGATGAAAAGAAGGAAACAATGCTAAAAAGATAAAAGAGATGGAGATTTAATTACGTAGGACAGTACTAAAACTAACGAGCCTTTGAAAACAGTTTATAGTTTTACTAATCAACTGATGATCAAGTGGTTAACTTTATTTAGGATATTCAGGAGTTACAGCAGTACGGTAATCTGTGGTCAAACTGAAGGCTCCTTCATTTCAAACGAGTGGCGAAAAGAGATAATTACGGACCAACGATTTTCAGTAAGGTCATCTGGACAGTTTCTTTTTTGTGTGTGCTGAAACGTTTCCCCTTCCATCCATAAGGCTTCATCAGTCAATAAAAGTATGATAATTATGGACTTTTAGATAAAACATTAAAAAGGGAAAACATTATTTTCAGGCATTCTTTTAATCTTCCATGTCCAAGTTGCCTATTTTACTCTTAAACAGTTTAGTCACGATCAATATATTAAAGAAAAGGCTCTTGTTTCTTTTTCCCCTCCCAGACTTTTTCCCTTGGTCCTCAAATGCAAAAATATTCTCTCAGTGGTCGATAGTCCTGCCCATTTCAAGACGAATGTCCCAAGTTCATGCCCAACTGCATCCCAAATAGAGCTAGGACAGAGTTAGCACCTTGCTAAAGCGTCATGTACTCTTCCGCAGCAGAAGTCTGAACGTTCAGTTCCAACTGTTCTGATTCCATATTGAACAGCTGTGGTCTCTCAACGTTCAGTGTGCTTCATGATCTCCAGCTGGGAGCTCTAACCTCCATATTCTTCCTGAGTTTTGGTTTCCAGTCCAGTCCAGCAGGGGAGACAGGAAGCAGACACTTCTGTCTTTCTTGTTTTATAATAGACACCTGAGCTGAACTGACCATCCATGTCTCCGACCACCTGGCCTAGATGCTGGAGCTCACTTGACCCCATCTCACCTGCTACACACCTGGGGTCAGATAGAAGGCACGAACAGACTTTCTTCATACTTGTTTTATTCTCTCTCACTGTAATTAAAATATATTAACTAACAGGTAAAACCAGGGATGTCATGTCTGTGTAGTCAGGGTAAAATTCCCTTATACATTTGTAGAAGACTAGTTCAATTTTGTGAGTTTTTAAAGAAATTCACAAGCATTTTAATTCATAAAGTAAATGGTAAATGGAGCTTATTTATATAGCGCTTTCCAGCCCCCTATGAGGGGCCCCAAAGCGCTTTACAATACCA
>JARVJN010001531.1:8388341-8400217 GCA_031763805.1 Argolebias nigripinnis
TACACACATTCATACACCGGTAGCGGCAGACTGCCATGCAAGGCGCCTTCCAGTCCTACCGGGAGCAACTCGGGGTTGTGTCTTGCCCAGGGAGACAATGACACATGGTGTGGGCAACCGGGATTTGAACCTCCAACCTTCCGATCGGGGGACGACTGCCATTACCACTACGCCACGGCCACCCCAAAAATGAATGTATACATTGTTGCTTGTTGTAATATCCTGATGAAAGTGATCTAGGCCAGGAGTCTGCAACCTTCACTGTCAAAAGAGTCATTTTGATGTCTTTGCTCATGACATTAAACATGTCTGGAGCTGCAACAACCTGCTACAACTGTGCTTATCAACTGGTGGCCCATGGGCCACTTTAGGTTTGCTGGAGGAGGCTTTTGTGGCCAGTAGGGGAGACATTATAAAGCAAAAAAAATCTCATCATTTTTAACATTTATAAAAAAAAAAAAAGACCAGATTCTTGTAAAGAGGGGAGTGGAACAACCAATTTTTACCATTTAAAAATAATAAAAATCTATAAAGTACGCAGACAGTTCTTCATATAAAGAAATAAAGCATCAAGTTAAATTTTACTGCTTGTACTTGCTCCAGTGTTAACATGTCTGCAAAATGTGAAATGACAGGAAAACTGTTAGAACTCATCCTTTATTGTTGCTTGTACAGTATAAACAATAAATTCAGTTTTATGCCAGATGTGGTCAAAGCTTGAAAGATCCGCTGAAGAGGGACTAAAGAGCCGCACGTGGCTCCAGAGCAGCAGGTTGCAGACCCCTGATTCAGACGCTAACCGCGGTCATGTGGTGTGAATCATGACAGACAGAACAAGTCATGGACACAAATGGCTGGACTGAGCTCCCTCCGTGGATTTAAAGAAGTTCTGTCATTCAGGGGGAACTGGGAGCTACGAAAAGGAGCTGCTGCTCCTCTGCATCAAAAGGAGTCAGCTGAGGTGGGATGGACGTTTAACAAGGATGCTCCTATAGGCACTGCTCTTTTCCAGACATGGTCCACTGGGAGCAGATCCACAACTATCTGGAGGGGTTATATATGTAAGGGATTATGTACTGGTCAGTTTACTGACTGTACAATATTCCAAATATAAGAATGAGCAGGTTTACGCCAGACAAAATCTTAGCATTTAATATTCACGAGTTCTCTCTTTTCAGGATTTAAAGAAATAAATGTGACCAGACGAGATGTAATTGACAGGAAATGTTAACTTATGTTGACTCACCAGGAGATGAATCATTTAATTAACAGAATCATAAAATTACATCACATGTACAATGGATTGGTCTGATTAATTTTCATCTAACTTAACTATTGACGGATTCAACTTTAGAACAACAGAACAAGCAATAAGGTGACATATTTACTTATTTCTGCAGGTCCTTTTAATTTACAGTTTGTTACTGGCTTAGAAGAGGTAAAAAGAGAGTTTAGGAGGAAGAATGGAAGGGAAGATAGGAGGGGTATTATCTTGACGTGAGTTTAACCAGGAAACATGGCAGTTCCTTGGCGGTTTCTGCTCGACTTCGGTCCCGCTAATGAACATCAACGTTTTACCTGTGCGAAGATTCTTGGTCTCTGCCCTGGTAAACTAGTCCCAGCCTTACATGCATGAATCGTCCATTCTGCTACGGTTTACAGGCGACATGCGTCCATCTTACAGCGGCTCACTCAAGTCTGCATCCAACTCACCGAGGTAACAGCCTCAGTTCCGGTTTGGTTTTTCAAGATAAAAGATTCCTTGAAGGAATTTCATTAAAGTAGAGATTTTTTAAAGCTCAAAGCGGACTTATAGCCAGTGATGCTATGAGTCCATAACTGATGACGTGTCATTAGCATTTGACAGACGTTCATTCAGTTCTTAGATGAAAACTCATAGTTCAGTTTCATCCACAGACTGAAAAAAAAAAAAAAACAGGAAGTCAGAGATTTTTTGTAGAAAGCTTGAAACAGAATTGTAGTCCTTCCCGAATGGGCATGTGGCACCAGGAGGAGGCGTGAATGTGGAGGTGCAGAGGAAGAGGTCAAGTGTTAGGTCACTCAGGATAAGAGAGATAGATTGTTTTAAGAAAATATAGAAACCAGTCGCCAGTTATAAGATAACTCGATTAGGCTTTGATTCACGTGATAACATTTCTAAAACACAATCTGAAAAGTTCAACTTCACATATTTCTCCACTTTGGACAGCATTTTGATTCACGTTTCCACATATTAAGAATACATCAGCATATTAAAGAGTGACTACTCGTGCAAATAACAAATGATCATAAAATGACAAAAGTTATTATTTTGATATATTCTGAATTAACACAAATTAAAAGGAAATCTCTTCTGAAATAATGTGTCTTGATTGAAATTATTAAAATAAAACAGTGGTAAAGTGTCTCACTGAAAGAATCAGTGAAAGAGCTTCAATATAGTTCAGAGAGATGTGAAAAGGTGTAAATCCAAGTCAGAGATGGACCGTGTTGCTGGATTTCCCTTTCTAGACCTGTTGCTTCTAGAACCTGACAACATGTGAGCAGCCCAAAATGAATGGATGAACAGATCATCTCCTTGTATGAAGACTCCAACATGGCAACTACAGTATTTAAAGTAACATTTTGTGTGTTTGACTTCACAGCATAAGCGTGTCAAGATGGACCAACTGCCGTTAGTGACACAATTTAGGACGTGAGTGTATTCATGATCTACCATTCACTCACACCCACGCACGCGTATACACATGCACACACACACACACACACGCGTGCATCCTGTCCACCTGGCGGTGCCACAGAAACAGGGCTGTTGCCAGATCACAGAGACTGCACATCTGTTTCCTGTCGGATCAGTCAGAGGAAGACGAGTAAAACTTTCTGATCAAGCTGTCACTCTCCGGTCACTCCACGGCCTCTCGTGTCACATTCTGTGTGTGTGTGCTTTTATCAGTGTAGGCCTTATTGTGTGTTGAAGCACTTTTGAAGCTCTTCCGTCTACCTCACATTAGAGAAATGCCAAACACATTAATTAGCATTTACACCACGCTCCCTGGTATTGTGCAACATAATTGTGTTGACATTTGCTACATTATTCAACAGTGATTTGACCACTTTTAGTTTTAAACCTTTACGTGGTTATTCTGTTAATGTTTTCTCAGGAATAAACTAAATACGGGATTTAATGCAACTTCTTTTCCATCATGCAATGTGTCCATTGTTCTATCTCACATTTGTGTTAGAAGTACACTGAGATGGTAAATACCTGTTGAGCATAAATAAACTGAACTGAACTGAATAAATTAATGGAGAGGAAAAAAGAGAGATTTCATGTGCATTCAGATTTTAGGGCCTTATGAAAGTGACCCACAATAATATAAACCCAGCTTTTACCACACACTCTTCATTTCAGAACCTTTTTTTTAAGTATCTGTTATCCTGCCTCATTTCTAAGCACCTATGATTAAATTACGATGATTATTTTGGAGTTGTGTTGGAAGAATCTGACCTGACCAGAGAGCGATGATGGAAAAACAGTGAGAAATTTGAGCGGGAGGGAAAAAAAGAGAATGAAAGAATTGGTCTGCTGTTCTCGTTTGCAAAAATTACACAAAAACATTCACTAATTCAAACAGACTTTTTTTTAATGCTTTACAGATTCATGAAAATGTGTTAGGACTTTAATACTTGTTCACATTTTATACTGTATTTTCTTTTTGTCTTTGCGGCGGTGGAAAAAAAAAAAAAAAAAGTCAGTCCACTCTCTTTTTCAAAGGACTAAAATATTTTATTGAATTGCAGTGGTGGGCACAACTAACTAAAAAGTTAGCTTATTCCACTAACTAAAAAATAGTTTTGCTAATGCTAAACAGGTTAACAAATATCAGTGGACGCTAACGCTAAACCACTAAACACTAAGACGACTGTGAGCACTGTCACACGTCTTGTCTCCTTCCAGCTGAAGCTGCGTCGTCATGAAACTCTCCTGAAAACGAACCTGTCCTCCTGGACATTTAACACAGAGTGATCCGATTTAGATTCAGTTTCTTTATTGACTCTGATTGTGTTTATGCTTTTGTTGTTTTCCCATGTAACACACGGTCGTCTGATATGATTTACTATTTCATTCGTTCTAATTATGTTTTGGGGGTTTTTAGATTTATTTCATGTGCTGTAAATATATCTTGTTACTTGTTATTTGATGATGTGATCTTTTGGTTAAGCACTTTGGTAACAGTTTCCGTTTTAAATGTGCTTTATAAATAAATCTGACTTGACTTGACGTGAACACGTAGTCAGCCAATAGTTTGCCTACTGGACTCTTCGAGACATGTCCACAACAGACAGGAACAAGCTTGTGAATTTTGTTAGTGGACTTAAATTTGGCAAAACCTAATTTAGTGGAAGATACCGGTACTGTTTACAAAGTTAGCGAAAAAGCTAAATTGCTACATGGAAACTTAGTTCAGCTATTAGCTGAACTGTGCACCACTGTTGAAATGTTTCACCGGTCCTGCACTTTGCATGATATTTTGCTCTTGTTTATATTTTAAGATGTTGTTGTTCTGGTTTTATTCCTTACAAGTGTGGCAGGATGTCCTGCGGACATTGAATGCACCACACAAGTGCAGGGAGGTGATTGGTTGTCGGGGGCTGGCTTCCTGTATAAAAAAGGGCCAGCCTCCAGGGTTGACACACGTCATCTGCCTTCTGGGACAGACCTTAGCGTCTGATGGCTGTGTCACGCGCTAGCGCTGTGCGCTTGGGGTCGCGATGATCTACCGTTCTCGCGACCACCAGTAGAAGCTGCTTGTTTCCCTCTCCTGTTGAGGTAGAACTTGGTGGTGAGTAAGCGCCAGTTTTGTCTTTCTGTTTTAGACGTTTTAGATTTTAATTCTATTTATTGTTTTAGTCCCTGCTGTTTGTCCTTGGCGTCCATCTGCCGGTGTTTGTCCTTGGTGTTCGTGTGCTGCTGTCTGGATTGTCCCGACTGGTTTCTGCCCTCCATCTGGGTCGTCCATCGACTGCCGACTGGTCCTGTGTTGGTGCCCGCTGTCTGGACGGCGTGGGGCGGGCTGCGTCACGCGTCCTGCGGGCTGAACTGGGCCGACTGACGTCCAGCTCAACTAATTAAACAGGTGTCGGCTGGAGTGACGTTTCTCCTGGTGCAGCAGATTCTACCAGGGTGGACTCAGGACAGCTGTTGAGTGACTGATGAGAATCCCTCCAGGCGGTGACATTTACTCCTGGTTTTATATAAGATTTGTGTGTGTGGTTTTCCTGTTTTATCCGTACTGAAATGAATTGCACTTTTAGTATTGACTGGAGCTATTGCTGCCCTTGTTTTAAACTGTAAATATTTTAAACTTGGTATTTAATTAAACAATTGTGCAATTTAATTGTGTCAGTATGTGAAATTGTCTCAAGCCTCCTCTGCAAACGGGCTGCGTGCCTTTAAAGGTAACTTTTTTGGTAAAATCATTTTAATCAATTTTTATTTATTTAAAATAGCATTTTAAACTTTTTAAAAACAGTTACCCAATTTTAACCTCACCCGACCCGGCTACATAAGCAAATAAAAAAGGACCCACAAAAAAGTTCAGGAAGACACAGAAACATTTATTTTGTTGAAAAAAGGGAACATTTTGGGGAACGGGGTGGATTTTTCTTTCTGTGTAAAGGTGTAGCAAAGCGTATCGTAATGATGCAATAAGGCTTAAAAACAGAATCCAAACAGTGTAAAAGCACACAGTTCATTGTAATACATAGATGCTGAAAAACAATACTCTTGCACACACTGTTGATTATACTTTGGTAAAAAAGATTACAATAAGTACTGTTAGTGAACACAAAAGCTTTGAAAGATAAAAAACAGTATGATTCTTCATTTCTTATTAAATATATTTAAGGTAAAAGTAGATTAATGTATGCCTGCTATAGTGAAAAAAAATAATTACAGTTTTTTTTTATAAAGACATTTATTGGTACCCTGAAAGAGACTATTGATCTTCACATTAAGGTATTTTTTCAAACTGTTTTTGACCTGAACCATTATTCCAGGTGACTAAGCTTCTCTTTAGCCATTCATCCCATTTAAAGGGAACAAACGTGCCACTGGGCAGTTTGGTATTGTTGTGTCCCACAGAACACGAAGCAGAGAAAGAGGAGGTGATATCTGTCTGTGGAGAAAGAAGACACTAGACATGCATGACAGCTTCATCGCCCTCTGAACAAAGCTGTTAATTTTATTAAAAAGTTTAAGGTTTGAGGGACTGAAGCTAACCTACCAAGATGTGGATGCTAGAGAAAATGCAACCCCAAGTTACTCCGATAGTGAAGATGGTAGAACGAGAGAACATCCTGAACCATTCTAACTGAATTCCAAAGACTAAAGATGTACCATAACTTTCTGATTTCACTATCGGTTGCATTTGAAACCATACTGGGCATTATGAAAGAAAACCTAAGAGAGTTCCACTTACTACTGGCAGAAAAACATAAATGTTGAGCAGAATGCATATTGATAAGCCCCACAGTTTCTGGGACTTGTGCAGTTTTTTGGCTTTGGTCACATCAGTTGTGTTTTATGGATTAATGTAGAAGGACACAAACAAATCTAACCCATCTGCAGCTGATGTTTGCTCTCCAGCTGAAATTTGGCCCACAGTAAATGTAATGGTCATTTAGATCCAGCAGACTGGCATGGGGGCACATACTGTGTGCTGTGTTGAAGCCAGAGGTAACTGCTGTGTCTCTCCACAACTTACAGGAATGGTCCTCTAGCCTCAGTTAGCACATACCCAGATATTATGGTCAATGATTGTAATGCGGAACTGAGATTTAACCAGAACATGACACAACACATGCCATCAGCTTATGCTTCTGAGTTATGACACTCTCCAAATGCAGCCATCCCTGCTTTGTAGTCGACAGCCTACAATAATAGAAGTGAACCTGTAATCTGGCTGACGACAGCTGTTAAGACACGCTGGCTTGAAAAAAGGCGATGCAAATAGTTCAATATCTGTATCCAGATGGCAGGAGCAAAGGTCAATGGATTTTGTACATTTTGGTCCAGTACAACAGCTGGAACCTTCAAACGTGAGCGTTCTTACTACACATTTATTTCAACATTGGGTCATTCTGATATTTGCTCACCCCAAATTATGGATAGTTGCAGAATATGACCATTCAGCCTTGTACAAATTTGATCCCTGTCAGACACCATTGGGGGTTAGTATTGTATAATGCTACGGAGTATCCTTCGTGTCTGTGACCTTCACTTACTGTTTTGACTGATTTTGGATGCTCTGGCTCAGGGATGTCCAATCCTGGTCCTCAAGGGCCACTATCCTGCAAGTTTTAGAGGTTTCTCTGCTCCAACACATGACTTGAATGAAATGATTGACAGGTTTCTGTAGAACATGGATCAGTGTGTTGGAGCACGGAGGTAAAACGTGGGATGATGAGCCTCCAGAACCAGGATTGGACACTTCTACTCCAGCAACTGCCTGATAACAATACCACTCTACTTGCGATGTTACATTAAGTGCTCACCATGGGTCGTTCTAGACCCGTCAGCTCTTTAAAACCAAACCACTGATGTACGTTGCTGGTCTGTATACCAACCAAATCACGTCTAAATTGTATCATTTGTTCTGCAAGCCTAACTTTATTTTGTCAGTGAGTGCAACAAACACAGTTATATTTATGTACTCATAATTTTGGATGAATTTCCATCAGTAAATGTACATTTATAGTGTCTTCGTGTTTTGTTTCAGTCAGAAAGCACATAGAAGCACACAAAACTAAAATGAAAATTCACTAAATTACGATTGAATTTTAATATTTTTCACAAAACTCCCAAAATTCTTAGAAATCTATAAACTGAGACATACTTTTCAGTAACACTGCATTTTGTTATTTGCAGACAGACTAGCTTCTAAATCATGAAAACATTGTACATACGCCATATTCTTACATTGATAAAATCAGAAGAATTTCTCTTTTCATCTGCCTGAATTTGTAAAAAATATTTTTTATTTTAAATAATGGATTCATTCGGAAGACACTGCAAAACAAACACCCTGTTTCAGTGTTTTAGTTTCATTACAATTTACCAGAGGTGTCATCACAACTAAACATGAGACTTTTCTAGTAGTAGAACTCTCAGATAACTGCACGGAGCTCAAAACTGCTTAAAAAACTTCCCTTTTTACCTTCATCATTCTGGTACTAGCTATATTACTAGTAAACAACTAGTGCTGATAGAACAACGGTTAGGCCTCATGCACTGGGAGCTGGAGGGGCATTTCCAGTCTCGACTAACATCAGACAGAGGGAGTGGGAACGAAAAGTGAAACTAAAACATTACTGACCATGAGAAGCTTTTTAAACTCTTCCTTTAAAACAGTTCATGTGACTCAAGCATCAGTCAAATGTTTCAGTTCACTTGCAGCTTCATGTGAGGGAAAGTTTGATACTGAAAAATAAATCTAAAGTTTCACTAAAGGAGGGACAGAGGGATTTCTGTGACTATTCTTTTAAATCTATTTTTAGACAAGTAGATGAACAAATGCATCCGATATGACGAGCACTACTTTCAGAAAACCACAGAAACTCAATGATCAGGACATTCCTCTGCTGGCAAAGTAAGCACATAATGTACATTTAATGCAGTTTAAACACATAAAGCTCCATCTACATCATTTGGAGTAGCTTTTAAAACAAATGTTTCTATGGTTTGCACCTCCTGTCCACACACACACTGACCTTTTGTTTTAGACAAATATTTTTTTTATAAAGCTTCTCTAAAGTGGAGATTTTTAAGATGTTCATTGTCTGCATAGAGCAGTGATATGGAGGTTTTCAGAAAAAAAACCTATATTGTAGTAGTAGTCTGAGCATTAACTTTGTTATAAGGCTTCACCCCCCCCCCCCCCCACACACACACACACACACACACATGAGCCACTTTGTTTCCTAGAAACCAAAAACTGTCTTGTTTTATCCATTAAGTTTTGGTCATGTGCTCAAAAGGAAAAAGGTTGCAAACAAAGAAACCCAACAACATGAAATAAGAGCTACACTTGTTCTGGGAAGACCTACAGCCAGGGTGCCTAATATGTCGATCGCGATCTATCGGTCGATAGCGATCAACCAATAGATCACAATCTATCGGTCGATTGCGATCTATTGGTTGATCGCATGGCATTCAAAAAATAGACATCAGCCTATCATCCATCCTCATTATGAAATTGATCACTTGATTGACATACAGGTCAGCCAATCTGAGACCTGCCCTTTTTGACACAAAGGTCACCATGCATGCACATACAACCACGCAAAAAACTATTAAGCTACCGAGGTGCCTAGTTAGCCTCCAGTTTATTTCTTCTCATCCAAACTGAAGAAAGGTTGTAAAATGAGTGTGGGAGCTGGACCAAGTAAGAAACAAACTCCCTACCATTTCCATATGGAATGGGAGGAGGACTTTTCTTTTTCACGATGTCATTCGAAGTGTGTTTACCTCATCTGACAGTCTACCATTGCTATTCCGCAGAAAGGAAATGTGGAGCTGCATTTTTAACTACAGCTAGTCCTCGGGTTACGACGGTCTCGGGTTACGACGTTTCGTGGTTACGACGCATCTCTCATAAAAAAAAAACAGCAATGAGAATTACTATGAAAAGCAGAGTTACACAGTTTTACGTCGTAAACAGAATGCGGAATACGGCGGATGGACCGGTTTTACGTCGTAAACGTAGCGGCGGAGGAATACTGCACTGTACTCTCTAAAAAAGCTAAGTCTGGTCCTCTGGACATTCAAAAAACAAAACAAAACTGTACTGTGAATGCGGTTTTACGTCGTAAACAGAATGGAGAATACGGAGGATGGATCGAGGTGGACGGTGCCATCAGCATCCAAGTAGGCTATTAACTATTTTTTCCCTTCATTATGGCTCCCAAATGTATGGGTTTTTTGATAATTATGTAGGGTACTGTGTTAGGATAGGCTAAGTACTTAGTAATACAGTACTGTACATGTACAGTATATGGTGCAGTATGTACGTATATTTCGACTTACGTCGAAAATTGGTTTACGACGACGCCTAGGAACGGATCTACGTCGTATGTCATGGACTACCTGTATTATTTTTCTTTTCACATGTCGGTCTGCTTGTTTCTGTTACTACCTCACTCAGCGACACAGAGGTGCACCAGAGGTGGGCTGTCTTCGACCCCCTCGCCACTTCGGTGTGTCTTCTGAACGGACTGAGGCGGCCATAACACATTTCAGTCCTGGACTGAGACAACTTGTGAAACTGATATTGGGCTAAGACTATTTAATGTTCAGACATAAACACTTGTTGCATGACTGCTTATTTATTTTCTTCTGTTTTTGCAGTGGTTTGCTTGAATTGCACTGGGTGTAACTGTGAGAAATTTCAAGTAGCCTATCTGGGTGTAACTGTGTTGTTGGCTATGTATACATTTCTATGGTTGTACTGTCAGGTCACTACATGTCCACTGCAAATTATTGGTGAACTCCCACAAGTAAATTTGTGAGTGTTGCGTTACTGAAGACTTGAAAAGACTGCCTCTGCATCTGTTTTGTCTATGAAAGTGTGTGAATGTGCGTATTGAAGGATTTCAGTGGGCCCAACTGTGATAGACACACCTCTCCACTAAGTGCAATTATATATTTACTGGTACTTGGAAGAAGGGAAAAAAACACACCAGAGAATGCAAAACAGTCTTTTTTTTGTTGTTGTTAAGATTTACATTTTATTCAGCTAATAAACAGTAGTCAACACAAAAATGGCCACAGTCCGTCAGTTTTACAGGAAATAAGTTTGGCGTGGTGGTATCTGCGTTACTCCCAAGACATACACCAAGCTGATCATCAAGATCTTTGTTTAAAACTTGAGTTGCTTCCATTCAAGGACCTCTAGTTTTAAATAATCACAAGTGTTATCATGATGCATGCTCAATAATCCATAGGATAAGTTAGTGCTGACCAGGGTCCAAGATGGGAGTCCACTCTTGAAAGACAGAGAGGTTAGTGACTTGGTGAGGATGAGGGGATACTGTGAATATAGTAAAAGTCACTAACCTTCTCTATCTGTGTGTGGCAGGTGAAATCCAGAGGGAAAGTAAAAAGCAGGGCCAATGGGAGGTGGGTCAGCGGGGGCCGCTGACCGTGACATAGCCGATAAATATCGCGATATACTTTTATTCAATAACGATTATATGAATTTTAAGCATATTTTCGATACTTCGATAGGATTTTACAGCGTTTTCTTTTTCTGTTCGGGTTGAAGCGGCTGCTTCAGTTTCAACCCGGACCGAAAACGCTGTGACACAAAAACGTAAAGTGCGTGGTGACGTGTTACGCAGCGCTCAGCTTAGGCGTTAGCGGTAGCAGGCTAAGCTAATCTCCAACGCGTGTTAAGTTTTCGCTTCAAAATGAGTGCCCATGTCCGTCAGAATGTGACTGAACAAAGTTTCACAAGTGAAGAGAAAGAGATGACATCACTGATAAGAGTGGAAAGACTAATTCACCAGTGTGGAAGTGGTTCAGTTGTCTAAGATCTGTTAAGCTGCAGGTTTCTTCTGCAGCGAGTGCTACTCGGTCTCTTTATGCTGCAAAACGTGACGAAGTCGTTCTAACTAGCGGTGGGAACATCTAACGTATTCGTGGGTATATAATACACAGTTTTTTTGCTCAATTGAATGTCCTGCGTGTTAAACACAGAAGCGTGTTATTTATGGATTTTTTCCCATATTTTTAGACCAATTTTTGGCTCTGATTCGCCGTTTTTCATTTTGGCCTAAAAATGGTGCAGTACCACTTTTGTCCGCTAGGGAGACAC